>OZ010586.1:99772405-99789905 GCA_963932145.1 Acanthosepion lycidas | reverse complement strand
ATTGATTCTGGTATGCATTTAATACTAAAATTAATTTAATTCATTAAAATCATTTTTGTTATTTATATGTTCGTACTTTTTATTTAGTAACTCCACTAATCGACTGAAGAACAGCATACCATGAGGGAGAAATGACCCAAATTTGATGAAAACAAAATTTTTATGCCATTATTAAGAGAAAAGTTAAACTATTTTTGATTATTTAATTATATTTTTATAGTTTTCATAACGTTCGAAATTTTGGTTAGATATCAGCTTTTTCTTGTGTCAGACGAGGGAACATAAATTAGTAAAAGTAAATTTAACGCCATTTTGCGAAAACAAAGCCATTTTTGGAAATTAATGTAAAAATCAGATTATTGTCGGATTCTACTGAATCTTTCTGGACATTCACATATGAATGAAATCACCTGATACATATATATTTTAAAAGTAAAAGAGTTATCCTCCACTTACTTAATTCATGAAATTTCGAGAAATTTAATTTCACCGCCTTAATATTTATAGTAGTATGAGAACTCCTCGGATGATTCAAATCCTCATTTTTTATAAAACAGCAATATCATTTATGGAACATTTGGTCTGAATGGTAAAATATAAAACAAAATAAAACTAATATATTATTTTATTAGAAAAGCTTTTAATTGACTTTATAAATAAGATATACTAAGGACACTACTGTCTAAAAAAACAAATTTTTCGATGTATAATGGATTTTTACAAGAATTGTTTTCTTTTTTATAATTTGTTATATTTTATGTCTTTTAAAATTCTGTATTAATTTCACACTTTCAGATGATATTATTTTTAATTGAATTCTATATTTACTAATCATAATTTGAAAGTTTATTATTATTCATGAAACAGTAATATTTTTTAAAGAATTTTCAATTTTTTGTATGTGAATAAAGATGGCGATTTTTTTAACATGAATGTTCATGAGTATAGTAAATTTAAAACCAAGTATATAACATTCAATAAAACATGAGGTGATGATAATTTTTCCTTAATTAATATAACAGATTACTAATATATATATATATATATATATATATATATATATATATATATATATATATATATATATAACGCTCACGTTATATTATTCAAGTACTTTGGAGGCATAAAGCCCCGTAGAAAAACAATTAGATACACATATATCTCTCATCAATCTGTCAACACATCAACTGTTTAAATAAACAGCTACCACCGTGTTAAAACCTGCATTTCTTCGAAATTCGAAACTTAAAATACTTACTATTTGTTTCGAATCAGATTAATTGTTCTTTAAATCATATATTATTCTACAAATAAGTTTTACAAATACATTTTATTTTGGGAATATTTTTTTATAAAGAGAATTGCACTCTGTGATCAGGTTGCTACAAAAAGCGCTAAAATAGACAATTTCTAAACGAAAACACTTTCAGTTAATTTGAATTAGTTTTTAAGACAAAGCGAAGTGTATTGCTTATTAGAAATATCAAACTATGAACTTAAAATTAAAACTAAAATTAAAGCTTCAAGAAAGATTTTTAATTTTCAAAAATGCATTTAAATACTTACGTATCGGGTTTCTGTAGGCAGATATTGTTATAAAAATACATATATTGTAATTTCTGTTTAATTAATAATAATAAGAGTAATAATAATAATAATAGTAATAGTAATAAATGTTTTTCAAGTAAAGAAAATCGTGTGAATGTTGGAGCAACACCTTAAACATTTGAGGGATTGATATGTATATTATTGATAATCTATACAATACGTCTTGTGCAGACATTTTGTTTTTCTTTACTTTATAGCTACTTGTGGATAAATTATATGTTTCATTTTTTTAAATATTCTAAATTGTATATTGCAATAATCTCTTCTTATATTACTTGAAACCTTCTAATGTCATAATCTTACATTATCTCTGACACTTTCTCTTTATCTATCCCCATATATATATATATATATATATATATATATATATATATATATATATATATATATATATATATATGTGTGTGTGTGCGTGTGTGTAATTTTCGCAAAATTGTAAATATATTAGGTCTTTAAAAACAGGTATTTTAAACTATATCTTTACCTTATATATACTAATACATTAAAAGAGCGAGTAATTGATAGCAAGTTCGAACAAGTAATTATTCTCCGTTACTGGTTGAATCGAAGCGTTTTAAAATGTTTGAATTTGAGCACAAGAATTCACAGAAGGAAAAGCAAAATATAAAAATACGAAATGCTATCACTGATAACCGGTTATCCAAACAAACATACACACACAAACACACACAAAGCACATACACACACACAAACACACACACATACATTTTTAATGGTGCAGTATATATAATATTATAAAGAAGTAATCGTACAAAGAATTAATCAGTAAAATGAATGTAATTAATGGCGAAATATCTTCGCTAACAAATTTTATAGAGCATTAACTTACGAACCATTCATTGAATGAAATGATCATTATGTTTAAAAATGAAAAATATATTTGCTGTTCCGGTGCTGCTAGTACTTTCGAAAATCTTTACATTTTCATCATCAGGCTTGAATATTATTTTTTTTCATTTCAGGTAACTCCAAGACGAAAATAAATGCATTGTAGGTCGAAAGATGTTTTTTTTTAAGAGTGCGTTATTTATTAAAAATTACATACTTTTGGAACGTGCAGTGTCGCAACGCTAAAGGACATTTTTTTTTAAATATAGTAATGTAATAATGTAATGTTTTTAAATATAATTATCCGGGAAAGGTTTTATTGTAAGTGTTTTTCAGTTAAAGCAACGTGGACAAAATGGTCAAATTATTAGAGTAATGAAGAGACTTCGCCATTAATTACATAAAATTTACTGATTAATATTTGCATGAATACGTCTTATATATACATACACATACCCACACACAGACATTCATATATATACATATACATATATATATATATATATATATATATATATATATATATATATATATATATATATATATACATATATATATATCATCAGAGAGAGAGCGGATGTAAATATAAAAGTGGACAGTGAGGTCATCACCGAGCGGTGACAGTCTGTGTCACGCTTGAACGCAATATTCAAGCAATGCGTTTTATGTTTTGGGTCGACTATTCAAGATGGTGCTCAGTGATATATTATGGATAAAAAGTCTATTGTATAAACTTAACAGACAAAACCCTAAAAAAATTATAAATAAGCACAATTATTCCTACGCATTAACCATTCGAATAACTTAATATATAATCGTTATCGTCTATACAATAACCGTTATTATAATACATTATCATGTCGTGTACTCCACCTCTATCCTCTCTGCAAATCCGATGACACTGTAGTTCTATAACTATCTCTTTCCACTCTCCTTATTAACAGAATATATTTCTGTTATCAACGCACTGATTGGGACTCATTCGAAATTTTCGTGCTAACACGGATATACCGATTGGAATCACAAGCTTTGTATTAGTTCTTTCCTCCCTGTTCTGTTGCTATAGCTCACAAGACTCGCTTATTTCTCCCATGGCAGAGAGACAGGTTTGATTTTAATAGATGTCTCTTTGCCACCGATCGTAATGAAATTAAGTGTCCCCCAAACAGCCAAATCACTGTTCACTGATATAATGACCACCGATTATCTTCTAACACTTTGGGCTCATGAGACTATCAGCGGATTTGCAAGAATGTACTGAAGAAGAGCAAATGCTCAGTCCCTCATCTCTTCAATAAATTTCAAGTGTTATCATCTCGTGTAAATAATGCTGTTCTCCATAGTGCCTCGAATGCATGAATTAATGCTCGCTACTAGATTGGCGATTATGTTCCACAATTTTTACAGTTGAAGTAGCTAGATGCCCGTGGAATTCCCATCAGATTTCTCACTTCCCTATCACATACCATATTTAAATGCAACTTCAATCGCCATCTTCTCTCTTCGTGAATCATGTTATTTTATTGTATCTTTCTTCACTTCGCCTGCGTCCTAGTGGCAATATCGCCTTACTTGAGGGTGAATTGACGAAAAAGAAGACCTTATACAAATAATTCTCCATTGGCCAAGATATATAAACAGTCGTGTCAAAACCCAACAGACATAGCCTGAAGATTGGTCTCGCGTATGAAATAAACTATCACCGCTCAATGATAATGTCAGTGGTCATTTCTGTACACACATATACACACAGAGTGTTTGTGTGCACCCATTTGTGGAATCAATTAAGGCATTAAGTAAAAACAAGTTCACCATACAAACAAAAACGTATATTGATACAAAACTTGGCAAACAGAATGAAATATCTGGATGATTTATTTATTCGATATAAACGATTTCAGCCGTAATGATAGCTTCAATGCGGAACCGGAGTCATTGACATACACATCACATAGTCTGTATTGATATTGCTCTGGTAATAGCGGCTTTCAAGCAATAAGTTGTATTTCGGGAACTTTGATTAGTCCCCCATTCACCAACATTCCATGCTATGTGGGCGTGTACTTTGGACGCCATCCAATCTTTGGTCACCACAACTTTGCAAACAGGGGCAGAGTCACATACGACTTTCCATTGCATACAAAAACTATCCTGGGTTTCACAATTGTTTCCATGATTTCACTGCAACCAGATGCATTCAGCCGATGACCTTTATGAAAGAAATGTGGTCGTATGACGAGTCCTTCACGATTCACAACACCTAAAACATTGGACGATCTCTGGCAGTGTCCGAAAAAAATTTCCGGTAAGACTAATGTAGCAGATAGGAAAAAAGATTAAAGATCTACTGAAAGAAGTTAGAATGCACAGTTGTTACGAAAAGGTGTGAACAAAGTGAAAATTGCAAATTGGAGGTAGAAAAATCAAACAAGTACGGAAATTTGAATATCTGGGAAGTATTTTAACACAGGACGGAAATAGGGACATTGCGATCCGAAGGCTTATTGGGATAGCCAAGAAAGCATTCAAAAAAGCTAAGAAGCGTAGGTGACATCTATCCTCTTCTATGGCAATATGTGCTGGATGATATCCTCAAAGATGAAGAAGAGATTTGTAGCAACAGAAATGTGATTCTACAGAAGGATGCTGAGGATACATCAGATTGAGAGCAAGAGGGGCAGAGGAAAAAAACACATGACATACTTGATGACAGTGAATGAATAGATGGCAAAACGGCATTTGTGAAATAAAATAAAGACAAGTTTTTTTTAAGAACTAAAAGGGATAATGTGTTTGTGGGGAACCATCATAAATAATTGTTTTTAGACGGGTTCTGCGAATTGCGGTGTCCTTATATTGACTCAAACCTGTGAATGAATTCTTGGTCTTCGCTATAGGCGACACATCCCCGATGAGGTTTTCCAATTCCCTCAGAAATGTGTGCAGTAATAAAGTAATAAGATGTCGGATTAAAAATAAACGAACAAATAATTTAGAAATTGGTTTGTTTACATTTCGGGTACGAAAAGAAGCATATATATGATGACGAAAACATATCTGAAGCGGGTGTGGTTTCATTAAATAGGATAAAAGCCTTCCTTATAGTGAAATCTTTTGCGATCTTCAGCTAAATTATTCGGGATAAAACAATATTATCCACATAAAAGGTTCATATTTTATTATATATATATATATATATATATATATATATATGTATGTATACTTATATATATATATATACATATATATATAGAGATTTATACATATATATACATATATATATATATGCATATATATACATATATATACACATACATATATACATATATATATACATATATATATATATGCATATATATACATATATATACACATACATATATACATATATATATACATATATATATATGTATATACATACATATATATATATATACATATATATATATGTATATACATACATATATATATATACATATATATATACATACATATATATATACATACATACATATATATATATATACATATATATATATATATATATATATATATATATATATATATATATATATGAAGAAAATATACAGAAAAAATAAACAAAAATCCTAATATGCAATTATGCTGTTTTAATGTTATATAATATCAACCTCGGACGTTTCGGTCTAGTAGACCATCTTCAGGACATATTCATAAAACATAATTAACATTAGACTATATTTAATTCAACATGAAAAGACGGATGGACATAAGAGTAAGACTAATCTAAAAAGACAACTGAAATTTTTCAAGAACATCTTTCCGTTTCACGATCCCGTCGGCGTCACGTGGGCGATGTTGTGAAAACGTATTCCTAAAATATAGTATTTTGAATGAAAATTGAATAGAATTTTATTTTAATCTAAAACTTATATGTACGTTTGTCGAGCATTAATCTTGCTAAAAAAGGGGAAATATTAAAGAAGCCAGTTCTAGTATTCATCATTTGTATGTTTTGATTAGTCTTTACTCTTACGTCCATTGTTCGTAGTTAATATTGTTAAGAATTGGCTTTTACGTTTTTTTATTATAAAAGCTTCCACTATTTAAAATCTCTTGTACAGGTAGATGAAGTTATTATAATGCTGTTTTCTACGAGTATGTTTTTAATGAGACTGGAATGTTTGTGTGCGTGTTTAAATGGGTTCTAATAGATCTATGGTCAGTTAGGTTTAACGTAAGACGTCTGGATAAGCATGTAGTTGTGTAATCGATGTAATTATTTATCAGCCCGGTTTCATCAGGAACACAGTTCCTTAAGGGGCATTTGAACTCAGACCTTGTCTGTCGTTTTTCCTGAAACATGCATAAACGAAGTACTGCTACCTAAATACACTCACACACACACACAGTTATATATATATACGAACTAAATGAGAATGTAAAACACAAGGAGTAAAAAGGCTCATAATACTATAGTATAAAGAACAAAAGAGACATATTGCAATCTAATATGGAACCCTTTCAAAAATAGTAAAAAAAAATCAATAGATATATAGTATCACAAATATCCCAATTCTGTGCAAAATATGATGAAACACAACATCTCAGCTTTGTGCAAAAATAGGCTCACAAGTACTTCAAATCAAATTTCAATCTTTAGTATTTATTAACCAATCAACGATTGTATCTGAAACACCATACAAGCTTTCAAAAAGCAGACGAGGATTCATATCACATGCTAAAACGTATGAAGTCTCACAACGGGAAAATTAACAATCGTTAAATCTCCTGAAAATCGAAATTAAAAATCAGGAAATATATTTATTAACCAATAAGTTTATTAAATTTAACATTTATTTCCTGAGATCCAATTTATTCTTATAAATAGCGTACCGTAAATTCACATTCTTTAATCTTTCAGTTTATCTTCGACACGAAGAATGAAAATAATTTTGAATACTCAAATTATCGCATGCTAAAATTATATTATTGAGTACTAAGTTCCTTCTTGCAAATTATTCTCAGTTTTCATAAACAAATTATATTAGGAAAAAAATACCTGGGCGAGATGTATAAACAAAGAGTAATTGTATCATTAGTAATAATACAGTTTTGGTGGCTGACAGTTTCCCTTACTGCTAAAAACTTGACAAATACATATACAATATAAAGTAATTTCTTGATTTTCGCGTGTCGAATTTCTACAAAACGTTCACCCTATACTAATACATTTCATTTGTTTTTTGTTGTTATACAGAAAAACAAAACATTTTCGTACAATCTTTGTTTAGGATGACCTTTATAACTTGTTTCTTTCAACTTAAAAGGAAACAAATATTTTTATTCTCAATAATAAAATTATTTAAATTTGTAGAACTGTGTGTGATGAGTATTTCTTGTTCATTTTTCGCTTTTCACACACCTTTCCTCCATATATTTACCGGGGAAGAGTTCAAGATTATAGAATTCAAGAACATGAAAGGATTAATAAAAGAAAATAATTTCGAAATGTCGGCACACAGACGCAGTCCTTTTAAAAAAAAAGGTGTAAAAAAACAGAAAATCTCGTGTGCAACCAAGAATATAAAACGCCCATTTATAAAATCATACTGAATGCGTGGTTTATTAAGTGAAAATTTACAAAGATAGTGAGGATACTAACCCTAAAATATACATAGGTGCTACTCAGGATAAATTTTTAAAAAAGATACTATAAACACACGAGTAGTTTTAAAAACGAAAAAATTAAGCATATTACCACGCTATTCACCTATGTATGGAAAACCAAACAAGAAGATAATACAGACCCCATCCTTAAATGGGAAATATAAAAAAAAGTGCCCCAAATATAAAGCAGGCCAAAAATTTTGTAAATTATGTACAGAGGAGAAATTAGCCATAGCTTTATATGATCAACCTAACCAGCTATTAAACTCCAAAACTGAAATTCGTAACGTATGTAGGCATAAAATATCTTTTTTTCTCATTCCACCTTAATGTTCGTATTTTAATATCCCCTCCTCCTTTTTTTTGTTGAATAAATATTTAACCCCTCCACCCACTCAGGTGGTTTGTGTTTGTGGTTCTTTCTTTGGTCACATGGTATAATTATAGCTATCGCCTATAAATATGCGATTCACTTTGCCTCTTTAGCCAACTTTCCGTGACGATCCGTTCAGGTGAAACCTAGGTAGGTTTATATGGCTCACTAGGTGTATCTAGGTCTGCTCTACGGTTGTATTGAGCTCTTTTGTTAGTTAGTTTACTCGTATCGGGTTTTTTTCTTTGGGTTTCAAACCTGCATCTGTGCGATTTTTTTCGATAGACTTTCATGTTTGTAGCTCTTTCTTTTTTAAAACATATTTTTTCCCTCGAGATTGATTTGATTATTGGCAAATAAAAAATTCGAGGGTTTTTCGAAACGAGCATAGTTATCTATCTATCTATCTATCTATCTATCTATATATATATATATATATAATTGGTGTGTGTTTTAGAGATCTTTAGGGATTTGGATAAATATTCATAGTAATTAAAAGCCTCTAGAAGACTCCACAACAGAATGCAGAAAGCATTGGGCGGGGATTCCGTTTTACTTTGGGAATCTTCAGTAGTGCACATCCACTTTCGAGAACTGAAACCGGACTGCTACGATAGAACGCAAGTGTCATACCACTAGACCAATATATATACAGTCTATCACAAAAGTGAGTACACCCCTCACATTTCTTCAAATATTTAAGTATATCTCTTCATGGGACAAAACTGAAAAAATTACCTTTTGACACAATGAAAAGTAGTCTGTATGCAGCATATATAACAGAGTTAATTTCTTTTCTTCAAATATTTAAGTATATCTCTTCATGGGCCAACACTGACAAAATGATACTTTGACACAATGAAAAGTTGCCTGTCTGCAGTATATATAACAGAGTTAATTTATATTTCCCTCAAAATAACTCAAAATATAACCATTTAAATCTAAATCCCTGGCAACAAAAGTGAGTACACCCCTTAGGAAATGTTGTCAATATTAATTTACAACATGTCAGCTGTCAATATTTTGTGTGGCCACCATCATTATCCAAAACTGCCTTTACTCTCCTGGGCATGGAGTTTACCAGAGCTTCACGGGTAGTCACTGGAATGCTCTTCCACTCCTCAATGACGACGTCGCGGAGCTGGTGGATATTTGAGACTCTGTGCACCTCCACCTTCTGCTTGAGGATGCCCCAAAGATGTTCTATTGGGTTCAAGTCTGGAGACATGCTTGGCCAGTCCATCACCTTTACCCTCAGCCTCTTCAGTAAAGCAGTCTTGGATGTGTGTTTGAGGTCATTGTCATGCTGGAACACTGCACTGCGACCCAGTTTCTGGACGGAGGAGATCATGCTCTGCTGTAGTATTTCACAGTACATGTTGGAGTTCATGTTTCCCTCAATGAAATGTAACTCTCCAATACCTGCAGCACTCATGCAGCCCCAGACCATGACATTCCCACCACCTACTTGACTGTAGGCATGACACACTTATCTTTGTACTCCTGACCTGGTCGCCGCCACACATGCTTAAGGCATATATATACATATATGTGTGTATATATATATATATATATATATATATATATATATATATATATATATATATATATATATATATATAAAAACAGGGCCTTTTAAGGCTTCTTTAAGGTTTTTTTTTTTTTTTTTTTTTACAGCAAACACTATATAGTAGTAACTGATATTATGCTACAGAAATCAAGATTTGGCCATGAATAAACTCTAAGCCGCTTCCCCCGGAAGAAGATTCGTTACGCCCCCACTAATCGCTAACACAAACTCACTCTCATTAAAATGTCGTCTATGAGAAAAGGACTGACATTGAAAATAAATTTAAAACAATGTTCCGAGACAGTTAGAGGTAGATTATAGCCTTACACATAAAGCTTGAAATAGGCTATATCTATGTTGAGGTATTTTTCTTTTTTTGTAATGTGCATATATATATATATATATATATATATATATATATATATATATAGATATAGTGAGAGAGACGAAGAGAAGGGAAAGACCTGTACATATTTATAGACAGAACACAAAAGTGTGTGATTAGATCTCGGCGACAGAGAGCGAAAGGTTGTGAGAGGAGACATTATTTTTTATTGGCTTAAATAAAGCAAATTTCAAAGTATTTCTGCCCATATATGCGATAAAAACACATGTATATACCTTTAATAAAATGTCATGTGAGAGTTAATGTGAATCAATACCAATACCTTCATGCAAGTAATAGATTCACGCAAGTGGAAAAGGCATGATCCTGTTCTCGCCCATCTCACGGTATGCACCGCTGAATCGTTGTGTCTACGTATGAAAAATGTCGAATACGTAAGTGCGCATGCGCCGCATATGCATCAATCGAAATAACTAATGGATTAACCTAATATCTTTCATCTCTTTCAATCTTGACCCAGACATCTAAAGAAAATCTCAGTTTAAATATCGACGAAATAAATAGTTGCCTTCCTCACGATCAGCCAATCATATTTCCGCACACGTACATGTATAATTATTTACATATCCATGTACAATATATATATATATATATATATATATATATATATATATATATATATATATATATATATATATATTATGAGAAAATGAAATATAGTACATTAGCAAATTAATTCTTTGTGTCTGTATCCATATATCACTACTAGTTGCGATATTGCTCAAATTCATCATTACACATGTGTCGATATGCTTAAATTATTACTTTCAGTATTATTATTATTATTTTTATTTTCTTTGCTTTCTGGCGTTTACACATTTCTTTCCGGGTCCCACCCAGGGACATAAGGTTAGAAATGGCATCATGACCCTTTTCACTGACAAAAAAAAAAAAAAAAATTACATAGATAGAGCCCTTCGTAAAGTGTGGGCTGTACTTGTCAGAACAATTTTTTGTATCTCCTTGAGGCATGGGCTTCCAGGAATCCCTGCAATTAGTCTACTGCAATCTTTTCCAACCAGTCCTAGGGCTCCAACTACAACAGGGATTGTTGATGTTCCCATATGCCACATTTTCGAGACCTCTATTTCAAGTTCCTTGTATTTTGACAGCTTTTTGAATATCTTCAAAGATACATTGCAGTCAGCAGGGACTGCCATATCAATAAGGAGGCACCGTTTTTGTTTGTGGTCTTTAATAACAATATCTGGTCGGTTGGCCTTGATTGTTCTGTCAGTGTGAATTGTGTAGTCCCATAGAATTGTAACAGGTCCTATCTCCGTAACTGGGTCTGGGTGGTGTTGGTACCAGTTTCTTTCAGTTTCCTTCCCGTAGAAGTTGCAGATTTTCCAGTGCAGATATTGGCCCACTCTGTCATGTCGGGTTTTATAATCAGTGGGTGCCAACATCGTGCAACCTGATACAAAATGATCAATCGTTTCTGGATATTTATCACAGAATCTGCATTTTGGGCTGACACAATATTTTAGTATATGTGCTTGATAATTCCTAGTTAGCAAACATTGGTCTTGCGCAGCAAGGATAAAACCTTCAGTTTCCGCTTTCAACCCTGCACTGCGTAGCCACTGATGGGTACGGGTTTTGTCTACATCAGCTTGGTTGATACGGGCAGAGTATTGGCCATGAAGCGGTTTATCTTGCCATCGCTTCTGTATCTGGTCGGTTGCATTCGTCTTTGCTGTCTTTTTCAAGTATTTTGCAGTTTCAGCCGGTGTATTGTGCTGTATGTGCATCTCTACGCCCATTTGAAGCTCCAGTTTGAATTTGTTGGCTTCTTTCATTACGGAGTAAAGACGCTTACTACTTTCATGTTCCTTGACGCATACCATCATCCAGTCTTCTGTAGTTTCCAAGTATTTTTGGAGGCCAATTGTTGTAGTTTTGTAGGACAGTTCTAGTTGAACTAATCCTCTGCCTCCTTCGGATCTGGGCACATACAGACGATCAACATCACCTTTGGGATGATGCATGCGATAGCAAGTGAGAAGCTTTCTCGTTTTGGCGTCCATTCGCTTAATTTCAGCTATGGTCCAGTTAAGGACATTAAAGCTGTAATGCACCACTGGGACAGCCAATGTGTTTATAGCTGATATTCTATTTTTTGAGTTTAGTTCAGTATTTAGTATCAGACGTACACGCCTGTAGTACTCTTTTCTTATTTTTTCTTTCATTTGGGGGTGTTGTATGCCATCTCCTTCGCTAATTCCTAGGTACTTATAAGCTTCTTCATGCTCCAATTCCCTAATCTTTGTGACAAAATCTAAATCTATTGAGGGTGTTTCTGTAATTCTACCTTTCTTGAATGTTACTTTTGCACATTTATCTAATCAGAAGTCCATACCTATGTCGTCACTAAAGTACTTTACAATATTGAGGAGGCCTTTCAACTCATTGTCGTCTTTGGCAAAGAGTTTGAGATCATCCATGTATAGTAGGTGATTGAAAATTTTCTTATTTATTTTGTAACCATAGCTACTGTTGTTCAGTTCATGTGTAAGAGGGGTTAAGGATAAACAAAACAGAAGGGGTGACAGAGAGTCTCCTTGAAAAATTCCACGTCGGATATTCAGACGGTTGGATATAGCAGTGCCCCCGGTGTGCCTAAGGTATAGTTTTGTGTTCCACATCCCCATGCTGTGCTTAAGAAAGTTTAATACCACAGGGGAGACTTTGTACATTTCCAAAGCCTTAAGGATCCAAGAATGTGGAACACTATCAAAGGCTTTACGATAATCAATCCACGCTGCACTGAGATTTCTGCGTCGTCTCCTGCAATTTTCCAGGATCATTTTATTTATCAGAAGTTGATCTTTGCAGCCATATGAACCTCTACTGCATCCCTTCTGTTCCAGCGGGAGAATGCTGTTTGTTTCGAAGAAGGAGTAAGTACGGTTCGTCAGTACAGACGTGATCAACTTATACGTTGTGGAAAGACATGTTATCGGTCTATAATTTTTCGGGTCGTCTGTTTCAGTTGTTTTTGGTATGAGGTATGTAATACCTTCAGTAATCCATTCCGGGATTTTATTGGGATTATTTACAAGCGTTGATAATGTTTTTGCAAGTATGTCATGGGTAGATGAGAGATGATACAGCCAGAAATTGGGCACCTTGTCATTTCCTGGGGATTTCCATTTTTGGGATTTCGTTAGTGCTTGCCTAACATCATCTGTGGATATATTTACCCATTCTTGCAGAGGTGTATCCAGCAGTCGTTCTTCTTCACGCTGTATCCATTCTGCATTTGGGTTACATTCCTTTGGGTTGCTCCAAATATTTTCCCAAAATGTCTGTACATTATCAATCGATGGTGGCGTTTCGACATGTATAGGCGTTTTTCCAATTTCCCTGTAAAATTTCTTAAGATCTGTTCGGAATGTTTTATTTTGGCGATAGAATCTACAACGTTTCTCGTATCGTCTTCTTCTCTGTGCTTTTAGCTGAAGTTTCTGTTTCAGCATTTCCTTGATCGATGGAATATCAATTAGGGATTTAATGCTATATTTCCGTTTGATCTTTTTGGATTTACGTGTGGAAATATTAGGGTTTCTGGTGAGCTTATCTAATATAGACAGCTCACATCTGATTTGTTTTATTTCTCGTATCAGTTTGGTTTTCCAAGCTGGTTCTCTGTGTCTGTTAATTCTATTTATTGTCTTGACACCAAGCTTCCGAGTCGCTGCTAGAGCTGTTGCGTATATGACGTTGTTAACTTCTGTTATGTTTCCCGCTGGTTTATCTGTTAACAGTGTTTCCAGTGCAGCATTGTATATTTTCACGATGTGCTTGTTGGGATTTGTCATATGGATTTTCGGGAGCTGGTCTCTCTCTGACAATTGTATGAAAGTTACTCTGCTGAGTACTTGGATGACGTCATTTTTCGCTTCGGTGATTTCAGCTTCGTGGTTTTCAAGGAATTCTAAATTAATGTACCTGGAGTCATCTTCAGTGACAATTTCTGGAGAACTAGAGGTTGTGTCTAAAGCAGCATCTTCGGTTTCATTTCCTGGGAGATGATTTCGTATTTCATTCGCTTTAGCGTCCACCTCATCCTCTGTCGCATTCTTTATTTCAACATTCGTCTCAACAGAGTTTGAGTGATGGGTCATAGTATTTTGCCTTATATCTAATTTTATCTTATCTATTTCTGCCTTTGAGAGTCTGTTGTTTCGCATGATATCTCTGCGGACATTGGCAAGCATGTTTGGATTGAGGTTAGGTCTTATATCATTTCCCACCATATTTCTCCATATTTGGTATGTTTGATTGTTGGTGTTCTTTGCTGGGTTTTCGAGCGCAGTGAAGAAGGATGTCATAACTTGTCGATACTCTTCGCGGCTCCATTTCGTTCGTTTCATTTTTACTAGTCGATTTGGCATTGAGACACTTGGTCCAAGGTTGGCGATAATCCGGGTTTGGTGACCTAGTGTCTCTTCGTGTGTGGAAGAGTTTGTTCCAGTGACAGACTTTTCGACCTCAGACTGGTTCCTCTCTGAGGGACGCGGCCCTTGTTGTCCCGGTTGACGGCCGATCCGGTATGAGATATTTTTCGTATTCATTGAAATTGGTAGAGATGCGTTTTAACCTTGACCGCCAAGGGGAAATTTTGTTCAGACTACCAGCTTTAGGACAAGACTTGAAGAAGGTCCAAGAGCAAGACCAGATTTGAGATAGTGGGTTTATTAATATATCGAAGTTAAAAGTTCATAACAGTGTATGGTATTCAGTTGGGTAGATAATACTAAGTTTTAACTTAGTATAAGTCCGAGAGACACCTCCAAGTGGGATAATTAGATTTCAGTATATAGACATAAATCAAAAACAAAAAAAAAAAAAAAGAAAAAAAATGGACACGGGTGTCCGCTTAAGGTCTGGGGTGTGGATTAAAACTTGAAATACAAGTTAAAAAAAAAAATGATTAGAGGAGAGAAAAGGGGACTAAAAAGCAAGGAATTAACTTGAGACATTAGGATTTACAATCATATCAAACTAAAGGAAAAGTATCATTCAAAGATGCTACATTTACCATTTCTTACAACTTCGGAGCATGGCACAAGTGACTCTCCACAAATGTTCAATTTTCCGTCGCCAACGACAGATACTTATCAAATTTTATGGGGTAGGCTGGACTTATACTACAGATTGGTAGGAGGAATATCGAAGAATTCATTAAACAGAGGGGTAGGAGCAAGGGAATAAAAGTTATACTTTTCCGGTCATCTCTCAACCTACTTGCCGCTGAAAGATATGTTTTTTATTATTATTATTATTATTATTATTATTATTATTATTATTATTATTATTATTATTGTTGTTGTTGTTGTTGTTTTATGATAATTTCTTTTTGCCTGCATTTTCATTATGATTCTATGACGGATCATAACTAATGAGGGATATATATTTTCTTGTTGCTTAAATTAAGCAAAAGACTGATATTAAAATCAAATAAATGTCAATAGCTCTTCGAAGGTTATGGGCTGTGCTCGTTAAAAGTATTTTGGGAATTTCCTGGAGAGATGGTGTACCGGCGATTTTGTGGATTTGTTCTTCAACAGATCTAAGGTTGCTCCCCAAAAATTAAGTGTTTTGTTTGTTTTTGTTTTTTTGTTTTTTTTGTTTTTAAGTACGACATTTTTTCATTTTCATTTTCTTTGCTTTGGTTTTCAAAAAATTTCAGAAATGTTTTTAGGTACGCTCATGTCAATCAGTTTGATTTTTTCTTTTCAGTCTTTGATAATAATATCTGAACGATTAGCTTATATTTTTCGATCTATGATAATACCATTTTGTAGCAGTGTTTTTTTTTTTTTATCCAGTACTGATGACAGATCATCATATGTTGATTTTGATCTATTTTACCATGGCTTTTTTTTTACCCATTGAGTGTGAATATTGAGTCTGCTGGGATAAAAATATCAATAGTTGGAATACTTTTTCCTTCTTTAATACCATGCAGGATATTAGAATGATCGTAACGTGTAAGATAGCTATGTTGCTGTCCAGTAAGAATAAAATCTTCAGTCAAACCCTTAAGCCCTGAGCTTCTTAGATAGTCGGGATTTACGAATTGATTTATAACAGAATATCTTCTTCGCAAAAGGGACTGATTTTATAAAGGCTCTGTATTCAATTTCCCACCACAGCACTGTGGCTTTATCGATCAGCACACTTATTCATTTTTCAAATAATCTCTCTAAATCACGATTATTTTGATAAAGATATTACTCTTCAAATCCTATTTTTGTAAGTTCAAACATTGGTACGATCCAGACGATTCAAAACGACGCTTGCGTTTTGTACAAAAAAAAACAAAACGTGCCTGACATACACTGAAAGAATCTAATCTCAAGTTTTACATGGAATGTTCAAATATGGTCAACGCGAGCAGGGTTGGTCACACGACACACATCAAATACGTTATCTTTCTCGTGCATTGCAATGCAAAAGCCACGATGAGCTTGTTTATCAGTGTCCTGCAACTCTTGGGTTAACTGTAGCTTGTAAAGTGTCATGTGCAATCGTTTTTTTAAGACACGCCAAACAGTTGTTGTAGGAAGCTGAAGTTCCTTACTGGCTCTTCTGAACGATTTACGGGGGTTCCGCTCGAAGGCCGTTTGAATTTGCTCAATTGTATCATCTGGAGTAGAGGGGCGTCCCGTTCTCTTAGCTAAGCACAAACACCCATCCTTGATGAATTTACCATGCCATCTCTATATGGACTTCCTTTCTGGTACCTCTTTTCAGAATTTTGTGCGAAATGCACGTTGAACAATTGTCGATGATTCAGTTTTGAGAAATTCAAGGAAGCAAAACGCCTTTTCTAGTTGAGTGAGCGCCATTACTGGATATGAAAAAATATGAAAAATATCATTAGCATTACAAAACACTTAATGAATTTAGCTTTAAAATGGTAACATTTTGCTCTTACTACCGTTTGTAGTTCAGCAGATACGAGGATTTGAAATGTTCCCAAGATTTCTGGAGCACCCTGTATAATGTGCGACGAGTAAATTTTAATATCCCG
>OZ010586.1:99709905-99764905 GCA_963932145.1 Acanthosepion lycidas | reverse complement strand
CTCTTAATGTTAGCTTAGAAATGGCTAGATATTACTGTACTAAGAAATGTTTCTATTTTATTAAACTCTCTTCTGGCCTTCTACTTCACAGTCCACTTTAATTTTTAAAACTTTAAATACAATGTCAATTGTAATTTTTGTGTTTTTAAATCCCGTTTTTATATTTTCTCAACTTAAAAATATTTTTCTGCTTCTCAGATAATTTCGCTCACAGTAAATCCTAGTCATTTCTGTTCACTTCTGCAGTAATAACTTCGAGAAAGGCACGAATACTTTACTTTTCCTCTCCTCTTCTATGAGTGCATAAGAGTAGACTGAGCTCCCTCTACAGAGTCACAAACAGAAACCCAATTAGAAGATTCTGATTTTCAAACTGTAAGAAATGTAAAGGGAACCCACTCCATTATATTTTCCAGAAATGCATGCACCTATAAAGATTATAAAAATCAAGTGGTGGAGAATTGCGATCGTCTACATATTGAAGTGAAATGATAACTTGGATGAAAACTGTAAATAGTATAAGTAAAAATATGACACAGTATTTTTACTTATACTATTTGTACAAGTTATACAAAATAACAAAAGAGCGTCTATATTTCTGAGATGAGGTATTATGTACACTATTTACATTATTTGGACTTTTGTGGACGATAGTCCGAGTAATGTAAATATTGTAACAAAACACTATTAAACAATTTTAGTTCTCTCCAAAGAAGAATTAGCAATATTTCTGGCACTGTTCTGACGTCTCGGCTTTAGCCAGTTTCCCACCGGTTGTTTCCTTGTACCTTTTCTATAAATATTGTCATTGTAGAAGTCAAGTGACTTACCTGCCAACATGGCTGCCTCCTTCTATTTCCTTATAGAGCTGAATCCAAGAGTAAAATTACACTATGGAAACTTGGGCAATGTAGGAGATCTAATTCAACACTCCTAACTAGAACTTGGTTGATGTAATTAGAATGCTGCCCTGTGCTCAAGCTGCCCTTATCTGTCCAAGTCCATACCACCCACTTCAGATGTTCATTTTGGAATTTATTGAGATCGAATCTTGTGACAAATTCGTGAAAGTTGTTTTTTTTACATGTTCAAGGAATGCCCCAAGTCTACCACATGAACCAATCTAAATGACACCTACACCTGAATGGCCATTTCAACAGATTGTAATGGATTTGTTCTATGTTAAATCCTTCACATATCTTGCTTGTGCAGACAGGCTCACTGGATGGCTCATTCTGTACCGCATCAAGCCAGGGCAAGCGGTTGTTTCCAGGTTGATTTCCATCTGCAGAGAAATATTCCAAACATATGGTGCACCTGAGGAACTTAGTACAGATGGTGGACCGCCATTCTCAGCTTACTCATTCCAACAATTCCTAAAAACCTGGGTTGTTAAGCAAAGAATTTCATCAGTGGCCTATCCCCAGTCTAACGGACGTGCAGAATTGGCAGTCAAGACTGCAAAAAGACTCATAAAAGACTGCACAGGACACCAGGGTTCCTTGGACAATAACATGGCAGCACAAGCAATCTTGCAATATAGAAACACCCCTACCCAAGGCATTGGCTTATCACCAGCGCAACTCCTGCTTCATAGACGTCTTCGAGATTTTATCCCATCGCACCCACAGTTATATAAACCACACCCTGAATGGATAGCCGCAGCGAAAAAACGAGAACAGAGATTATCCAAACGCAATGCAGACCTCATCGAGAAGTACAACCGTACTGCACATGCACTATCCCCACTTTATAAAGGTGACACAGTCTCCATTCAAAACCCAAATAGCCGTCGATGGGACATAGCTAGGCGAATAGTAGAAACACTTCCCAACCGTCAATATAGAATTAGAGTTGCAGGATCAGGCAGAATAACCCTGCGGAACCGTAGGTTTCTAAGGAAACTTGAAGCACCCATAATCAAGACCCCCATACCAAGCGCCATGCCTGTGTCACCTGAGCCGACAATTACGGATACATGCAGACCACATCAATCTGCCAAAGACTTGGAAAATGGTGACATTACATTACAAAATAAACCAGCGTCCCAGGGCCCTACTCAATCACAGCCATCAAGAACGAGGATTCCCAGGGCGCTATCCCGACTACTCTCGTACAATCAGCCAGGCAATAGGGAATTAATTCCTCCCCAACGGCCAATATGCTTCCGCAATGGGGAGAGGAGGGAGATGTAGAAGTCAAGTGACTTACCTGCCAACATGGCTGCCTTCTTCTATTTCCTTATAAAAGGCAAGCCAGCTGATTTTACCTTATTTTATAGGAGAGCACCTAATACACCAGTTGGGTTGGTCCATTTTGCTAGAATGGACCTTCCCAATGCATTTGCATGAGGGGTCTTTATTCAGCTATATATTTCTCCATAAATGACTCAAGTCAGTTTTGGCTTTGGCTACATTTGCCTACTTGTGTGCTAAACCTCTGGCAAACTAGCTAATATTCAACAGTCATGATAATCTTTGGATGAACCCTTCCATATCGCTATCTATGAAAGGCAGTATGTGTGTGTGTAACGAATGCACGGCCGCAATTTTCGACGGATTTGCACCAAAATTTACATGCACATGCTCCAAATTAGCGGAAAGGCCAAGACCGACTTTGCATTTCCCAACTCCCATCGATAGTGGAAATAATCGATTTTTTCTTGCTTCTACGGCAGTTTTCATGTAGCTTGCGGTCATTTTCTACTGGCCAGATTGAAAGCCTATAACTGGCTGCCACGAATAGGCAGGAACATTCTGTTGGCCAGTGTGAGAGCCAACAGCTGACTGACACGAATGTTAACTAGCATTCTAGCATGGAAAAAATCGATAGCTGCATTCGCCACAAGTGGGAAAAATTTAAATCTGCATGGCACTTTACTCCAATTGGCTCATTCGCTTGCTTAAACTCAACGTTGATTCTGATTCCGCAGAACTGGGTTGGATGTGAAAAAGTATTTGTTGTTAACATTCTTTTTTTCATTCGGTTTTACGAGTCCTTTTTTAAATATGATCGTTTTGTGTTCATTTTGTTTAGTTCTTTTTTCGTAACAGATTTAATGTTTAGTATAGAGCTTAGAAAAAATTCGCAGTGTGAGATAGGCAAGAAGTAAGGCATGTAGCAATAGGACGGCAAAGGGCACTCCTTTAAAGGCAAGGAAGGGCAAAAATATTTTAAGTCAAGTGATAGCGATTGCTGTATGAGTCGTACGATTTTTTAATCAAGCACGGGAAACGCCAGGCCATGCTGCTAGTAGTGCCTAACATCATTGAATCTAAACGCAGTTCTAGACTGTCGACGCGTTCACATAAGTTTACGGTTGAGCTGTCTAAATGAAGCCGTAAGATTTATGCTAACAGTTTCCGGCGCCATAATTTCCAGCCAAATTAAATCTGCAAAAATTAAATGCAATTGTAAGTACTATCTGTTGTCCTCCTGATAACTCTTCTACTATTACTCCTTTTCAATATTTCTGTTTCTAACTCTTACACTCCCAGTAACCCCTTGTGTCTCAGTGGTTTAAATGACTTGCTTAGGATAAAATCGATTAAAAATTCAATAACATGTCATTAAAATCTTAAGTATTTGTTTCAAAAATTGACCAAGCTAGAATTTGATTATATTTCTCACTGTTGAACTATAAAGCAGTGACTCAGTGAGGGAGAATTGTAGAACGAATACAAATGCTACTATTTTCTTAACCCCTCCGAAATTTCTTACGCGAGGTTACTGGAATACGTGCTCTTGATTTAAGTGATGTGTATTTAAGGCCATTCGAATCTACTTCTTATTTCGCCTATTGTCTAACGGTTGTGTATTAACAAAACAAAACCAAAGGCAGATTTAGGAAGAAATGCAACAGTATTAAAGTCGATACAAACTCGTAATTAAATAATTTTAATAGAAATATCCTTCGTAGAATATTCATAATGGTTATTGTGCTGTACATCTTAGTATATGATAACAAACTCGGAGCAAATGAGTTGTTTTCTTTGAATATTTAAATTCCCTGCGCTGTATCGTATAACTTGGATTAATCTTAAGTAATAACTTTCAGTACTTGACAATTACGACTCAGCTGTGTAATTTCACAATGCGCTCAATGTTTGATGGCGGCACCTTCAGGCTGATGTAGTTCTTACATAGCTAGTTTGGTTTGTCTTTACAAGTCAGTAATGAGTTCAATCCTTACATAGTACTCTATGTTTTTGGTCTATTAACAAAATAATATAAAATTTGTAGTAGTGAAGCTCAAGATGGGGTTGTAAGGAGTTAGTGTTGTTTCTCATCCGTGTGTATTTGTGAGTAGTGACTCTAATCCTCATCGGCTTACGATTTTTTTCGCTAAGGTAAATTTCGGTACGTGATAGGGAAACATTTAACGAGACGAATGTCTCCATGACGAGTACTAAGTAATAAACTGTGTTGTTCGATCCTGAATAGGTGGCAAACAAATCAAGCCACAGGATTTTCAGAGGGACAAATCTCAAGCAAAGTCACACAATGAGTTCTATATTGAAAACATAATACAGTGTAACACGGATATAAGAGACCCGGATATAAAAGAAACTCGGATATAAGAGAGATTTTATCTGGTCCCAAATTAGAGCCATACTTATCTAAACAAATATAACCAAACCCGGATATAAGAGACTTCTTTTCCGGTTCCGACAACTCTCTTATATCCAGGTTACACTGTATTATATATACAGTGTGACCCGGATATAAGATAAACCCGGATATAAGAGAGATTTTATCTGGTCCCAAATTAGAGTCATACTAAACAAAATAGACCAAACACTGATGTAAGAGAAACCCGGATATAAGAGAATTCTTCTCCGGTCCCGGCAACTCTCTTATATCCGGGTTACACTCTAGATGTTTCGGGCGAAAGAATGATATGTTATGTCTATTCTAAAGCCCAAAAAATCTGATGACAGACACGCAGGAGCACACGCACAAACTTACAAATACGCACACACACACACACACACACACACACACACACACACGTAGAAATAAAAACATGTGTTGCATTCTACTACATCAAGTGAAAAACCAGTGATATAAGAGTTCTTGCTTAAATTTCTCGAGTAGCCCATATATTTGACATATCGGTGAAAAGAATAGTTATAATTATAAAAGGATAATTTAAAACAAAATCAAGTTAGATTTTAATGGCGGAAAATATTAAAAGCTCTTTCGACACCGGAAGCAATGTGAAAGGCCTTTTTTTTTACTTAACTTCGGAAGTGTCTAGAAACTATTTGACTAAACCTGTCTTTCTTACTTCGATATATCTCTAAGGCAGGTAATCTACCGACACTTCGGGGTAAACAGGTAAACTTAAGTTCCTTTTCAAAACTCTTTTATTAAGGAATCCTGCTGCTAATTTTCGGTTGCAGATTTCTAAAAAAAAAATTTTTCTTAAACAGTATCATTTTCGTTTGTTTGTATAAAATGCTATGAACGGACATTTCGTCCCGCACTTTTTTTCAAATCAAAACGCTTGGTTAGAAGTGAAAGCCATAATGACCACGACTGAATTATCCGCTGTGTTCTCTTGCAAAAATTATACTTCATGAAGTTTAAATAACTTGTTAAATGAGCAATTCTAGACTGAACAACTAATGTCCCTATTCAATTCGCCATCAAGACTGACACGTTTAGGCTCCTCGAAGAACAACTGCACAAAGATCAATTTCATTTTGGTGTCTTTCTCTCAGGAGGCAATTAGAACAGCGAATGTAATCTGCTCGAAAACTGGCTTCATAAAAAAATGCATTAAATCAATTTTTCATTTTTCCGGAATATCAAAATTTAGAAAATTAAAGGGAGATAACTGTTATATCTGAATAATTCTTTCCTCCATGTGGCATCATGTAATAATTACACCCTTTAATTCGAGAGTTTATTAAGAAAAGCAAACAATCTTCATATATAAATTATGTAGCTTAATATTTTGGTTTTATTCTGGGAATAATTTAGAAATACATAAAAAATGAGAAAAACTGGGCCAAAAAGTATTTTTCCCATCTAAAATAATTGCTCAAATAAAATATTTTTAATAAAAAGGATTTAGTATTTATATGTTGTATTTATTTATTTTAATGTTTGTATTTAATTCTTTTTTCTTACATGTTACTTTCGTTGTCCCACAAAAAAGACATTTTCTTTTAAATAATCCACTGAAACAAAACGTCTTAATATTGTCAATTATTCATTATCGAATACAAACAACAATGAAATTAAATGGAATAAAAATACGATTTTGATATAAAAGATTTTAGATGAGGATAAAAATACACTAAATGTTTTTAAAAGGGTTAAAAACGAAAATATCAACTGACACGGTTAAAACAGTGTATTCGCTCACAGCTGTGAGGTGTAGATAATTCGAAAAACGGTAATCATGATTTTAAACAATGTTATTTGATTAAACGGTTGAAAAGTTTACTCAGTGAAAATCGTCAAAATTAAAGTAGTTGGTACCACATTCACAGGTGCGGTAAATGTGTCTGTGTAGGAACCACTAAAGTTCATGTATACTGGAAAAGTTCCTATGTGTAAATTAAGACCGTCTCTGTGGTATCCTGTGTTCAGAATTGACAAATCAGGATGCAGTATGGCTGCAGGGAGAATTGTGGTCGAACAGAAATCCGTATTTATTTATTTCTTATCTTATATTTCCGCGTATAAGGTGAGGTCAAAATATTTAGCAAATTTTCATGAATTTATTCTATACCTGTATTATAAAACGACTGCTTAAAAATTACATAAAAATGATGTTATTGGACATGTTATTGCCTAGTGTATCCTTATAAATTCAAAATAAAGGAAATAACAAAATTCTATATCATGTTTTGCCTACACACTTCCCCAAATAGGGAAATCATTGTTTTGTTTACGTTTCATACAGTGGACACTTGAGAATACTGGGTCTTTTTCTTCCTCTTCTTTTCCCATATTTAAAACAACACCCTGGTGCAATAATGGCCATTTACTTATACTTCATCGGTAATCGCAAAATACCGCTAATAACAGTATGACAAGAGTACATTCAACATTCAACGTTTTTTTAATTAATCATTTATTCGTTATTAAATGTTTAGCGAAAGATAAAGGTTGATGTGAACGTAATCATAACTCTGTATTTACATTTTCTCAGCTGAGCTTGCATGGTTACAAGATGATTTCATTGATATGGAATTATACTTCGAATAGGCAATTTATTATGAAGTTATACCAGCAATATATAAGGTAGACATAATATTAATTTTATTATCAGATTACTTGATAGTGTGAATCTTTTTATATACATTATTGGTTATCACACCGAGGCCATGGTTAGCCTACCGACAAATAGTACTCAGAATTTAAGTTTTCTTTTTTAGAATTGTAGTATAAGAAAACCTCTAATTTTTAAGGGACATTTTGGGGATTTAAAGGTAGGTTTATACGCGGAACAACCAATGTTATACCAAAATAGACTTAAAAATCTGTGTCTAAATGAGTGTTAAAGGAACAAGTTGCAATGGAGGGTTGATCTGCAACGTACACTTATAATTGCCACGATATCAGTGATGACATCCATCACGTAAAAAGCCGGTCAATTCTCTTGCCGTATGAGAAGAATATGTATAGGTGTTTCAGCCAAAAGAGGTAAGGAGATGTGTCACCTTCATTCTTGGGCGAAAATGATCTATGTTCGGAGAAAGCCACAAAGACACATACCCTCACGCCTATGTTAACTGAGGACATATATATTACTGAATAAACCATAATAATAGGTGTGAGATGATTACTCGTCTAATTATTAGTCGTTAGAAAGATAAGGTTACACAATATCAAAGTGTAAACAAATATGATAAAAACACTGTTTACTCTTTTAAAAGCAGATCGAGTAATAATTGTGATAAACCTAAGTAATTCTTCGCAATTGATTTGTATGGTTAATCATTTTAACAGTAAGTATTTTTTTTTTTTTTTTTTTTTGCGTACGATGTAAAAGCTGTTTTCTATGCAAACGATCGATATAAAAAAAAATGCAACTGATAATACAGTGAAATTCTGCGGCAATCATTTTGTTTCTGGAAATCCATACACGTGTTCTAAGCTAAGCATTTGATTTCCAGAAGACTTTTCTTACGGTAGACCAATTCTTTGACATAGGTTTTGGGTAATTTAAGTACGACCGATCAAAGGCAAAATGCAAAATAAAACAAAAAAGTCGATTATTTTTGTCCCTCTACGAAGAATATCATCATTTTTATGTGAGAGTTTTAGAAGTTTTGACTTCATAACAGTGAAATCCATATGGAAGTGAAATCCCTATTGAAGTGAAATCCATATTGAGGTGAAATCTATATTGAAGTGAAATCCATATTGAAGCGTGATTATTTAATTTAAATTATTTGATTTATAAGAGCAGAAAAAAACGCATCTGAAGTAATAGACATTTTGTAAACTGTGACAACAGAAAATCTAGTCTCTCAGCATTTTTTCACAGACGTGACGTGGCTTCCCGCTGTCTTTTCTACAAATATTTTCATCGCAACTTGTCTAACGAAATTTTTCCCCGGTTTCTCGACTGCATGAATTTAAGCGTGCAACTAGATTGGCATCTACTATTCTTTTATTATTGAAATAACGGAATGCAAACGCCATTTCTACTCCAAAAGTTTATTTTCTTGCACTTACTGCCTGTGAAAATCCCTTCTGTTTCCTTGCTTTCTTGATGAATATAATCTTCAAAATCTTTAATGCAAGGCCAGTCGCCGTTTTATATCTTCTTGAATCTCGTACATCATTTATTTTTCCTCAATCCACCCTATGCCGGTCTTTTTTTCTCATTTTCAATTACTCTTCCCCACCCTGTGTACTAGTGGTATTCTCGTCTTTGCTTGGTGTGAAACGTTTATAAAAAAATTATCTATGGCTACTATGGCCGATAGATCGTATTTTCACCAAATAACACTCTCTGATAGATTATTTAAAATGTATATTCAAGTAAAATATTTGGTCTTACGGACATTTCACATTGAAATACTGGTTCCCATATGATTACCGAGACTAAACAAAAGCGGAACCTGAATCAGTAGCTTTATAGTTAACAGATTGTGAATGCCAGGTGATGTAAGATTGTATGTGCAGGTGCTGTAATGGATAATGGCTCGGAATTGTTAAATGAAGAGCCAAGGTTCGTTTCCCGTTCGGTTCGTTATATTCACTTAACCAAAAACGCCCTTGGGGAAGATACGAATCCATCTCTTCTCCTCCAAGCTATGGGTTAATTATTAAGACTTGTATCACTATCTGCAGAAAAAAAGAAGAAAATAAATTCTAACAATCTAAACATTTTTTGGCTTTAAGAAACCTGAAAGGGGTCGATGGGCGGTAAAAAAACGAATCAATCAATCAAAGATATGTTCTCTTATACAAGGCCAGGAAATACATTCCTCCCAAATTCTGATGCTTGATAATTTATTTATCCTGATATTAGGAAATGAAACGGGCTATGAAGGTTCATTCTTTTATTCACTTAGTACATGTTGCAATGTTGTGGTCATCACTGTCCCCATCTTTAAATTGTGGTTCATGGTTGCATTCAAGGCGGAATAGTGCAGGATCTTGGCGGTACCTTTTCCACAAGGATTGATGTGGTTACCCATTCCCTCTTTTCAGAAATTAAAGAGACAAGATTTATATGGCAGCAATTTGCAATCAGAGTTTTCCTTCCAGACTGACCATGTTATACGGAGTCCGTGTGTTGTACAAATGACATACCCACATCTCGTTCAAAGGAAAACAAGGTATCATATTTGTGGATGGCTTTCTGGAAATTGTCAGTGTCGACAGCAAATAGACTTCGGATCTCCATTACGGGTTTTCTATATGATTTGATTTAGTTTATTTTTTTACGGCATATAAACACCTCAATGAGTTATTTAATGCCGAGGATACATTTTAGGATAGGTTCGTATTAATAGAATATGTATTCTTTGTAAGAAATCAATTTGTAGATCAAGTTTAATGACGCATTTTTCTAAAGATGGTTTTTGTCGAGGTTCAAATATATTGATACATAAACACATACATACATACATACATGCATACGTACGTACTTTGGAATGATGCCTATCTTCATTTCTTCCCATTATGGTTTTATTAATAGTGAAGAAGGGACTCTCAATCTTCGTACGTTAAACAGCCTAGGTGTAGGACAACGCTGATTTCAAAAACCAAGAAGAGTTTTCTGGAAAAACCTACGTCACAATTTGTAACATTACTCTGGTATCAGTTCTCTGGAAAAGTGGGGTTGTTTGTATAAAATTTTGCTATTTAACCAAATCACATATATAAATATTTTGGCGAATGACTTGAAAGAACTAATCTGTTAAATATTCATACATCGAAATGAACACGAGTGATCGTGTGTGTGTGTATATATATATATATATATATATATATATATATATATATATATATATATATATATATATATATTCCATCTTAAGGTGTTAGAGACACTTTACATCAGGTTCAGGCAACCTACTCTTTGTAAACAAAGAGATTGTTTGCTTGTACTTGCTGTGCTGCGTTTCTAGCATCTTGGTTGGTATAACTTTTATAATAATTTATTTCTTCCTGTCCAATCATTCATGTCATGCATAACAGACTTCTTTCTTTTTCTTTTCCTCATAATTTTAGTTCCCCGTTAACAGTTCTGATGAGAGGGGACGAAACCGGTCGACTGGTGTGTGTTTTTGTTGTAAATCTATCATGGTCCATAATATAAAATTTCTTGTTTTTAATGCCTTAATATATATATATATATATATATATATATATATATATATATATGTATGTATGTATCTTTATTATTTATATATAATTTGACCCAAATATATATATATATATATATATATATATATATATATATATATATATATATATCGGGATTTACGTTTTTACAGGTAGTAAAATATTGAATTATATTCCCTTAGCTCACTTGTAGAAATGAACTCAACTCTATGACGTATGCGTGGTGTAATAGGTAAATTCCTCGTCCATTCAGTCAGTTATTCATTTATCGCATTTTGCGCCGCTGTAGTTACCACTCACCCTATTTCTTTAGTAATTGTGTTTCATGGTCACTTTCTAGGCAAAATAATACAATGCCTTATCGGTTACTTTTACACCGGGGATATGGATGTTACCCCGTTCCTCTTTGCAAAAGTTATTCCTCCCACCGTTAAAGCCGTTGGCCTCTAAAGCACCTGCTCGGTGGCTGCTTCGCAGAGGTGGGTTGGGGGAGAGGTGTTTCCCTTAACTTGTCGGATCAGGAATTCCTTTCTGATTACCTTCACTTGATTTAGCTGACAGGTCGATGCCGTTGACCAAGGTGTGGCTGTTGCAGTACTGATGCAACTTCTTTGAGCCATGTGTGAGACAGATATAGACCGTGCACAAGTTCAGTTCAACAACCCAATTCACCTCAGAAAATTAGGATCGACTGCTTCACTGCAAAAGTAATACCACTAACAATACGCGCCAGAAACCCTAAACCCAAATTCCTAGCGTGCATTAACAAACTTACTGGAGTCATATGCCGTAGCTGTCTATTATACATGCGAAGGTTGATGACTCTCCATAAATTTATATATATATTTTTTTTATTTTCTTTGAAGTGCTCTGAGTTTTAGATAAATATTTTAATCATTTCACTCCAAGCAATGTGATAATGTCAATAAGACGCTTTGGATTACAAGGAATGAAAAAGAATTAGAATAATGTATTGAGGAGAATTGAAGAAAGAAAAATAAAGAAACTGGTTTAAGGAAGACAGAAAATGGCGATTGACACTGCATTTAAATTATTGAAGATTGTAGATGATAGAAACGCAAGAAATCAGGAGAGAGACGCGGAGGTGAGTGTAGAATAACAAGACAATAAACAGCACTTACCGGTGTAAGAGTCCCAGCTAGCGTCCAGCTGGCAGACAAAAATAAAGCAGGTTGTAACTTAATACAAACCCTGCAAACTAACTGATGAATCAAGCTGGTATTTATATAGAAATACCTCCACTCAGGTACCAGCAGCCAATCACAGCCCAAGCAATGGACTATCCCACTTTAGCACAATGAGATGCTCCATTGCACCATAAATAGCTCTCTTCCTCAAGGTTGGATTACTTTTTACCTCAGCTTGCTCCACAACTGAGTGTTTATCTTGATCACGTGATTGTTCGACAGTGAGGAGTGCTAGTAAGGAAATTGTTAGAATAGTAATGATGCTTTCCTGTAGCGAGTTTAACAGTAAATCGGTGAAAGCGAGTTAATACTATAGTTTCAACTTTAAATGCATATATTCCAAGCACGAGGGACAAATGCACATCAGAACAGTTCTCATGAAAATATTTGTAGAAAAGACAGAGGAAGCCAGGTCTTTTCAGTGAGAATGCCATTGATGTCGAGCTGTTAGGTCATAATCAATTACATAACACACCCTTCTTTGAAAATGTCAAGAATCTTACGATATTCAGCAACTGCACGAGAGATATGGCGTCTATATTCAATGCAGTAGTAGATATATAAATGTGCAGGATTGTTTCCGATGGGCAGAGTGATTCAACTCTCCTAGCAGTAGATGTACAAAGTGATGCAATACGGTCGCTCTACTGTGGTAAACCTAATTACATGTAGGTATCAATTGTTGCTCAAATGGAGAGCACAGTAAAGTAATTTTCCAGCTGCATTCACAGCGTTTTGGTATCCATTGTCTTCTTTCCTTAGACTTGCTTCCAGCTAAATAATAAAAGAGCAGTCGACCCTTATATTTAAAGAAGTTATGGTTTAATCCTTCTAAAAGCATTTATGTAAATTGAATGCCTCAGACAAGAATAGCATTTGATTTTGATTCAACTTTTACACATTTTTCGTTGATAACCGTTAGCTACTTTCTCTCATCTCTTTAAGTCATATATGCTATGTACCCAGAATGCATCAAGAATAAAAATAGATATATTTTCTTCTAAAATATTCTCGTGTTTTAATTGGAAATCACATCATTATTACTTTGTTTTTAATTATGTTCTAACCTTCAGTTTCAAATTGTTAAAGCTTAGAAATATTTAAAAATCAGAAAACGTATATTTTTCGACATATGAAATTGTCAAGTTCGCGCCTTAAATATTTGCTCTATTTACAAAATAATTTCTTGAAATGTTGGCGTTCAATAAATGCAAGTCAAGCAAATATGCAATGAAAGTTTTAATTCAATATCTTCTGCACAATTTTAATTAAATCAATCAATTAAAGACATAACCGTTCAGAAAGAGACAAAGCAAATGAGTGGCTTTTTTTCTTTTATCAAGGGCAAATGAGGGTCAATGTAACCAACGCGCCTACACCGCACATGTCAATATGAAAGCCAAACTTCCGAATCAAATATTCTTCCATCATATTACATGTATCTAGTTATTTCAGTATAAACAGTGACGAAATTAAATCAACCGAACGTTAGCCCACATTCTGAATAATTTTCCATTTGAAATGCGCACGACGTCAAGCAAATTATTGCAGAATTATATAATATCATAGTGAAATTTAAGAAACTGAAAGTATGTACACACTTCGATATTCCTATTCTTCTCTCCCTCAATTACTACATTATCTATCTATCTGTCAATCTAGACTTAATATCTATATCTATCTAAATTCAAATATTTTAATCCGTTCACTGTGTGTAAATTTGTGTTGAATAAAATTAAGCTTACGTAATTACTTTCTCCTTCACGTAGCAGTACATACACTAATTTTATAGCTCGTACATATCTCTCTCTCTCTCTCTCTCTCCATATATATATATATATATATATATATATATATATATATATATATTTCTTCTGACCACGAGAGACGAGTTTGAATCTGACCTGTGTTGTGTTATCAGGAAGGTATATATCTCTATATGTTATCGGTCTGGAGGAGGAGATCCGAAGAAAGTGCGCCAAAACCATACAACGGGTTAACAAAATTATTGTCAGTTAAATTATGTTGACTTAGCCCTTGGGTACGTGTCGGTGGATGTACTAGCACGAAGCCATCGTGACCGAGGATTGCGCGTCCTTGTCTTGTACAGACTGTTGATCACGCTAGATAACATGTTCTCCCAAAAGCTGTATGAAATTTCCGTTTAGCCTATTTGCAGTATAAGCCACAGGTAGGCACTGTGGGTGTTATACAAATAAAAATATTCTTGGCCAGGCGTCTGAAACGGGGATTAACTAGCCGGCCCAGTAGACGGGCATCCTCAGATACAAGTGTCCAGTCTCTATATATATATATATATATATATATATATATATATATATATATATATATATATATATATATTAAGACACTTTTTTATGTTTATACATTTTATTGATACAAATACTTAAGTAAATGCTCTGTTTATAATAAACAGTATTAGCGACTGTTACCGGCCTAAATACGTAGAGATTTTCATAGAAAATATGCGTCCACCGACAGCAATCGAACCTATATCTTATAAGCAACAGTCATCTGGCCTGACGTGTTTTACCAATTTAGCCACAGAGGAGGGTTTCGGTTAGGAAGGTCGATTTTACTGTTTTTAAACTATAATGTTCCGTGATTTTCTCTCGTACATTCATATCTGCTCGATCCGAATCCAAATGTAAATAAATGACGTCACATATTATGAAATGGACAAAGTCCGACAGTTATTTTAAGACATATTTAAGTTTATATGTTCTTTTATAGATACAAATATATAAGTAAATGCTCTGTTTATAGTAAACTGTATTAACGATATTTACTTCTATTTCATAAGCTCTCTCTCTCTCTCTCTCTCTCTCTATATATATATATATATATATATATATATATATATATATTGTGAAATGGATTAAGTCTGACAATTATTTTAATATTTTTTTCGTTCATACACTCTTTTTATAGATATAATTTATTTAACTAGAGGCACAGTTTTTCTCTTTTTTTTTTCTTTTTTTTATTAAACAGTATTAATTAAATTTACCGGCCTGAATGTTCGAAAAATTTGGTAGAAAATATCTGCTCTTCAGACACTTATCGAACCTGTAACCACAAATTTAGGCGTCATTCGATCTGATGTGCTGTTACTATGAAGCCACGAAGAGGCCTCTGGTTAGCCAAGTCCGAATTACCCTTTATAAACATACACTTTCAACGATATTTCTCAATGGAAACAATGACAGTTGTTATAATATATTTTCCGTTTATACGTTATTTTTATAGATATAATTTATTTAATGAATGTTGTGTTTGTTCATTTTTTAATTATCAATAATAAAGTTTAGAAGTTGTTTCAAATTATACAATTTTAGAGAAGATAATTAACAAAACAAATCCGAAAAATGTTAGAATAATGCACGAAATCTTGTTTGGCAAACTACCCAGTTTTTAAGTTTAAGAATGTTAAATTACCTCTTCGGTTATCCACTGAAACTGCTTTCCATCCAATAAAAATATGGTGCCAGTCCCCCGTGGACCGTTTAAAAATTAATTCTGCGCAGTGGATTGTATGTTACGACTATCCAATTAGGAGCGCGAAAAAAAGTGTTCTACTTAACGTCCAATTTATTATAAAGGACAGATTCTCTACTAGCGTTTCATAGCGCAAAGGAAATCGGGGAGTGATCAATCCTGAATGACCCTGGTGTTGCTCGAGTCAGTGTTTCCGCGTACGCCGATGACGTATCTACATTCGTGTCATGCCGCAGCAACATTGACGTGGTACAGAAGGCGCATGAACGGCACGAAGTTGTCACGGGGCCAAGATTAACCGTAACACGTCTTACGTCTTGCGGCGATGTGCCACGAAGGGGGTCTATTTTTCGAGGCCCCTTGCATTGACTGGCGGTTCTGTCCGCTTTCTTGAAGTGTATTTTGGATCCGACATTCAGCTGGAGAAAAATAGTCAGAAGTACAGGCAAAGTTCGGAGTGTCTTATCTCTCATCCTTTAGCGCTCGGCTGTGCTTCCTCTTTGCAAGGACTATAGGAAGCAAGTTATCCACACTCTTTTGGCGTGGGCCCAAGCAGGAGATATATGTATCCAGCGACCGTGTCATGAGCGCGGTTTTGGTATTGCCACACTTAGTGCGTGTTAGGGAGGCCTTCCCTAGCCTTACTAACACTCTCGACTTTCCTCAACGAGGGTCTAGCAGCCTTGAAGGTCTTTCCTCAGTTCAGTGACTTTTCAGTCCCTCAAAATATCTTGTATCATGAATTAGTAGATGGGCTTGCGAAGGATCCTCTCTGTGGACGGGTCGGCTTGTCACGGCCGAGTTGCGCTTTTTCTGGTCTTGAGCGCCTGCGGCGTATTACCTCAGTAACTCTGAGTTTTCGCTTAACTGCCCAGTGATTCGAAACGTGTTATCTCTCAAAGACATGACATTCAGATGGGGCGGAGCAGAATTGCTCGAATGTCACAAGTGTAACCTTGTTTTACAGGTAAGGACTTCCCGCACCTACCCTTGTCCTCAGTTGCATCCTTTCTGGCAATATGTTGGCGAATTGACTGTTTGTATCGATCCCAGTGCACAAAACAAAATTCGCTTGAAGATAGAACAGAGCTTACTTTAATTCAATGTAAGTTTTCGGTTCTTGTTTTGAAACATGAGATCTCTTATGCAGCGTGTTGGAATCATATTTTTAGATAAATAATTATATTTATGCTCTACTTTTGTATCGAGCACTATTTTTTTTAAAATAATAACAAAAATACTAAATAACTTTGGATTATTTACCTAACTAGTTTTTTCCTATTTTCTATATATTTCATACATACACACACACACACACACACATATATATATATATATATATATATATATATATATATATATATATATATATATATATATATATATTCAAATTTCATGTGGGCAATGACCGACCAAAACTGACAATTTCATATGCTTTCGCGAAAACATCAGTTGGTCGATAATGAAACTGTCATTATTGGTCTGTCACTTTGCGCTTGAAATTTGACTCAAAATATGATAAAGCACTGACATTTATTATGGCATTGTGTACTCTATTTTTCTGTGTGCAATCTTAACCAGTCTCTTTTTGGATGAGTTTATTCTTTACACACAAACACACACGCACACACACACACACACACACACACACACATATATATATATATATATATATATATATATATGTGTGTGTGTGTCTGTGCGTATATAAAGAATATATATATATATGTGTGCGTGTGTTTACAGTGTATGATGTGTAAATTCTCATCATTTAACATTTTTAATTTCGCCCATTCGCGTTGTTTGTTTTTATTTTTGTCTGCTGTACAGTATAATTGGGTCAGTTGGGAACCGTCTGTGGAAAATTTGGAAACGGTATTCTGCACTGTTTGGCATTTGCACCGGTTGCTCCAATACGAACATTTCAGAATGTTAGTGTGTCCCAACACGGAAGTTTACATCAAGTGCCCTGAGGGGTTAATGCTGCCCTAGCTTAAGAGGGTGGCTCCTGGAATAATCTGTTGTGACAAAAGTACTCTGCACCATGCCGCACTAGCAGAAGAACCCAGTCATGGTTGACAGACCACGTCTGGCCACGTAACTTCCCAGACTGCACCGTCATGTATTATTATGTGTGTATTATTATATGTAAGTTGCAGTTAAGCGGGAGACCAACAAAACTCCCGGATTAACTAAAGGCAAGGATTCACCAAATTAAACAAGAAGACTGTCTAGAAAAGATGCAGGAGATTCCGAAGTCGTATGTAAACCGTGGTTTAATTCAATGGCAATTTTATTGAATAAATTTACTTCTTAGTATTTCAAGATATTTTGTGTCATTTTGGTAAACATACCTGTTAAAATGAGATAGCAGTGTTTTCCTTTTTGTGTAATTTTTGACGACAATTTATCCATCGCACCCAGTATCTACATGTGTCTGTGTGCGCATGCGCGTACGTACGTGCTTGTGCCTGTGTTTTATTTTGACAGCACACCTTCATTGAAGCAAGTTTGAATAATCTGAACATATTTATTTTTATTATATTCATCCCTAATTCTTTCATCGACTACGTAATTTTCCCACGTAATTTCTATCTCATCCGAGCACATATTCAGGTGTAAATTGCTGAGACAAAAAAAGCTAATGGAATTGATAGTTGAGATTTTTTTGTAAATACGCATGAAACGCGCTGTTATATTTATTTTAAACACATAAGAACGCGCTCTTTTATAATTAATTTAAAATTAACTGAATATGATTTCGGATTAGATTGAAAGTACTCGGGAATATAATAGAAATGAAAAAAAAAACAAAAAAACAACGGCGCCTACCTTAATGAATTTAATATCAACAAAAAGATGTCGGCCAGAGAATTCGAGAGAATTAAATTAAAAATAATAAAACAGGCTTTTTTTCTTAGATACTAATTAGTGTTCTGATTTGTCATATCTTTCGAATAGGAAAATGTGTTAACATTCTCCATTCACTGAAACATTTAATAAAAGTATCTAAAAACTTTCTTTTTACATTTAAGAATTTCAGTTTATTAAAATTAAGAGTTCGAGAAATTAAAAATGATACGCTATGGCAATGAAATATATAATTCTTCTTGACAATGGAAACTATTTTTAATCCTGAATAAAAACAAATTATCTCTTTGTTCAACCAAAGAAAATCACTCGACCTAGGAGGTTACAGCGTAGCATTGTTTACGTGGGCATGGAGGTGAACACGGTTCAAACAAAGATTTGATTAGGTTAATATTTCTTGTAGTGCTCCAGGAAAAATCCTCGTTTGAGTCTGTTTTATAAATTAAAGAGGATGGGAATTAGCGTGTTCGCTACAATAAACGTGGTATGTCATGTTTTAGCTGTCAAAGTAACAAATGGTAGAATTAAGTAATGTAGTTCGTCTGAACACCTTCCATACCAAAAGACCAGCGAGATGCTTGCAGCGTTTCATGTGTAAATAACACGGGATTTAAGGTGAAAATATTTCATCACCTACAAGGATGCGAAGACGCTTTTGAAATCTATTTAGACTGTAAAGTAATTAATAAGCAGCCCATATATGTCAGCAGTACTCCATTTCCGGCCTGATCTGTCTCTTGTAAAGGATAAGATCAGGAGTCTACTTAATTTCCAATAGCGATGGATCGTATGTACGAGTCCACTTGAGGCTTGGGTTGAGCTTAAGTCCTGGAAGGTCATCCAATCGCAGAGCTTTCCTGAGAGAACCCCCATTCAAAGCGATAGGCAATAATTCAGGGCAATCTCGGTGGTGATGTAAAGTCTGAATATGACCAGCAAGATTTTTCTCCCAATGTGATATCAGAGCTTAGAGGTGCACAAATATATTGTTGTATATATATTAAATGATTGGAGTGTGCTAATTAGGCAGATCATTTATATAACCTAGAACGAGTGTTGGATTGAGAAGCGGGCCTTGGGGGATATTGATCTCTTGGGCATCGGTCATCTGGCTGTTAACAACTACATTCAGGGGCGTACAGTTGGAATGATCTGATAACTGAGAAGACTGGTGATTTCATAGGAACTGTGCCTGTGCAGCAACACCTCTATGCGAAACCATATCAAAAACTTTTAAAATAGCCTAAATGCTTGAAATGCATTTATTGTATAATATCTGACCGATTCGGTGAATAATGACAAGATATATCCAGTGAACAGAAGCAATCGAAAAAAAGAGAAAAACTCTATTGGGGTGATAAACAACTTTCTTGTGGATTATATATCTGATATATGGCATATGCATACACCTGTGTTCCCCGTCACTAGAATATTATTGGCTGGTGTCCGTCATGAATACCGACAGACGATTAGGAGAGTCAATAGCCTTAGTCTGAGAGCTAAGTCTATAACGACGCCCATTGGACTACACCGTTGGCCTACACTTCTTACCTGCGACTACGACGCGTACCAGTCGATTACTGCTACCGTATTCTACTTGGTTATATTAGCCAAAAACCACTTACCTACTTCATTCAAATATATCCCTTTCCGGAATATATCAATATCATAAATTACTGATGATGTCGTGGTAACTGATGGTGAGAAGAGCGCTCATGAGCATTTTTGAAAACAAAGCAAACACTTCACACTAACTTGGGAAGTATTTTATCTTCAATCCCCCTTTAAATATTTTAAGACAACTCCATATTATTAAAAAGGAGAGACACTACGATTTTATATTCTTAGTGTCGAGAATTCTGATAAGTAATGAGATTTATAAGGCTGTGATTAAAAAAAAAAACTATTACTAAGAATGTGTGCTGTCAGAGGTAGATAATTGGGTAGGGGTGGCCTGTCATCAAAACTGAACTGAGAGGCAAAGACCTAGGCGAAAAGTGTTGCCTTATAAGACAAAGATGATAGTAGCCACTGACGCTTTAAAAAAAAAAAAACATTCGATGTCATATTTTGTAGTGATTTTTTTCTTTTTTCCTTTGTACACAAAAGTGGTGGTACACCATTCTTCCACGGAGATGTGGTTGGACTAAAGACAATATTTACATACGTACGTTTCGTAGATGACAAAATTGACCAATTCCTTTTGGACTTGCGTTACGTTGGTATTCTGATCCTACTAGTTTTAATATTAGGTTGGTGCAAAAATAATGAAGTAATAATGTCGTTTTTTGACGTTAAAAATACGTCAAAAAATGATATTATTACGTCAATATTTTTGCACCAACCTAATACAACGTATGCTGCCGGAATTGTTTCTTCTCTTTGTCAAGGGACTTCCCAATGAACTCATTTTCCAAGTAGGTAATTATGTTGATGGCAATTATTTATTCCTTTATAAATAGTAAGTTTCATTTAAATAAAACTAGCAGATCCTCAGTAAAATGACTCGCAATGATTTTTAAACTCGAGTCAGGAATATGCTATGAATATTGTCGCCCCCAGTATATCTCTCTTTCGCTATATATATATATATATATATATATATATATATATATATATATTACAACAATATGATATAATGTATAATATTATATATATATATATATATATATATATATATATATATATATATATATATATGTATGTTTGTATGCATATTTATATATATATATGTATATATGTGTGTATATATATATATTATAACAATATTATATAATGGTACACACACATATATATTATAACAATATTATATAATATATAATGTAATATTTATATATATATATATATATATATATATATATATATATATATATATATGAGAAAATGTATATACATATATATGTGTATATATATGTATGTATGTATATATATATATATATTATAACAATATTATATAGTGTAATATATATATATGTATGTATATATATATATATATATATATATAACAACATTATATAATGTATAATATTATATATATATATATATATATATATATATATATATTTATATATATATATATATATATATATATATATTAAAAATTCAAAATTACCTCATTTGAAAATAAGTATTTCGACCTACGGTTTTTTTACTTGTAGGTATTGTCACCTCAGAGATATGAAGAAATAAAATATTTAAACGTTTGAAGAATAAAAGATGAAAAAGAAGAAGGGTAAACATAGAAAGGAGCGAAAAATGAAAGAAGAGGAAAAGTGAGAAGATTAAAAATGGATTTGCTCAAGAGAATCTAAATGAATTCCCAAAATCATGATAGTAGATGATTTTTAATCTATGTAAATTATATGCTCTGTTATAATAAATAAATTGAGTTCTTTTTGGGTTTAGTGCTAATATTTTATATCATGGGGATATACTTAAATTATTTACCAACGGATTATTACCTTATATATATATATATATATATATATATATATATATATATATATATATATATATATATATATATATATATATATATATATATGCCGATGTCCCAGCAGTTGTTTAATAATTTATTCATTAAGTCATCTCCACTTTTGCTGAAATTTCAATGTGTTTGAAGCATAATCAGCCGCGTAGTGAGTGACATCGGCAAGTTTATTTCAAATTCCACCCTTTTCTATTGCGTTCACGTTCTCACTTGAGAAAAAACTTGCTCTGTTTAGAGAATGAAAACTGACTACCTAGCGAATACAACAGGAACCCACTCAGCTATCTCTCCCAAGGAATGATAGCAGTTTTAGATAGTAAGTAATTTGGTTTCCGTGGAGAGCTATCATGATGTATGTTATATAGGGACATGACGCGCCGGACTGCATTGACACATAGTTTTACTTTTTTTTCTTTAATTCTGTTTGACACCTATTTCTTTATTGTCCTTTGATCAATCTCTAAAAACCTAATTTGGAAATACCTTTTGATTCACCATTTCACATTTTGTTTTAGTTGCCTTCTTTTATTTTGTTTGACACATTTATCCCGACCGCTACCATTTTAGCTCTTTTGCTGTTATTTGATCATATGTAACTTCCTATAGCATGTTTCTAAAATAGATTTCTTCTGGTCGGCCACATTACTGACTCAGATTACCTTTTCATGGGTTCTCTGCGCAATAATCACTCCTGATATCTCATTTGTAATTCCTTTTGATTTGTATGCATTTTTTTCTTCCCATTTTTGATAATGTTTTATTAGTTTACTACCGATCATTAATTCATTCGCTGGTCGATGCTACTAATGTTGCTAGAGATTCATTATCAATATTTCATGTGTACCTCGTGGAATCTGTATATTTTTCGATACTAAAGTCTCACGTTCCCATCTTACTATTTGCATATTCATAAATAGTCTAACAAAATCCTTTCTAGCGTGGAAGACTTGTGCATGATCCTCAGTTTCATAGCTCAGTATTTTTTTTCCTCCGGTTTAGAAATGGATCCGATTATGTTAATTTTCCAAGATTTGATTATGCCTACCAAATTTTCTAAGATTTTTATTCGTATAATTATCAAATTTTTAGAAAATTTTTTGAATAATTCAGTTTATATTATTCGGACTGCTATCCTAATCTTCATTTCTTATATTCACAACGTTTCTTCAGGTGATCGGAACTTCGAACCAAACACTTTATTTCGTCTACCGGCCCTTCAATCAATCAATCAATCACCTGAAGAAGGCCGGAGCGTACAACGACCGAAACGCTGTGAATTTGGCAATGAAGATGAGGATAACAGTCCGAATAATGTAAATAATGTAAATAATCATAATACTTCATCTCGGAGAGACAGACAGATATTGTTTTAATTTTTCTTATCAAAACTCGAAATGAAAGTTATCATGAACGGTCACTGTTCTAAATCTTTTTTGTATTAAGGTAGGTGCATCAGAGGGTCTCTATCTTTTTACCTACGTTGATTCTAATTGCCATCATATTCTTCCCCATAGTTTCAGCTCTCAAAACCGTGGTTACGATGATAACGCAACTATTTATAACTATTTGTTATTAATAGGCAGATCTGATATGGTCAAATTCGTTGCTGGTCTAAAGAAATATTCTGAAACCCTGAGGTTTATTGCGGTAAGGAATGATTTGTGAATTTTAACACCTTCCCAACAAAATTGTTTTTTATTAATCATCTGAGAGACCATTTTTCCCCTTCTATGAGCATGTTTGATGCCATCCTCCAGAAGAGTAACTCGTTGCATCTACTCGGGCTAACGTCTCTGGTGTGGAAAGATTATATTGAATCAATTGCTCCGTCTGCTGTTAGGATTATTGGTTCACTGTGTCGAATTATATTCTGGGACGAAAGCATATTTCTGTCTTATATATTTTAAACCCATAAGTTACCTATACTCCGAATAATGCTGCCACATATAGTCTGGTTCCCCTGCTATATATTTCGAATTTTTTTGTAAAATCGCAAGAGGAATTTGCAGGGATGAAGTCACTTTTCCACCGGCGTAATGTCGCTTTTCTATGTCTTTTCTTTAAATATATTAATGATAATTGTTATGATGGAGTTTCTTCTATTATAACTAGACTGAATGAATTTGAGCCTAGTAATTGATTGGCAACAAGACCAAAATATGGCAGCAGTATTCAGTGTGCAGATGAATGTTAGTTTGATAAATATGTTAGATGGATTCTGACGAAGATATGCATGTCCCGAGGAAAACTATTTCTAATAGTAAACATAGCAAATTTTTGAATACAGTTAGCCTACTACATGTCAGTAGAAAACATGAGGCCAGAAAGGCGAAAGGATTTGATCTTCTAGAGATTAGCAAATTCTAAAGTCTCTCTATCACTATCAAAATATATTATACTAAAACGGCATCATGTTTACATGTAAAACAATATATCTTCTTTAATTACTTGAAAGTACTTTCATTAAAGAAAAAACACATTTTGAATTAATGCAGTTACTGATATAACAGAAGTAGTCTGTATTTATTCAATCAAAGTTAGCTAAGGACATGATGGGGCAAGACAGGCAACATACTTCAGAACATAATTATTTTGGAGTTTTTGAAATTCAATTTGTCAGTGTACTACTAGGGATGTAAAAGAATATTCATTTATAAAGCAATTCTTAAGTTTGATGAGAACTAGTTGAATGATAAACTAAAAAGAAGAAAGAAACAAGTAAAAATTGCCATTATTTGCTATTTACGCAGGTGTTCACGATATGGGTGGACTCAATTAAGTTAAATGACTGTTAAAAATCAACTTATTGTTGGCTTCAAATGAGTGAAATTTGTATTAGATTGCTTGAAAATTGAAGGAATTGTAGTTTAAAAATTTGTGTTGAAATCAATTTGTGTTGAAATCAATTTCAGTTGAAATCGGTAAATCATTTTTTGCAGTAATTCGCAAAACGCAGTGGGGTAGAAATAAAAAAAAATATCATCATGATATAAATAACATACATATCGAGTATGAACGAAATCGAAGCAAAAAGTTGAATTTATCGATTTTCGATTAGGTTTATCGATTATTGATTTTAAAAGAAAACATCGATTTTTTATGCTAAGAACCTATCACTTGCATTGTATAATGTATGTGCTAAGTTTTGTCAAAATCGGTTGAAAGGGTCTCCAGTGAAAATGTATCACACGGACGGGTACACAGACATTCTCTGTTATATATATATATATATATATATATATATATATATATATATATTACACTATATAATATTGTTATAATATATATATATATATATATTACACTATATAATATTGTTATAATATATATATATATATACACATACATACACACACACACACACATATATATATATATATATATATATATATATATATATATATAAATCTTGCAGACAAATATGCTGAAAATGAAGTAGATTAAACATTGCATTTTCATGTGAGAAGAACTTGTTTCTCAAACACCAATTTTCGACGCAAGGCCATGATATTTTGATTTAGCTATCTCTGCCTTGTAATTACATTTCTTTTTCTACATTGATTCGTCTTATCCGATATTTGCTTTCTGCGGAATCAAGTTGGACAAAAAGAACAACATTCCAAAATGTAAGCTGAAAACATTTTGCCATTGAATGCCAAACATTTCCAATTTCTATCAACGGATTCGGATGCTTTCTGCTTTTATTTTCCAAGTGAGTTCAATATCAGACTATTACAAGTACACTGCGAAAATTATAGAACATAATAGGGATGTTAGATTTAATGGAGCGCTTGAAATGATCGAAACACTACTGAAAAGTACCTGGGTAATGAGAATTTGTTTTTTTGTTTTTTCATAGAATACAAACGAAAAAAGAACTGGGAGTAAATTGAATTGAATAAAATTGTCGGATATCGTTGACAGATGACATTTTTCACCTGACATCACTCCTCATCTAGAAGCCATATATAGTCAATAACCTTTTCCTAATCGACGTTTCAGATAAGTGGGATTAGCAGCGAAGAAGACAATAATGTTGCACCTCTCCGGTGGACGAGCTTGCTTTAACAATCACTCGAAATGACGCCATTAAAATAAAATAGAAATAACTTGAGTCTTAATAAGTGCATATCTCACCAATTTAAAAAGGGCGCGGTCAGCCACACCCTCACTCACAAACACAGAAGTACAAATATAATGGCGTTCTACAAGTTAAATTTCTTCATTATTTCCAAATTGCGGTGAAAGTCGGAAAAGATAGATAAGTTGTTTTCTGTTGCTTTTTTTTTATTTTTTTATTTCGATGTTCTCTTTCTTTTAGACTAACTGCCTCCAAAGACTTAATGACTCAGTGTATCCTACCATTGACCCTATGGAGAAGAAGAGATATGTTTAGGCATTTCCCCAATTACATTTGTACAAAAAGTGAATGCAATTGACTAGACCGGAATTTGAACTCGACTCGCCGATTACCCTGCTTGTACTGATAATTTACGCTAACCAGACATTCTTTTATTTTGGGTGACTTAATGCCGAAATTTAATTTTCTTGACTGATTTCCTTTACTTTGTTTTCTAACGGCATATCAACTACTTTTTGGGTCATTTGATGCCGAAATTTAATTTTCTTCGAAGTTTGGAAGTAATAAAAGTATGGTATATATTATTCTGCTTTCACAATATATGGTAGGTGATGCTCAGCTTTTGTGCATATATATCTTTGTGTAGACACGATTACTAGAGATGTTGATGTTTATGATTTATGTTGCGGTTTTGTTGGACTTATATTTTGGAATCAAGTTTGATTTAAAGAATGGTAAGATGTTATATGGATTAATGTCATGAAGAGTTCTTCCTGTTGGGTGTTTCGTTGATATTGGTTAGCGGCATATCACCGGCTATGTATCATTTAATACGGCAAATTACATTCGGATGAAATCTTATAGACCTTTAAACCTTTAGGACAATTTAACTAAGATTTTTCATGATTTCCCCTTGTTATTCAACACGAATTTTTCAAGGTCGGTAATAACAATGTTTCGGTAAATAATAAAATGCGCAGAAACCAATGACTTATTTCAGCGCTATGAATTATGAATCACGCAATCAAGATACAACCAGGTTCGAGTGCTAGGATAATCAGCTAGCTCTCAGTGTATTCTTTTATAAACAGTTTTAGAATTTAACTGAGAAAACATGCAAAATGAAAACTTGGTTCTTCATTAGCTTTTCCAGGAGAACTGAAAATTATTTTGTATCTGTTATAAAGCACTTCGTAGCACTCATAATACAAGTAATGCTATGGAAACTTTCGGTGAAGCCTGTATTAATTCTTCTGAAGACAGGCTCCGAACGGCTTCTTCCTCTATATTTATTACAGTATAATTATACAATGATTACGGAACATGACCGAAAGAGGATGTGAGGAGAGGCTAATCTTCACTAACTATCCTATACCTAGCTAATCTAATTCACGACCCATTCACTCAATATTTATTATGCAAAAATACATAATTGTGGCACATGGGCTAAAAAGGGGAGGAATTTAGGCTGGCCGACAATAACTATCCTATACCTAGCTAATCCGATTCACAACCCATTCACTCATTACAATTTCGAAACGGCTTCTTCCTCTTACTTACCTCTGTCCTAGAGACCTTTGTTTATAGTTGTGGACTAGTTCATATAGTCAACGGAGATGTACTATTTACTCCACAACACCCCCGCCCCTTTTGAGATTTAATAATTTTATAAATATTTGATTTTTTATTTGTATTAGTGTCTCATTCCTGGAGAATGCGTCAACTTACCCGAATTGGAGGCTGTCCATTCGGCGGCAGGTTTTGGAGCCGACTTTCGCTCCTGGATCCGACTTTTGTATGCGATCCCCGGTGCACTGGTGGAAGTGAATGGGGTAAGATCGAAGCCTTTCCTATTGTCTCGCTCCATTCGTCAAGGTTGTCCGCTTTCGCCTTTGCTTTACGTTCTTGCTTTGGAACCATTCCTTCGCAAGTTAAAGGCAAATCCGGTCCTGGGCGGAATTTCCCTGCCTGGGGCTACCACCTCAGCCAGGTATTCTGCCTATGCTGATGAACTTTCGGTTCTTGTGTCGAGCAGAGCCTAGATTGACGAAATCAGCAAAGAGACCAGTGGGTATGAGATGGTGACAGGGGCCAAGATCAACCGCGATAAGTCTGTTGGCTTGCGGTTGGGGGCGTGGAAGGGAGTTTCTCTTACCGGACCTCTCCTCTGGATGGATGGGCCGATTAAGATACTCGGCGTCTGGTTCGGTCCTGATCTCCAGTTGGAAATGAATTGGTCGGAGGTACAAGGGAAGGCCGTGATCGCGGTTAATCTTTGGTATCGGAGGAGACTATCAGTGAAGGGAATGGCGGAAGTGTGTGTTTCACACATCTACCCGGTTTTCCTGTACCGACTCTCTGTACTTTCACTCCCTTATGCCAGACTAAAATCATTAGTACGGATCTTGTTCTCTTTCTTGTGGAGAGACAAGGCCCATATGGTATTTCACAAGATCTGTTGCCTTCATCCCTCTGAGATGCCGGTTAGGCATAAAGATATTATTTTCCTGGGCTGAACATAGGCAACCCATCCCGAGATTAGTTTAGTGTAGGTCTTGTTTTTTGATTTTTAGTTTTTCTTCTTTTCAGTAAACTTAGCTAGGGTGTGTTTGCTCAATGGCCCCTTTTATTTCTGTCCCCACTTTTTATTTCCTTTAATTTAACTCCCCATACCCTCCCTCGTTTAGGTGGTCAGTGATGTCAGTTCTTTGGTGGATGCGGGGCGCCTTTCGTTTCGCGTGTGTTTTTTCTCGTATTTGTTGTGTATGAATGAGTGTGTGCCTGTGTGAATGCTTGAGAGGAATGAACGTTTCCTTTATTTTCATAGTCCCGCCTCAATTTCGTCCGGTTAACTGATATTTCTGGGTATGTCTATCATTGAGATTCGTCAACATATGCTTCGCATTACCTTTCTAGACCGAATGTGTCGCGGATCGGATGAGGAGGGCGTCTTGTGAAAAGAAAACGTCAGTAAACATTTCCCATCCCTGAGAAGTGTGCACTCGTGCGAGGAAGAGGCCGGTCGTACACCCCGAGCCGAGCGCTCCTTCTACCGCGAATGTTGTCGTGCTCTGAAGCTCCTCTTACGGACTTCGGATGGCCTCTCCAACGCCCAGGCGTTTTCTCGTAAGGCATTGTATCAACTGTTAGTTAGGGGGCCGTTCAAGATGATCTGATTGGCGACCCCGGTCTTACGAAGCAGGAGGCTCGCTCGATAAGGCCTTGGGCGCCTGGGTTGAAATGCCCCAATTATGATGAGGCATCACTCACCTAGTCGTTGATTCGTGGGGCCCTCTGGGTCGGCAAGAGACTTTGTTCAGCTGGCTTGGAGAAATATACAAACTGTCGTCGCTGTACGGGGGAAGTCGAGACCATTAGTCACGCCTTCTTTCAGTGCAGGACGGTAGTGCCGTTGTGCATATTTGTTGAAGGCCTCATGGTTCGCATGCTGCAGGAAAAGTTTTTTTTCCTTGAAGCCAGTTCTGTTTGTAGCAATGTGGTGCCGTAGATGACGAAGGCTTAACACTATGTGTTCTGTTGATTGCTAGGGGTTATGAGCGTCGGGATTTGGACGACGCGTCAGAAGGAATTCTATGAGGGCGAGAAGTTCACTTCTTCCCAACTGATCTTGTTCTTTAAGCATCAGCTTAAAGTCAAGATTAGGACGGAAAGGCGGCGGCTCACCTCATCAGAATTTGACAAAAGGTGGGTGAATCTTGCGTGTATGTGCCGAGTAAAAGTGGCTGACCTTGAGTGGCATTTTGATGCCGGTTAGGCATAAGGATATTGTTTTCCTGGCTTGAACATTGGCAACACATCCCGAGATTAGGTTAGTGTAGGTCTTGTGTTTTGATTTTTAGTTTTTCTTCTTTTCACTAAACTTAGCTAGGGTGCGTTTGCTCATTGGCCCTTTTTATTTTTGTCCCCACTTTATTTCCTTTAGTTTACCTCCCCATCCCCTCCCTCATTTAGGTGGTCAGTGATATCAGTTCTCTGGTGAATGCCTTTCGTTTCGCTTGTGTGTTTTTCGTATTTGTTGTTGTGTATGAATGAGTGTGTGCCTGTGTGAATGCTTGGGAGGAATGAATGTTACCTTTATTTTCATAGACCCGCATCGATTTCGTCCGGTTAACTGATATTTCTGACACATTGTGTGGGGGTTTTATTACTAACACTTTTTTGTCTAAATTCTTGTAAATATTTTATATGTCATATTGTATATATTCATTGGGGATCTTTTTAAAAATTGTTGTTTTTATGCCCCTCCCCCCACAGACAATATTTGTACATAAGTGGAGTATTTAGGATTTCCATTGTCAAAGAGGTATTTTGGTGGATGTAGTAAGAAGTGTATTGATAAATATGTTGTTTTGGTGAAAAGAATATTGTTCTGTATGATAGGGTCAGTGGTTGTGGCTAGCTAAGTTTTATGTTAAGACAAGTGATGACTGTCCTTTACCCCAACCCTACTTTTTGGCCTTGTGCCACATTTGTTGCATTATTCACAACAATAACTGTTGCCAACTTACCAGAATTGTAGCCTTGCCGTCTATGTTCCACTCCCAGTCATTCAGTACGCTTTCTTTTTCTGGAACTTGTCGCTGTATGTTCCATGACTTGTAATTCTGGCACCTCGAAAACATAATATTGAATTTTTTATCGGTTCTTAAAATGGTTCAGGTCTTTAATCGATGTATCTTTTTTTCAGGTGATTATGAAGATTTTTTTATGTTCAAATCTTTTCTCTTTTACCATGTAAATCAACTTGCCGATTATTGCTGATATTGTGCGATCGCGCCACTTTTCCTTTCTATTCATATATGATCAAAACAACATTTTATTTCCACCATTGAAACTTTTGAAATCATTTTTTTTTTATCAGTTCGTGTTTTCCGACTTATCAAACACCGATTTTAGTTTTCTAACAAACATTAATTCTGCCGACGACATGTTTGGTTGTAAATTGAGGTAAGGTGCTACACGGTAAACTCTCAGACAATTTGAATATTTTTTTTTTTTCATTTTCTCAAGAATTGCTTTCTACACCTCTCTTTTCGACATTCTCACAAACCGTTCCGCTTGTCTTTTCGACCTTGGGTGATACAACGTGCCTAATATGCTGAATGTAGAACATCTTACAAAACTCTTCAAATTCTTTACTCGTGAATTGACTGTTAGCTGGTATGCCATATCTCGCAAACAGTTCATGCAAGAAATTCACTGTACTAAAATAGCTGGATTTTTGCACTTATAAATACCTGCAAAATCTATATACATTTTTGATCATGGCTTCTCTGTCTTTTGCCATGGTTCAAACGTTGCGAGTAGTTTTGTTGCCATGGCACAGCCTCTGAAAGCTATCGCTATTTTTCATTATTTTGTTTGCCGGCGATTTTTATCAGCCATTTGACCAAGGTATTTAATTTTCGGAACAAGCAATACGCATTTTTCTTAACTGAGTATGAATCCGTTCTTTTAGTTTTTCTAAAATCGTTTCCACACGCTCAACATGATTTTTTTTTTTTTTTTTTACATTTAATCAATTCAATCAAATGTCATCAGATACGTCACCATGAAAACGCATTCCGCAAGCATGGTATCCGTAACTTGTAGAAAAATAGCCGGTGCCACCTTTATACCAAACGAAAGTCGCTAAAACTTATATAAACCTCCTTTTGTATTTATGGAGGTTCATTCTGAATATTCATTTTCGATTTGAATTTGTAAATGCACTTCAGAGAGATCAAGCTTTGGAAATACTCTTCCGCTGTTTAACTTCGAAAAAGTTTCCTCTGGACTTGGTAGTGTCTAGTTTTGTTTCTAAACTGTTTAATCCTGTCGAGGAATCTGCGCCAACACGAATTTTATTTTTCTTCACATACGTCGCCGTTGCTGCTCCTTTTGAATGGTTATTTTTTCCGATTACATTCATTCTTTCGAGTCTAACTCTTCTTTGACTTGTTCCAATTCTTCGAGTGGTACGCTCCGTTTTGGCCTCAATACTAATGATACTTTTTTTTACTTAAAAATCCGCTTTGAATTTTGAACCACAAAACAGCTTATTTGACAGAACATCTCGAAGACATTTTTTAAAATAATTCTTTAAGATTTTCGCATAGTACCTTTTTTCTTTTAAAATTAGTCTCTTGTCCACTTCCGTTTTTTACAATAAACCTTTATCGGCAAATCAAAAATTTCAAATATTTCCATCAAGTAATTTCGTAGCATTTTTAATACATAACCTTCAGTTTTCAATCGCTAATTACGACATGAGGCATTACAAGTCATTTCTCAAAAAAAAAAAAAAAAAAATCTGACCAGAAGCTGAAATTGTGATATTGGTAGTCCTTTTTTTTCAAAAATAAAGGCTTTCAAATGTATTTCATTGTTGTTTCAATATCACTAGAATATCTAGAGACATTTTCACATCCACATTATTTTCACAAATTTCCTTTTGTTTTCCTATTTTTCTGTCGCAATGTTGCGTACAAATTTCGTTCTGTGAGAATTTTTTTCTTGTTTTGACTTTGAGAGTAATTTTTAGGTCCCAGTTTGTAACATTCTGCTATTCTAAATAGACAGCCATTTCTAAGATACAATTTACCACATCTGAAACAAGAATTTATTCTTCTTTATATATATTTCTCATTTGCATAACCCAATGCAGTTTTTTCTGCATCTCTTCAGCATCGTGTTAGACGCATTAAATTGTATAGCGATCGTCTACCATTTTTTGCATTGTAATATTATTGTTTTGTTCAATTTTCCTTTCACTTTTCGCTCGTATTTCAGCATCTTTTTAGCTGTTAAACCTTGAAACAAAATTAATCTTTTTAACATATCTGGACTCATTTCCTTTAGTCTAAACATTTCACATTCATCGTTGACGATGTCAGCATACGTGACAAAATTTTCGTTGTCTTTTTTGCTTAGATTCAAGCATCTACAACGAGCATTAGACAAAGTGCTCTTGTCACTAAAGATTTTCCTCAGAATATATTTCGTGTCTTCAAACTGGATTTCACCTGTTCTTCTCGGGAATATATAGTTGCAATATTTTTTCATATTCTATCGGAGCTTTTCTCCTAAAAAAAAATATCTCGTTGATATTTCATTTTCCAGCTGCTATATTCTTGACTGAATATTTATCCATATCTACAAAAATACGCAGAAAATTTCCATCTTTCATCAGGACTGTGTACAAATTCTGATATGTTGTTTTGGACATCGTCTGGCAAAAGAGACATTGATTTCTACTTTGTTTTCTTCGTAATCGTATCCATCAACTCCTTTGGCTGTTTTTAAAGTTCTAGCTGTTATCGATTTTGTTATTGTTGCTGTTTCTGTTGTTGAATTTCAACTATCGATTTTTTTTCCATATTCGTAAGAATACCTTTTTTCTACACCCAAGAGAAATTTATTTCCTCTACACAAGATTTTTCTTAAAACCAACTTGGCTACAATTCTTATCGTGATTCATATACTTGCTCACAAAGAAACAGGTATTTTCCCATACTTAGTATTAATTTTCCAAATCCTTTTAACTCATTTACAACTCCTATGATTCCCTAAAACCTCGTTACTGTTATATGTCATAAGATTTCTGCATAGAAAGGTTATAAATCTCCTTAGTTTTGAATCTCTGGCCGCCTCATTTATAACGCGTTTCGTAGCGCTTATAATATAACAATGCTTTGGAAATTTGCCGTGACGCATCAATTAATTAGCCTGAAGATTTACTCCAAACGGCTTCTTTTTCTTTCTTACCTGGAGCTCACTCTATAAATTTGTTGACTAGTTCATAGAGTTACAATGTTTTACTATTTAATCCACAACAGTATCAAATGCAGTCTTTATTTAAACAGGAACCAGGAAAATTATAGAATATAATGATGAATTGTTGAATTACATGTTTCATTTTGTATATGTAAACGAAGTTTGTGTACTTACGTGATAATATTTTCAAAAAACAATCTTTTCACGATTATTTCAGAATTAAACGTTTGAGCACTGACTACCGCTTTACCGGTGGTAGAGAAAAATTCCTTAATGCCCACTCTTCGGGTGAGCGGTGGGTAAACACTTGTAACAATATTTATATCTACCGTGAAACGTTACATACCAATTATTTGCGAATTTTGATTCAGTAGCTGAGGCAGAAGGGTTAAAAATGTTCAGGAACGCACGGCTCAAACAATTAAGGTAACTTTTTTTACGGTATCATAGATTAAATAGGGGAAAATAGGAAATTTTTGAGCGGATCTCAATATTGATTCCTTATGAACCTTCGCCTGGGAAGCGAAAATCCAAGAAGGTCAACTTTTTTTTTTTTTTTTTTGAGGAAGATGAGTTTTGTATATCAAGGGAAACGAAATTAAGGACAAACACGAATTGTAGAAATTCATCCACATAAATCTGTGTGGCATTTCTTTTGCAATGTGAATATTATGAGCTTTTAGAACTTGCAAATTATATCGCAGAATACATTTATTTCAAAAATCTTGATCGAGTAATCAAAGAATTATGTTGCAATTTGCTGCCTCAATATACAGAAAATGTTTTATCTTAAGCATCAGAATGAAAAGACACATTTTGAAAAAAACATCCCAAGAAAAAAAATTTGATAGTTAAGATGGAAGTAAATTCGAAAATGTTTCATACTAAATAGATAAACTATTTACCTCACTTCATTTTCGTTAACCAGCGGAAAGTTGTGAAATTTTGAAAATTCAATTATTTTTCGTAGAAAAGCTCAAATTATTTTAAATGAGGTATCGATACTTTACCTTCATTTAGGCTTACAGTCGTTTAAAATGAAGGAGAATACATTACTGATAAACAATATTTAAATGAATTTAACTCGTATTTGATTTTTATGTTCTTCCTCGTATAATGTAAAACCTTCAGAACAGCCAAATATTTAAATATATTTACCGTACATTAGTTTTTATGTCGTTTTCAGAAAACATTATTTTGCGAATTATTTAATACATTATGAAATTTATGGATTCATTTCAATTAGAACAGACATTTTTATTAATCAGTCGTCTTCATTTTAATGTGAACATATGACAAATAAAACAAAGTAAAGCCTGATGAAAATACTTTTTAAATAGAAGATAAAGTAGTAGGATGTTTGAGCTGATCTCAACATCTGGGAAAGATATATAAAATTATTGTATAGAGTCAAAATAATTGTTTCATTAGTAAACGCTAGAAATTGGAAAATATTTTATTATAACATGTTATATGAGCAAACAGAGTAAAGGCAAATATATTCGTCGCTCGACTTTATGCAAAATTAGACAAGTCTATATTGTCTATGTCTCTAAACTTTCCGGAAATGAATAGGTTTTATGACCTTCGTTGATTTGTGACTTCTCTGAATTATAGTACGAGATCTCTATTCTCTATTCATTTTATGGTGTTTCGAGGTTTAAACACTTCATTGTTATCTTCCATGTCTGATTCGTGCGCATTATCCTTCATAGTGTCTTTACGACTATGTTCACTTTCTCCATTAGAAGCACTCATGCTTGCCTCTCATTGAAATAACCTCTACTCTTCCATCTGAATGTCTTTGTTGTCAGTTCTGTTTTTCAAGTGATCAAAAGGAGCCAATTCCTTCTTTCCATATTTTCCTGCTTATAACGGTATTATGTCCCATTTTTGTACAATAAAGTTAGTTTTTTCAGGACTTGATTTTCTGGCGACTTCATTAAACTTTGGCAATTATCAGCTGTAAAATTGTCTAATCCTGAAAAAAAAATCGAATTCTATTTTTTTTATTTGTAGTCCGAGATACTTAAATTTGTGTCTGGTGAAATTCTGTCTTTGAAAATATGGTATCCCAGTTATGCTTTATTGTCAAAATTTAACGGATTTATCCTTGTTTATGGCCATCCCTGCATTTTGTAATTCGTTTCAAATATGATTCATTTTTTCTTTTAGCTCTGGTATCACCAATATATATATCGTCTTGATAGATGATCATATTCTTAACATTGTCAATTATTACACTTTCAATGTCTATTTGACTAATAGTACTAACTACGTTTTCATCTGAGCAAGCCTATTGTAGAGATTATGTAGTGAACTATTTACATTTTCCATGAATTTGTAATTGTTATACGCAGATTTAAATTAACCCATTACCTGCCATGAGTCCCAATTGGGGATCTGCTAAAATTAACTTACTGCATGTTATTCCTTGTATTTACATTCAATTGCTTATATACATTGCATTTGCAGAGGTATATTTTACAACACTTAGACTTTAAAGTTTTTATTATTAGCCGTAAGAAAACACTTTCTGTCGTAATTTTACATTTCACGAGTAGAAAAATAATGACTATTTTGAAAATATTTTTATTTCTAATCAATATTATTTTTTGATGTTCTATACACATATATATATTTGATGCTCTATTCTCAATTAAGACGACAATGCTAACTACTGAAATTAAACATAAGGAATAAATAGACTCCTAACCCATAAATCCGGTTTTCTTGAAACAACAAATTGCTTGATCCATCATTTTTTTTTAAATTTTAGCAGCTACTAAAGGGAGCATGTGTATAGAGAGAATGGGAAAGTAACTGTGGCGATTATTTTCTTTTAAGTTAATGTTCGCTTTTTATCCTTTTAACATCCCCGTTTCCAACTCCATGCTGTTAATTTGGTTGTATACACTTTCGAAACATCTATTTACGCAATTCCATGAACTTTATCACCTTTCCCTACCGTGATGGGAATAGTTTGGAAGCGGGTTTCGCTCTCAAAATTTCCTTCAAAACAAACATTTTTATGAAAGGGCCATCGAACAGTATTAGTTTCAGTCAACATTAATTTGAGTTTGCGCAATCGTTCCCCGAAATTTATTGGGATTCAGGTGACATCACTCACAGTATCTACTTGCATAGGAAAAGTTCTACCATTCTGTTCATTTTTTCTCTGAAACTGTTCAATTCCCGTCATTGTATCGGAGATAGCTCTGTACTTTTCCGAGGTTAGCGTTAAATATTCTACCCTTTCTATGTTCCTTTTATGCTTAAACACAAACTGGATTTTTTTTTTCTTTTCAGAATCCCAGCGTACTTGTCCTAAATTTTGACATTTTTCTTGCTCTATTCATGCTTTCTTTTTCTGTATTTACATTGCACAAGGTAATTCGATATTCTGTATGCTTCGACAATATTCTTGGATATATTGAATTATTCAATTAACTCAAAATTGTTGTAGACACTCCATACATGCATCCATACACATTTAATCAGTTGAAACCGTTCTAAGATATTGTGTTTCTAAGAAGCATCACACTTACCTCCAGTTAATCGCAACTTCGATTTTCTATTGCCACATTTTTCAAACTCACAGAATCCGGAAGATTCTCGTTGCTTGTGTACATACCGTATTATTGTTTCGTCCGTCATTTATTTCCTCGCAAGAGAATGTGTCCTCTCAATAATACAAAACCCTCTTTTTAGGCCACACATCTCAATTTATAATATCCTACATTCGTGAAAATGTCAAATCATCAAATCCTCTTTAATAGACCATGAGAGAGATCTTTCAGATGGTCTTATATACTGTCAGAGCCAAAAACAAATCTGTAATTTCATTCTCCCCACCCATGATTCTTTGTCATTTTCTACATTCTTGGTATTCGTCTAGACAGAAAAATAACGAATCCATGTTTCCACAGAGTCCGGCCCAACCAACGGCGTTAGAATTCCTATTGGTGGCTCCATATTGTTAAGATATCTTCCTGTATGTGACGTAGAATGTCAAAATGACCTACCGAGTCAGTACGGACATAGTAGTCGCTCGACTCTGTGCAACAACAAGGCAAAACAATCTGGATTATCTCAGTGCAAAAATATTAATAATAATATTGGTGTTAGGATATCTTAGGCGACAAAACATCGCTCTATATAATTATGCCAAGAAGTAATATTGACGCTTAATGAATATTTTGGTATAAAATAAATAAATTAACATGAAATATCTTTTAACGATGTGTTCATTCCACATTTTAGAGAATAAAAGAACTCTACACAAAACTTATATTTTTAATCATATCCTCCCCCATTCAAAACAGAGGAGAAACTGAAACACAACAGTTTACTTAGTGTGAGATATCAAGAAAGAAAGAGCAACATTATGCAGTGAGAAAAATAGAAGACTACTCAAGACAGTAAATAGCAATTGACATAGAATTTAAATTTTTGAAGATCAAACTTATTAGGAAAACATAAAACCGGAAGAGAGTTCTTCAAACGAGAAGTGCGAGAAAATAAATCGTTAGCTTAGAAATTACGGTTGCCAATTCAACAGTGAAATGATGAGACCTAACCGCCAATCTTGTACTGCGATAAATTCATAAGGTCCAGGAACCATAGCGAAGTATTCATCCAAACAATAGCGATGTAAGTATTTATATAAAACATTTAGGGAATCTACATTACGGCGGCGGCAAATTGCTGGAGCAGAGATAACAAGTTAGGGCCAATAATATTGATGATTTTTCTTTATATTTTATAAAGAATTTCTAAATATACACCGGAAATTAGGCAAGATATATTCTGGGGTGAAAAATTCTCTAGCACCATACGATGTACCGACTTCGTCCGCAGAACCAGCGATGGATTCAATATAGACTTTCCACTTCACATCAACTGTGAAAGTTAGACCAAGTTGCAACGTGTCTTTTACATGGAGTCTAACGTCAGTCATGGTGTTTGGAGGAAAGAAAGGTTCTTTCATGTTTTTTTAATAGAGAGAAGTTTCGTTTGTGAGGTATTAAAATTAAGTCGACAGTTATTCTCCATTTAGCAATAAAGTTTATGTCATTATTTTTTTTTTTAGATCACGTGGAAATTTGACCTCATCAACCTGTTCACATTTATTCTCGAGAAAGGGTTAAACGAATGCGTTATCAGGTTCCAGACGAAGTTGGTAACTGATGTGATCAGGAAGCTTGTTGATACTAAAAAGTTGATATGTAAGTTGGACAACGCTTTTTAACAATCAATGTAAGTGTATAGCTTAAATGTTGATGCGTTCGTTACAATTTTCTGTTTCTTCCGATTGGCTCCGTGGTGAATTCAGGGTCACAAGTTTATTGCAAATTACATCTCCGGAGATGGGAAGATATAGATCTTCTCATATCCCGAGAGTCAAAACATAAGCATGCAATTTGATATAATTCTATCCGCCAACTGAATACTTAACATAAAATGGATCACAAAACAATAAAATACTACAATAAAATACTACTAAAATAATACAAACCAAATAATAATAACAACAACAACAATATTAATAATAATAATAATAATAATAATAATAATAATAATAATAAGGTAAAATCTGAATTTTATCTATGAACTGTAATGGTTGTCAAAAGAAATACATAGGAGAAACATCAAGGAATTTAACTTAATGTTTATATGAACATAAAAGGGATTTCTTACAATACACACCCAATGCATTAGTTACGCACCGCAATGAATTTGACTACATTTTTGATTTAAAACTGTTACTCTAATTAAAGAGAAATCAATGTACTAAAGCGAAAATATATGAAAAGTTTTTTTTTTAATCGTAAGATCATCCACATAAATTTGAGTCCAAGTTTTATAACAACTGACCTTTCTTAACAGATTTTCTATTATTCCAACCTGTGATATTTATTGACAAACGTGGTTGAAACATGGAAAATAAGAAATAAAAAAATGAACGAAATCGACTATCCCATAGACTCAAGACATAAAAGATTTAAATATAAGTTTAAAATTCTCAGCGTCCCCTCTCATTCATGTGCGTGTGTAGACGCATCAGCGCTAAACCTCACTTTAGTCCGATGAAGCCTTAAAGGACTAAAATATTTTCTACTTCGTCATAGTTTTCCCTGAAATACAAACTTATAAAATATTTACCAACAAGATACAAATAGAAGGAAATGGAAATTTACTCATAAGGAGTTTATTTACTTGGCCTCCCCTCTATTGCAGGATGTGAACCAATGTATTTTTTTATGCGGGGAACCCAGACACGTGTATATCGGTTAAGGATAAAAAATGCCCAGTCTGTGTGACCACTGTCTCGCTGGCTTCGATATCATACCGGCACTAACCCACTTATTTTAACGAGGAAGGTGCTGCGCCAGGATTGAAATCTCCAGGATATTGCACCATCTCTTATCTGAAATGAGAACAGATAACACCTTTTGACACCAGTTAAAATGCATTTATGTGCATACTGAAATTTCTTAACTAATATGGATGAATTGTGTAAAATGATATTACTGATATTTAGAGACTAAAAATTTTGAGGAGGTTAATTAGTTACCAGTTTGGAGCATTTGTACGTGTTGCGTGGTCCACTGGGGGAAGTAATAACTCGAGAGGACGCGGGACACACCTTATCTCTACGGGTTCCTGTGGATAACGGAAAAAGAAAAAAGGGAAGTTTTCGTTTACACGCTTCTGATTGGCTAGACCACCCGACACTAAATCAATCAAAATAATGCTCAATGTTGCAGTTGTCTACATTTCTGCTGTCCCATATCAGATGTCACAGCTGAATACAAATGCAGATAAGCGTTACGGCTACATCACGTTTAAACACAGGTTACCGTAATTTCACTGAAGTTAAGCAACGTCGAATATTGTCAGTACCAAGACTGGTGACAATTTCGTAATAACAGGAGCTGTAAGCTTGAAAATACTGGTGGTGTAAAGGACAGTTGCTCAGAATCTATCTATCTATCTATCTATCTATCTATCTATCTATCTATCTATCTATCTATATTTCTCATGTTGTCTGTCTGTGTGTCTGTCGTGGGCGTTGTTACCTCGTCCTGGCCGCATTTCTCACCAGATTTCGATGCGGTTTTCACCACAAGTTTGCATATGGCTGCCATAAGGACATGACGGAGCCCGATTTTTGATTTCGGATTCAGGTTCCGAAAAAATCGATAATCGAAAAAAATTGATAATCGAAAAAATCGATAATCGAAAAAATCGATAATCGAAAAAATCGATAATCGAAAAAATCGATAATCGAAAAAATCTGCTTAGAGAAGGAATGACCGCATTTCAACCAAATTTGACACCCTCTTAGATTCTACCATTAGACGTGTTGTCCAGAAGTTTCATGACCACGGACCCCTTGCATCCCTCAATATTTACATGAAGATGAGAAGTACATAGAAAAAACATCATTACGCTATTTGGTATTCAATGCGAAACGAAAAGATCATAATGTTTTCCAAAATAGAAGAGTGGCCTTCTTGAAAAACACAACGAATAAAATAATATTTTTCTACTCACTAACACTATCACAACTGGAGTCGAAAAGAAGTTATCTTAACTCGATATAATTTGTGTTGCAAGTACTTCTAAAACAATGAATTAATAATTAATACAAAATTAAACAACGCGGCAAGATTTCAAGGAGAAATTTACTCATCAGCCACAATGACTGCCAGAGAGAATATATTGTAGATACCTAAAGAATTTTAAATAAAATATTATATGAACGCAAAACAGATTTTAAAAATTAACATCCCATTGAACGCATTAGATGCTCACCATAACGAGCGTGACAACAATGTTGACAGATAAATGCTATTGGAATTAAAAGTTGGAAATGTTTACGAATTGCTTTAATCGCTAGTTTATTCACAGTAAGTCTGCGTCTAGGTTCTTACAATATTACACAATTCTTGGAAGAGCTTCTATTATAACAATACGGATTATTTAATAACAAAGAGGATGGAGACTCAAAGAAAAAGAATCTTTATTAAATTGGTTAGATTATATAATCAAAACACATTTTAAAAAACATTTTAAAGTTAAAAGCATCTGTCGCTTATATGCGTGTCTAGTTACATCAGTGTAAAGGAACCTAGTCTGATGAATTACTAAGGGATGAACGCTTCCAAAGGAAACCTTTTCCACTCTTTCAAACGCACACACACACACACACACACACATATATATATATATATATATATATATATATATATATATATATATTATATATGCATGGTTAGGTTCGAATCTCAACATGGTTGATTTATAAGGTATATGACCTGGAGGTTATCGGCCTGGGAAGGCTATCACAGCAGTCGGTATCTTTGGAAAGTGACTGGAGGCCATGCTATGTGTTATCCCATTAGGGGAGGTTGATTTTCCATTTTCTCTAGAAAATCAAAATTGCACTTAGTGTATGTCTTATAAGTTACTGACACCAAAGATTATATAGTGCATAAAACTTTCCCCCGTACATAGATACGACAATATTTCCCTACATTTACTTACCACTTCATGGCAGTAGAATGGGAGAGAAGATCATTTTAACCTGATTTATCAGTGCGATTTAATTGGATGGAAGAAGAATTACACTTTTCACCCTGTCCGAAGCAACTTTGATCGGTATTAAGGTAGCTTTCCACAATTGCAGGATGTGGCACAAATTTTGTCTAATGTGCGGTTCCCATACGCGTATATATGAAACAATGTCTAAAGTTTTCCAGTCCGCTGACCTTAATGGTTCTGGAATCAATATACACGAAACCTCCTTTTTAATGCGATGACGAAGGTTTCTACCATAGAGTTGGTATCGGCAGAACTAGGCTTCACACGTAGATTTAAGAGGATGTAGTCGCATATACCAAATTTTTATCTCCGTCCTAACCATATTTTGAGCCAAGCACCTAATCCCCCGCACTACGGTAATGGGATCTGAATCAGGTTCTGGATCCCAGCGATCAATTTCACTATGGTGTTTTGGCTACAAAGAGAGAGGTGCTTCTCAATGGTTGGAATCCTCAGTGTCTGTTATCCATCAGTGTAGTTGAGGACTGACACTATACTTTGATTACAGCCAAAAGCCGAGGAAAAGCTACTCGATTCTCGGTAGATTTGTCAATGAGCTATGGCGTTGAATTTAGGCAGAGTGCATATATTTTCTGGTAGAGGCTTCAATGTGTACATCTGAACCTAGGATAGTTCACATATATAAGATGTCTTTATATAATAAACATATAAGATCAAATTACATTCGTCCTTCCCTACTGAAAAAATCTATGTCGCCTAAAGTTTAATGTGATATTATAAACCAATAAACGGAAAAAATATTATAGAACCAATGTTGAATTTGTATTGAATTTCATTTCATATATTTACGCAAGTATGCGACCCTACAGAGACAAGACTTGTAATTCTTTCAAAAAACAATTTTCTCCCGAACAGATTAGAATTAAAGGAAGGAAGGTTTTTCTCTGTATCATGGCTTAATTTTCTGAAGTTTCAGGAGTGAATAAGATAAACGTAACGAAAAATAGATGAATGTATTAAATAATAAAAGAATAATTTTGATTCAATTCCCCGTCGCCTATTCAGCTAGGATTTTGATTAATTATTCATAATTAATTTAAATTGAGAGAAGAGAAAGGAAATAAGTGTTTAATAATACAAAATAGTTTCTGTTGCATTAATTAAAAACATGTAATTCGCTTCTTTATCCCTGTAGCTAAAGTTATGTGTGTACAACATGAATTCGTTTCTCGGCTAGGATATTGAAGGCGTATCTATTCGGCGTATTTGAGAAGATATTTCTAATTTATTCATGTTTGTTTGAAGACAATAGGGAGTTTTGTTAGGTGTCAAATAATTAATTCGATTTGCTTGTGAAATGTAAGACGAAATTCATGAAATTTTTAGCGGAAGCCTGAAAAAGATCGTAAAATTCAGTAAAAGAAAATAATTGAGAAATATATTTCTTGTCTTACAAAAACCCTGAATAATTATATAAATTTCTGAAATGAGAAATTGCAACGTTTATACTATCTATATTGTTTGGAATGCTGTCTTCCCATTTATTGTCATAAAGTGTTCGATTCAATAATTTCAATTCTACCGTATGAAAATAAAGATAACCAAACAGACCGAACAATGCAAATAATTCAAATATACATAAACACAGTAATAACATCTGATATAATATAATTAACTTCATATATATATATATATATGTGTGTGTGTGTATATATATGTATATATATTCGAAAAAATGCACAGAAATCTATAATGTCTACATAAAAACATTCAAATATCCATAGAAATATGTTTAACTTAATCAGCTACTATATGTCCATAATGTTCACTCGTCACTAATTCTAATTTCTATATTCCCCATTTATTAACCCTTCATCTATAATAATAAACATTTCCCTCCTCTAATATCTCTTTCATATATATATATATATATATATATATATATATATATATATATATATATATATATATATATATTTATCATATATATATATATATATGTATATGTTTATCATATATATATATATATATATATATATATATTTATCATATATATAATTATCATATATATATATAACATATATATATATATCATATATATATATTTATTATATATATATATATATCATATATATATATATATCATATATATATATATATATTTATCATATATATATATATATATGATATATATATATATATATTTATCATATATATATATATATCATATATATATTTTTTCATGTATATATATATATATATATATATATATATATATATATATATATATATCATATATATATATGTGAAAATATATAGAAAATATGAAAGATGCATTGAATAATTAGCTTATAAAAAACATACAATAAAATAACTTTTATAATCCATAGCCTTCATAAAGAAATAAAATTAAAAAAAGAAATAAATCTCCACAGACACGTAAACCAGACTAGGCGAAAACATTTTCCGTTTTAAATTTAGACACTCCCACCTTACCCTGACTTTACATCTATGAAAGTAACTCTATACTGATACAAATTATTAACACCCAACATCCCTCCCTATTTAAAAAAGTGGCCCTCTGTGTTACCATGGAAATTTTGATTTCAATTATAAATATGCTATTAAAACACGTAAATTTCAGAAATAAGTTATTCCAAAAAAAATTTCGCTCGAAGATGGAACAGTGCTTACTTTAACTCAGTTTAATTCAAATAATTATATTGAAGTTTTCGGCACTTGTTTCGAAACATGAGACCTCTTATGTAGCGTGTTTGAATCATATTTTTAAATAAAAAATTATATATATATATATATATATATATATATATATATATATTATGTTTGTGTATATAACGTGTCGACAAGGACTAAATAATATTTAACGATTGTATATTTTATTCAGTTTTTCTTCTCTACAGATCTAATCCGAGAACTTTAATACATTGTCGACACGGTAAACAAAAAGTGACACTTAGGCAAAAAAGAAAATAATATCTAAAAAGAGGGTTATACAGGAGCGTCTTTTTAAAACGTTTGAATTTCTTGTAACAAAACAACATTTCGTTTTTGTTTATCATCAATTACCTTGACAAAGTCAAATCACGACACGCGTCGGCAAGGACAAAGTACTATATTCTGATTGTCTATTTTATTTAATTTGCCTTCTCTACAGATGGATTGTGAGAACTTTAACACACACACCCACACACACATACATACATATATATATATATATATATATATATATATATATATATATATATATAGAGAGAGAGAGAGAGAGAGATAAAAAAGTGAAAAAAAACTTCACACTCATCACAAACTTACGGTCTCATCAGATGGTCATTGATAATTCGGAATACTATTCAATCCCGTTTAAATAAATACGGTAATACATACTGAAAAAAGAAAAAAAAAACTGCCGTAACATTTGTTATTATATTTTATGCTCTACTTTTGTATCGAGTACTATTTTTTTAAAATAATAACAAAAATACTAAAGAACTTTGGATTATTTACCTAACCAGTTCTTTCCTATTTTCAATATATTTTCATATATATATATATATATATATATATATATATATATATATATATATATATATATATATATATACAGCGAATTCATATCTATACAATTTCAAATTTGTAAGCCAATTACTGTTTTCACAATAACTCTAGTATTCTCTATCAGTCTTTTAAGTTTATTGGTCACATCCTAAAGAAAATTGACAGCTGGGAGACATACATGACATATTGAAGATAAGAGTGACAGAGGTAAGCATTAAATAACCTACCTATAAAGATTGTAGAAATGGTTGGTAGATTGGTTTAGGAAGATTAGCAAAAAGGCAAAAACCTACAGATCTAAAATTACAAGAAGCCGTGGAACGCAAAGCAGGTACAGTATATAAAAGATAACAATATTTGCAAACATACTGGTTGCAGTTTTGAGCTGTTTTAGACGGCGATATGCATTTTACATTATGAGTAAATTTATAAGTTATTAATTGCATGACCTGCGTATTTTTGGTTAACATATATTCACTATCACTGAAATAAGTTAATATGGGATACTTGCTATTTGCATACATTACTCATTCAATCATTTTATACGAGATTTAACATAAATTGAAGCAATTCAAATTCTTTTCCATCACATCATTTCCATTCCCATACACATCTCATTTAATAATAAGCCTCAAGTAAATTGTTGGAGTGTTTTGAAAACATTTCTTTAAGTTGCTTGTCTTTTTTATGCGAGCTAGATAATCTTTAGATTGCAAAAGAAGAATCGATATTGTATTACTGGTATATATTACTTAAGTTAAGCTTTCTTAGTTCTGATTTGTACCACATAAATTTAAAGCCTCTTTTTCGAATATTGTTTGCACTCTATACGTTTATTTTTCCAACACAACCTAAACTCAAGTCAAACCTTCACGCCTACCCAATGTAGCTCTACATTTATAATTATTAGGTTGGTGCAAAAATAATGACTTAATAATGTCGTTTTTGACGTATTTTTAACGTCAAAAAACGACATTATTACGTCATTATTTTTGCACCAACCTAATGCAATTACTGTTTGAAATTATTTTAATACTTATGATGTGATCAACTTTAAATTTACGATAGTCCTTCAAGATTATTTTAGCTGTTTTTGAGTCTTCTTTTTTTTTTTTTTTTTGGTTTTTACTGGGGTGAGGCGTCATTATTATTTGTATTATTTACTTACAGAATATATACGATTGTTTTTATCAACGCGTTTTGACCGCTGTGCCAACCGGTCTTCTTCAAGTGCTTTTCGACCAGGGTTACTATTTATTAAGCAAATCTCCCTGGGCAAAGCTGGAGTGCCATAGGACGCAAGGGGTTACCGGGTGTCAGAGTAAAAAGGAGTGTTAGGGAAAGGATAAAGAGGAGGACAGAGACAAGTTCAGTGCATCAGATGATGTCTATCGACATTACATTTGAATTTTTGAAGATTATAGCTATCAAGGAAGAAAATCTACCAGGAACTTATAAAATTCCATCAAAAGTGTTGAAGCCCGCAACAGTGGAGCGCTCTGTTAAATAACACTTCTACAAATATTTTTCTGTCGCTTAATCCAAGTTTATTGCTATTGCTTGTTAACGTTTCAATTATAATCAGCTTTTCATGCGAGGTACTTAATGACATTTTTACATTTTATTATTGCAATGTTTTATTTTAATTTTTGATTATCCTTTGTTCGCTGTTTACACATTGGTTTTTCCATCATCCATTAATTTTACAATATGCTTTTCCCGCTTTTTTCGCCTATAGTTTTTCTTAAGACCAAATGATAGCATTATTTGTCAGACAGTAAAATACATTTAACTCACTATACAGAAATATATATTACGATAAAACATCACTTCAGTTGCATCATATACACTAACAAAGCTAAATAATTTATTTTAAATATCTCTAGCAAAAAGAACTAAGGTGAAATTCACATATTATATTTATAATATGAATAAAGTCTACTCTGAAGGCTTTACTAAAATGAATTGTTATACTAACTTAACAATAAAAATAAATCATCGGATAAGACATTCTAAGATGATGTGTCAATGTAAATATTTTTTGATAGCTGATAAATAAAATTATTACAACAGGTAGGATTGAACTTGTTACATAATTAAGCAAATGTATTTTTTCTCGTTAAAATTAGATGAATATTTTCCAAAATATTGACTAGTGAATGGTAGACATAATTAAAAAATGCGCTTTTAAGTAGGCGCCCGATGGGGTCGTCAATGATGTTATTTGACTTGGTTCATCAGTGAGTTTCGGGTCTTTCAACATCATACTCCCCATCACCAAATCGACCTTATCAGTGGAGATCAATCCCTGATCCCCACTCTGTATCAAACGCTATCAGCTACTCTGGCCTTTTAATGAATTAGACGAAGAGATACCACGTTTTCCGCACACCCGATAGGATGTTTGTAACAGGCAATCCGCTGCGCGAACTATCTTTTAATGCGCCCTCGATGGGACTGGCTTCTTTTCTTTTTTTTTTCGGTGGATAGCAGTTTCAATGGATGACCGAGGAGGTAATCTTAATGTTTCTATATTTAACCATTTTGTGCAGTGTATTACTCTAAATATTTGCAGTTTTTATTTTATTTGTGTTTTTTTTTTTCTTTTAGAGGGCGGGATACTTAAACTCAACCCTACTATCACATTTTTGTCGTTTAGTCTGATTCTTAACCTCATTACAGGTCAGTTAAGTTTAAATGGATGTATTCGCAAAATGAAAATAATTTTCTATAAACCTGGCGTATATTATTTTGCTGTACACACAAAAAATAAAATAAAAAATGAAATAAAATAAAAATAAATAATAGAAAAAAAGATACATGAAGCACCATAATATTCCTTAACATTGATTTAAAACTATTTACAAATTTGAAGTCATTTAAATACAATGAACTACGGAATACTCTTGAAATTAAACTCAACTAAGAAAGAAGTGTGATCTGCTTTACAATACATTCATATATTCTTTTAAAATAAAATATTAAGTAATAACGAAGCTTCATATTATATATATATATATATATATATATATATATATATGTATATATATATGTATATATATATATATATATATATATAGCTTAAAACCGATGACAATTAAATTAATAAAATAAAATAAAAACAATATACAAACGATATATAGCGATGATCGATAGAAAAAACTCTATAAATACACTATGTACGTGTTATGATTAAAATATACAAAATGCTAAATGATCGTGTAAAAATATTTTTTTTTTTTAAATTATGAGAATAGTAGACAAAAAGCCTCACTAGATGTGTTGCGCGGAAACCGCTAAAAGGTAAATATTAAGTTAAAATTACCGCGTATAAATTGGGTTTAAAATTACCGCGTATAAATTGGGTTTAAGATTAAAAAACAAAAATTACAAATAACACAATTTACAAATTGACATCATATATTCGTTGACTGTAGCTGTACAATGCAAGTCGTGTATTTAAACATAAAAAAATGATGTTTATATTATTGCCATGTTACACTTATATTAATAATTATTATTTACAGATTTACCGGACTTGATAATTTTAACTATTTTGTTACATTGAAGTCTAAGAGCTATCATGCTTGATTCATTTTTTGAAAGTTTCCAGCAATATATGTACTTTTGTTCCATGTATAATTACACCTGAACATTGCAACGATTCTTTCTAAACCAGAAAACACCAACAATTTAACTGCGACATATGCCGGTCTTAATTATGGTGAGCTACAAATGTGAACTTCAGCTTTTTCATAATTTGGCATGATTTCCAGCATACTTTCTCAAAAATTGCTTTAAGAGAAACATTTTTATAAATTTCAACCGAGATAATACAAGCTGCTCGGTCAAAGTTGTCCGAATGTTACCTCTTAATTTTAATGGTAATATAAGCCGTCTCTTTATAGGAAATGCTTTATCTTACCATTACCATTAGCTAATATTCTTAATATTCAGCACCTTTTTCTCTCTAACTGCAGTCCCAACACCAGCTCATTCTATTATACTTTAGGGAAGGGACTCAATAATATCTGTCTCACGCTGTTGACTGGGCGAGCTACAGTCGTCGCTTCGCTGTGGGCCTCGTCGGCTATCCTCCGGAAAACTCCACAATATGTCAGCGTCTAGATTTCTTATTGAAAAATAAAAGCCACCTCTCCGCCTTTTGGAATCTTTGCTTGCCAGAATAAATGGCACGAAGCCAGAGTTTATATCAGGAATTTTTTTTTACTGATTCCAATATGAAAATCTTACCGAACAATTTTCAACGACAGAGAGAGAATGAGGGAGTAGTTCCCTTTTTTCAGTCTCTTTTCATGGGTCATCTCCTCGCTTGAATAATAAAAATACCAACTCAGGAATATTGGATGGAGGAAGAATTTTTTCATCCGGAAATGTTTCGTTCTCGTTCTTGATTTGGCAAATCATAGGACAATAAAATGATCTTCATTCGGTTTTATTTTTACAGTTACTTTGTTCAGGAGACTTGTGGACGTTGACAGGACCAGTCAAATCTCATATTTCAGGACACATTTCCAACAACACGTGTGGAAGTTTATCAGTTAGGCGATTATTTTGTTTTTAATTTTCTCAAATTAACCTACCTTATTGTACTCCCAAAATGATATAAATGTTGCCTTGCTTTAAAGTGACGGAGAAAACATTTCATATCTTATTCTGTGGGTCAGATTGCTAGCATTACTTTCACAGATCTATGTATTTTCATTGACACACAACTTTCCAGCGGAAAATATTTACTTCCTTCAAATTATTTACAATAACTTATTTGGTAGGATGAAATTTAAATATTAAAATATGGTGACACACACACACACACACACACACACACATATATATATATATATATATATATATATATATTAAATTCATATATATCAATCATTTCGTCAGTTGTATTGAACATATAATCTCATGAGAAGATATCGTTCAGCTATTGAATGACAAAAGCACAAATTTGAGAATTGCGAAAAAATTTGCAAACGAACAGAGTACAATATTAAATTAAACAGGAAAAGTTGCAATAGAAAAATAGTTTTAAGAAAGTGACAAAATGAAATCTTAGAAGAACGAATAGGATAATAATCAATCACTGCGTATTTCTCTCCCCACCCAAGTAAAATGAAATAATCTTGTATTAGGATTGTAGACAGAGAGAAATGTGCAGAAACTTAAGAACATTGGCTAATGGTAATATTAACCGTTTCCTAAGAAAAAAAAAACGGCTACTATATCAGATACCCCATATCCGGAATCCCTCATATCCGGAGTGCCTCATATCCGGAATCCCGCATATCCGGACATGATTTTGATGTGTATATATTTGGATTATTGGGTGATATGTAACTGATTTGAAATTTACTTTGGTTAACTGCTGATGCTTATTTCACCCCAAGGGCTTGTATTGGTGCAAAATATTATAGGGATAAGAGGGAAAGAACTTAGAGTTATCGCAAACAGTGGAAATTTTAAACAGACGAAACGCTGGTGTAATTTCATTTTAACTAATGTCTGATTTCAACATATGTAAACGCATCATAGTATGATATAAAATTTTCGAAAGAAACTATTCTCCAGCGTTCACACTGAACAAGGAAATAAAAAGCTTGATTGTGATGAAAACTGGACTGAAATTGAAAAAGCTATTAAAAATGTTGTCAGTTTTATGGAAAGAAAATAAGCATTCAACTATGACGATTGTGATAACGCACTCAGTGCTAAAAATATATTTCATCTAGAAAGTTTCAAAACAGAAACAAAACGAAATACGGAAAATTTGTGAATGTCATTAGAAGAGAAGCAATCATTATGCAAAAACGATTAAAAAATCATTGTTACATTATTTGTTTTGCATGCGTGGCATACATAATTTTATGGATTTTCATTAACATTACATAATTTATTTATTTTTCCTTAAAAACTATCGCGTTATATTTTATTCAGCTTTAGCTTATTTTGTTTACTACAAAAACATTGGAAATAAACGTCAAACATGATTTCCGTCCTTTTATTTTAATCTAAATATAATCCCTTATATCCGAACTTTGTAACCAATTCCTCATATCCGGAAAACCTTGTTAGTCTGGTTGTCGTGATTTCTACAGTATTGCCAAAATAATGAGGAACCAATCGTTCTTCATTGATCTAACAGTCTGTATTATGTAGGTTGTAATTTATAAAATGTTTATCTTAAAGCATTTCTTTCAGGAAAAATAAGTTTCTCAACTCCAGTAGCTGTCATCACTCTTTCCAGTATGACGGAGGTTTACTGCGTAACTTTTATTCGGTGAAGAATGGCAACATTTTGATTATGTCATTATTTAAACTTCAAGTTACATATAATATCCATTTTAGCTGTTGCTGCTGTTGAAAATCCTCAAGTGACGAGGTTTCTATGATCTGGTACATCTCTTTTTATAGACAAGCTTCGAAGAAGTGCAGTGTTCAACAAGATCCACAGCGTGAATTCGTTCAACGATTAAACAAGGATAAGAAAGGGTCATATGCAGCAAACATTAAATCATTTTGAACGGTTTGGCACAAATCTTGAGATCTGTATGAAAGTTACAGTTAGACAAGCTTAGAACATTACTCAAGTAAGCAATATGTGAAGATATGACCCCAAATTAATTGCCATCTTTATTTCATATTCAGGAAGTGAAAGGCGTAGTCTTAGCAAAGAAGTGTATGAAAAATGAATGATATTGATGGGCGTGTCACCTCTTGCGTCTTTCAAGGACATAATCAACTTAAAAGATTAATTAGGAAGAGATGGAATCAGGTTTATCCTATTATCACAGGCAGTAAAATTATGCAGTTTTAGTCCATTTATTCCCATAATAGGCTACTGAACAAGATTGTTGTGAGGTGGGAGAAATTGATATTAAGAAGTGCACATTATGTAGAAGTGTACGATAGATAGGATAGAATGGTCCCTCAGTGGTATCGATGTAGTACATTGTGCTTTTGTTTACACTTACCTTTCTATATTTTATTCCTTTGTTAGCAGTTTCCTTGGAGTGAGCATGTTGCTTTATTTCTGCAGTTGCATTGAGTTTCCTTGGTTGCATTATTGTAGGTTGTTATTTTTGTTGTCTTTTTATTATTTGTGTTATATTTTTGTCCAGCTGTAACTGATTTTAACGTTATTTTTGTTGAATATTGTTGAAATAAAGTATTGTTGAAATAAGACCCATAGTTATGTTCCAGTGTCAAGCGATGTTAGGAATAACATTCTAACGAATTTACTTAATTTATAAGCGCAGACAATATCAGTATTATCATTTCTTAAGGTTAAGGAAAATTCAATCCACTTTGATTAGGGGTGGTTGGGTTTTACTTACCCTAGACATCATATGTATCCAATATATTTTACTGAAGAAGTCAAAATTTTAAGTTTCATCCCCACAATAACAGTTCTGGGGAAGAATCCGTCGGATTGTAAATTGCTTCTTATCAAGGGAACGCGAAGGAAATGGGGATTATTTGCCACCGTGAATTAGCTGGGAAAGTCTTGTCTGGTGGGTCTGCTTTCAAACTGTCTGACGGTTATTAAAATCACCGAAGTTAAGCAATGTCGAGCCTGGTATGTCAGTTCCTAGATGAATAACATCTTTGGTATAACAGGTGATAAAAGATTGAATTTGCTGGTGGTGCGACGGATAATGAATCTGAATAGTTCATTAGAGTGCCAGATCGCATTCCAGTTGGTATCGTTATATTCAGTAACGCTCGAGTAACCTCGGGAAGATATGACTCCACCTGTCAAACCCAGCTACTGGCTAAATAGCATTAAGTCGACTGTATCGGGACCATCAAACCAATGCGAACGTTCCTTTCTTTAGCTGTATAGCTTGTGCTATACTAGTGCTGCCTGCAGATTTTGAATTTAGAATTACTTTCTCCTAGACCGGTTGCCATCCAAGGCTATAGAACCCTACCTGTTTTGCTATTTACCCATAACTGGGGGTGGCGTGAAGAAGAGGATTTATATCTTTTCTAAGGGTATTAGTACGAAAGTGAATGTGATGGCTCCGTCTGGAATATGAACTCAGAACACCGATTCCTCACTCTTAGACGCTATCCATTACTGCACCAAGATTATATCAGTACATCATTATTGTCTCCAGAAAAAATGAGAAGATTTGAAATTGACTTGTCTTTTTTATTGAAACAGACGTTACACACGTGTAGATTCCGTTTCTTTCTACATTTTTCTTTTCTTCTTCTTTTTTTCTTTCTTTCTTTCTTTCTTTTTTTTTCTTTCTTTCTTCAATTGCTTTTCTCACCTAAACCAAATAGCGTCTCTAATATGTATTTTGCTTATCAAAACGGAATATTTCATTATTTATAAAGTATTGAAAGGAGACGTTAAAAAGTCCTATCTCCTTTACTTTATTGTTTACTTCCTTTTCCTTTCTGAAACCAAGTAATATTTTATCTTTTTCCATGCGATCAAAACGCGTCCATTATTCTATTAGGTTTTGGCAGTGCATAGCGGTCATGCGAAATAATGAAGTGATGATTAAGGACAATTATAATAGGCTATTTTAAATTACAAGTATTTTTGTTTATCTAGGTTTGTCAAATACGGCTTTATTGGGATGATTTTCTTTTATTTCAACACGGGGACCTTGATATTGTTTTTCCCGCCTTATTTATGATTTGAATTTTAAGTAGGAAAATATATCATCGTTATTAAATGTCCCGTATATTGTGAAATCGTTAAACGTTGTGGTTCTAAAAATCTCGAATGATTGGAAAATCCCAACTGAAAATAATCATCACAGCTTAGAATACAAACTTCGGAATGTGGTAAATTCCATTGGAAAAGATCTTTCCGAAGAACAGACTCCCAGCAAAATGTTTTCCCGCTCACGAAAATCTTATCTTCTTCAAGTCTAGGGTTAACTGTTTTCTTCCTTGCATAACACGATGACCTTCTCTTCTTGCTTTTTGTTATCCTCATACAACACCACAAAATAACCAACTAACTTGAGTGTCTCTTGGGCCTTGTTCATAAAAATTATATTTGTATATTAAAAATGTGGCAGGTAATGGAAAAGGTGA
>OZ010586.1:99679905-99704905 GCA_963932145.1 Acanthosepion lycidas | reverse complement strand
ATAGTTAAGGATAGGAAGCTCATGAAGAATTGAAATAAACTTCAATATATATATATATATATATATATATATATATATATATATATATATATATAATGTTATAGGATCATTTTCCTACATATTCAAGATGGTCTTTGTCCTCTCTAACCTTCTAAGTTTCTGTCCTGGAGTAACAAGTTGTCTCACAGGTTTTACGTAAGATTTAATTGTCTAACAGTTCTTTGGACTGTTATATCTGAAACTCATGTCTCATGTGCCAAACGTCTTATGAATTGAGTTGGACTTATTATAACTGATCTCTTTAGCTTTAAGTTGAAATGATTATCAATCTTCATGCTGCGACATCCTGATACATTTTTCCTGTCTATTTTTCCTTCTTTTTTAAGTATATTTAGCCTTTCCTTGATGGTTCTTACATGGATTTTGAAGATGGAAACCCGAGTATGAAATCTGTTGCCATTACTGAAGGCCTGAATAATCTTTCCCGCTCACCATTGCTCAGTTGGGAGGGAAACGATTTGAACTTGTTCACTTTTAGCTGAATACGTTTTTCAGTGATTTTTTACGAAAAATGGTGTCAAAATGCCCTATCTGAAAACATGGAAAAAACTGAATTAGTTTATTGTGTTTTTAGATATTAATATTTTTGGTGGGATGGATAATTATATTGTTACACGATTTCGATTATTTTACTACTGTTACACCCGGTATATATATATATATATATATATATATATATATATATATATATATATATATATATATATATATAAATTAAGCTTAACCCAACATCTGTCTTCCCTCAAAAATAACCAAACATCGCTCTCCAAATATTTTTGGCATTTAAAAGAAACAAATAGTACGCTCTCAGTAAAATGGAAATTAATAAAGAAAAAGAAAAGTTGCAGGTCTTTTAATGACGCATATCCTTTGTCCGTACATGAAATGTTATATATTATTAAGTTTCTAAAAAATAAAGTTTTATTAAATCAAAGAAAAGTAATAACTCTTTTTGTAGACACTGCATTATGTTTACTTTAAAACATAATTAATTTTAAAATATCTTAATTATATATCAGTTATTTGGTCGCAAATAAAAATAAAAAAATGTAACAACCTTTTAAAATATTTTGTAATCCCTTTCTCCCAACAACTACAACTGTATAATACTATTTAGATTAAAAAAAAGTAAAGCATTTTTTCGAAAAACATTCATTTTAATTAAAAGTTTAGTTTTTAGTTCCGAAACATGGTAATTTCTGTGTCGTGTTGATAATATATATATATATATATATATATATATATATATATATATATATATATATATTTCTAAATCACTAGCGGGTCTTAAATGCCACTTAAGATTATCGCATAATCTTTCATAACTGAATCAATAAGCTGGCAGATACTCATAGGTCGAAACCGACGGAATAGTCCATTATTGTATATATATATATATATGTATATATATATATAGTGTTGATTTGAAATACTCGTTTTGAACCCCAAATTACTGTTTATTTCAGTGATTTGCTCGTATGGCAGCAGGTTTTGTTGTTGTGTGCTATATGTAGAAAATAAACATATTAGGTTGGTGCAAAAATAATGACGTAATAATGTCGTTTTTTGACGTGTTTTTAACGTCAAAAACGACATTATTACGTCATTATTTTTGCACCAACCTAATAAAATGTTAATAAAATTAATATGATTGTTTTTTACACTTAACTCAATGTTATGTTGGTGCTTCTTGGCACTATATTTGTAACCTCTCTTTAGAATAGATTTAATCCCTGCCATTACTCGATTCTCTTGTTCTTTTATTGATATGAGGCTGTTATTTATTTCCTTTCGATTTGATGGGTGTCGATTGTTCGTTGATTTCTTTTCCATCCCCTTTTTTACGCATTCTCTTTTATTTTTTTTCTTTTACACTTTCATCGCCATGTTCGCTGGGCTTTGGTATATTTTTGAAAATTTACTTTAAGTTATGATTGGAATTTTGTGTATGTATGTATCCTGGGCAGGTGTATGTTTATGCATGCGCATGCATACACATACACATGTATGTACGCACACACTCCTCGGAACATGTGTGTTTTTTCGTTTATGCGCGTTTGTGTGTGTGTGTTCATGTTAACAGTATGGCACTTTGTGTGTGATTTTCAGTGTGGCGGTTTGAGATAACTGTATTTTTACTGGGTTGCATTTTTTCACTTTACTTAGTGTTTTAATATATTTTATTAGATCGTATTATTTAACTTTACTTAATGTTTTAACTTAGTTTTTGATATTTGTGTTTCGTTGAATGAAAGAAATGTTTTTTTGTTGGTGATGGTGTTATACCAATTAATTGTTTCTTTTTTCTAGGACCGCCCGCGGCCAAGTATGTGCACGCATGCAAGCATGCACACACCCGCCCGCACACGTAAGTTTGTGTGTTCGTGTGGATGCGCCTGTGTGTTTTTATTTGTGTGTCTATTTGTGTTAATTGTATTATGCGTCATATTGTGTGTTTGTGTGTTGTTAACAGTATATGTACATTTAGTGGGTTATATTATTAACTATACTTAGAATATTATTATATTTTAGTAGGTTGTATCAATAAATTTTACTTAGATTTAAACTTTACTTATTGCTTGATACTTGCGTTTAGTTGTATGCAAGAACACTTGATGATGTTGGCATAGCAATTATTTCTTTTACTTTTGTATTTGTCATTGGTTTATGTTTAGTTTGCTCCTTAACTTTGGTATTATTTTAACCATTTTAGTTTCGATTATGGTTAAATATTTGTTTATGTATGTGTTTTGCTGTGGGCGGGTATTTGGTGTATGCCCGTGCATATGCATGCAGACATGCACTTACATTTTAGTGTCTTTATATATGTGCGTGTAACAGTGTATTTATCTTTGTGCGTGTGTATGTATATGTGTTTGTTTGTTCGTGCGCACCCTTATATGCGTTTCCGCTTCTTATTTAATTTTTATATATTTACTGTTTGTGAGTTTTTGCTTTTTGTACGTGTATGCGTTCATATTTGTATGTAAATATGCTCGCATGCGTAAACGTGCACGAACCCTTTTTAATGATCGAGTTATATAATTTTTCTTCCTTTGAGCCTGTCTAGGAATATCTTGTCTTATTTACTAAATAAGAAATAGTATATCCTACCATGCAACACGTTCCAGCATCAAGCCTTGAAGGTCATTAGTGTGGCGACCAAAGCGACTTGCTTCATGGCTAGCGTATGTCACTTGCGATTTTTGTCTTTTTCGCCCTGCAAATTACATTCTGCGTTTTATGTAATATTGTAGAGCGATCAGAACGATGGTTCCATAGATTTTAGATTTTATTAGTTGTTGTCTTCTAGAGATTTTATGTATAGGTCTCAGCATCTGAGTGGAGGTTTCATCAAGATTATACCCAATGGCTTTACTTAATGCGCAAGCAATGGCAGCATACATTAAAACCAATTTAACAAGTTTCGTTTGAGGTTTTCTGGTACATCGGATTTCCATATTATATCTATTTTATTCAAGCTGGACTAGGCTTTAGCTATTCGATTTTTCAGATCCTTTTCAGAGAATTTCATAATTTCTTTCGCTTCCTTGGTATGTAAAAGATTTGATAGATATTATTGATTCTCCCGAGAGAGTTTCTTTGGATTTGCTATTTGAAGTTTATGAATTTAGTTTTAGAGGCATTTATATATAGGTGTGATTTAGTTTAATGTTGTCTCAAATAGATGTTAAGTATCACACGTAGCATTCGACTGCAGGTTCCATCTCGGGTTTTAGTTAACATCCAAGCAGCGGCACCATACATTGAAACCACCTGTACGGCAGCTGGAAAGAGTCTTCTCTTATGGTTTTCTGGTAGATCAGATTTTCATATTACATCCATTTTATTCAAGCTGGATCAGGCTTTAGCTATTCGAATTTTGACATCCTTTCCAGTTGAATTTATTTCGCTTCCTACGTATCTACGTATCTACGTATCTGCGCACTTACTGAGATTTTGGAGGGACAGAACCTAAAATGACGATAACTTCCGACTCAACCAATGCTTGAAATCATCATATCAACAACCGAAACATTACGATAATACCAACAAACAGAAGGAGATTATTCTGAAAGTAGCTTAGCTAAGCTTTTCCTTCCGCTTGTGCTGTATGGCCTGGAGGAGATATATCACGTGGGCTCTGATAGTGTCTGCCACCGAGTCGATCCAGCGTCTTCTTCGTCTGCCTGTCGCTCTCCAGCCAGAGTAGCTGAGGGTGGATGCTCGTAGAGCTGGTTGCTTGATAGACATACGAGTGAGCTGTCCGAACTACTTGAATCTATTTCGTTCGATGTGTTGTATGATTGATATTGTTCCTACTATATCTCTTATTGCCTCTTGCCTTGTTCACTGCGTTCCTCAGGTATCTCATCTCACAAATGACCAGTTTCATCTCTAGGTCTTTTGTATTTTCCTTCCGCTTGTGCTGTTAGGCGTCGCGACGAGACACAATCACCGTCAGACGAGTGGCTTAGAGGAAAATATCTCTTGGGCTGTGAGAGTGTCTGCTACTGAGTCGCTCTAGCGTCTTCTTTGTACGCTGTCGCTCCTCAGCCATAGTACATGAGAGTGAATGCTCGTAGGGCTGGTTTGGTGATAGGCATATGAGTGAGGTGTCCGGACCAGTTGATCCTCTGTTTTTACTGTTTTGTATGAGTGGTATTCCTCCAACCATATATTTTATTGCCTCATTCCTGAACTTGTCTCGCGTGGACTTGTTCACTGCTTTCATCAGGTATTTCATCTCACAAGTGATCAGTTTCCTCGCTAGGGTTTTTGTTAGGGGCCATGTCTGGCACTGGTATAAGAGCGTTGGTAGAAAAATGGCGTTGATTAGATTTGTCTTGGTGCTCATGGATATCTAAAGATGTTTAGAAGAGGATCAAGGTTGCTAACTGACTGCGTTGGTTTTCTGATATCGATTTCTCTATCTAGTTTGCGTTATCAGTAAACGTATTCTGCGAGTAAATAATGATAAATGTCCTTTCAATATATGCAAACAGTAATTCCAATCAATAAAGAAATATAATAAATCATATTATTAATAAAGTTATTTTTTTTAGAATTGTAATCTATATATAATAAAAAATAAGATAAAACAATTCGAAGCCAAATTATAACAACGTTGTTCTGTTGAATGGTAAATGTTATCCAATCCATATTTGCTGTGATCCAGTACGACAGTGAAATGGTAAGCAACATGGCGATTACATTATTTACATCTTGTCTTATCTGCCGACATAAATTTCATCCATATTAATTTGATCATTTGCATCAACCTTGAAAACAAGCAGCACAGGGGCACAGTATATTCAGCCAAATCCATTTATCTTATTCGTGATATGTTATTAAAATTATAGATCATATTTATCATTGACAAATTCTTTTTCATTGTAGATCTGTTGTTTATTATTTTCATTTTCTTTGCATTGATTTCTGATGTGTATACATTTCTTTCCGGGTCTCGCAGAGAGACCTAAGGTTAGAAATGGCATCAGGAAATTTTCCACTAACCAATTAAAAAAACACACGCACATGCATATTTTACATTGATAAAGCCCATCGTGGGCTGTACTCGAGAGAATAATAATAATTATTATTATTATCATTTTTATTTTGTTTGATTTCTGGCGTTTATAGATTTTTCCGGGTCCCGCCCAGAGACCTAAGATTAGAAATGGCAAAATGACATTTTCCATTGACAAAAAAAAAAAAAAAAAAAAAAAAAAAAAAGAAATTACATAGATAAAGCCCTTCGTAATGTATGGGCTGTACTTCTCAGAACAATTTTTTGTATCTCTTTGTAGCATCGACTTCCAGGAATCCCTTCAATTAGTCTACTGGAATCTTTTCCAACTTGTCCTAGGGCTCCAACTACAAAAGAATTGTTGATGTTCCCATATGCCACATTTTTTGAGATTTCTATTTCATGGTCCTTGTATTTTGACAGCTTTTGAATATCTTCGAAGATACATTGCAGTCAGAAGAGACTGCCATATCAATAAGGATGCAATTATTTTTTGTTTGTGGTCTTTAATAACATGTCTTTATTTTAGTATATGTGCTTGATAATTCCTAGTTAGCAAGCATAGGTCTTGTGCAGCAAGTATAAAACCTTCAGTTTTAGCTTTCAACCCTGCACTACGTAGCCGCTGATAGGTACGGGTTTTGTCTACGTCAGCTTGTTTGGTACGGGCAGAGTATTGGACAGGAAGCGGTTTATCTTGCCAACGCTTCTGTATCTGGTCGGTTGCAGTTTTCTTTGCTGTCTTTTTTAAGTATTTTGCAGTTTCAGCCGCTGTGTTGTGCTGTACGTGCATTCCTGTGCCCATTTGAAACCCTATTTTGAATTTGTTGGCTTCTTTTATTATGGAGTAAGTACGCTTACTACTTTCATGTTCCTTGATGCATACCATCATCCAGTCTTCTGTAGTTTCCAAGTATCTTAGGAGGCCAATTGTTGTAGTTGTGTAGGACAGTTCTAGTTGAACTAATCCTCTGCCTCCTTCGGATCTGGGCACATACAGACAGTCAACATCAGCTTTGGGTTGATGCATGCGGTAGCAAGTGAGAAGCTTTCTCGTTTTGGCGTCCATTCGCTTAATTTTAGCTATTGTCCAGTTAAGGACATTAAAGCTGTATTACACCACAGGGACAGCCAATGTGTTTATGGCTGATATTCTGTTTTTCGGAGTTTAGCTCGGTATTTAGTACCAGACGTACACTCCTGTAGTACTCTTTTCTTATTTTTTCCTTCATTTGGGGGTGTTGTATGCCATCTCCTTCGCTAATTCCTAGGTACTTATAAGCTTCATCATGCTCCAATTCCCTAATCTTTGTGACAAAATCTAAATCTATTAAGAGTGTTTCTGAAATTCTACCTTTCTTGAATGTTACTGTTGCACATTTATCTACTCCGAAGTCCATACCTATGTCGTCACTGAAGTATTTTACAATATTGAGGAGGCCCTTCAACTCATTGTTGTCTTTCGCAAAGAGTTTGAGATCATCCAGGTAGAGTAGTGATTGAATATTTTCTTATTTATTTTGTAACCATAACTACATTTGTTCAGTTCATGTGTAAGAGGGATTAAGGACAAACAAAACAGAAGGGGTGACAGAGAGTCTCCTTGAAAGATTCCATGTCGGATATGTAGACGGCTGGATATGGCAGTACCCCTGTTGTGACTAAGGTATAGTTTGGTGTTCCACATTCCCATGCTGTGCTTAAGGAAATTTAGTACCACAGGGGAGACTTTGTACATTTCTAAAGTCTTAAGGATCCAATAATGTGGAACACTATCAAAGGCTTTACGATAATCAATCCACGCTGCGCTAAGATTTCTACGATTTCTCCTGCAATTTTCCAGGATCATTTTATTTACCAGTAGTTGATCTTTGCAGCCATATGAACCTCTTCTGCATCCCTTCTGTTCTAGCGGAAGAATATTGTTTGTTTCGAAAAAGAAATACGTACGGTTCGTCAGTACAGACGTGATCAACTTATACGTTGTGGAGAGACATATTATCGGTCTATAATTTTTCGGGTCGTCTGTTTCAGTTGTTTTTGGTATGAGGTATGTAATAACTTCAGTAATCCATTCCGGGATTTTATCGAGATTATTTACAAGCGTTGATAATGTTTTTGCAAGAATTTTGTGGATAGATGAGAGATGATAAAGCCAGAAATCGGGCAACTTGTCATTTCCTGGGGATTTTCATTTAATCTGTGGATATATTTTCTCATTCTTGCAGAGGTTGCATTCGTTCTTCTTCACGTCGGATCCATTCTGCATTTGGGTTATATTCCTTTGAGCTGCTCTAAATATTTTCCCAAAATCTCTGTACATTATCAATCGATGGTGGCCTTTCGACATGTATAGGTGTTTTTTCAAATTCCCTGTAAAATTCCTTAAGATCCCTTCGGAATATTTTATTTTGGCGATAGAACATACAACATTTTTTTTATCGTCTTCTTCTCTGTGCCTTTAGCTGAAGTTTCTGCTTCAGCATTTCCTTGATTGATAGAATGTCAATTAGGGTTTTAATGTTGTATTTCCGCTTGATATGTTTGCACTTGCGTGTGGAAATATTAGGGTTTCTCGTGAGCTCATCTAATATAGAAAGCTCACATCTGAATTGTTTTATTTCTCGGATTAGTTTTGTTTCCCAAGCTGGTTCTCTATGTCTGTTAATTTTATTTATTGTCTTGACCCCAAGCTTCTGAGTCACTGCTAAATTGCGTATATGGCGTTGTAAACTTCTGTGATGTTTCCTGCCGGTTTATCTGTTAACAGTGTTTCCAGAGCAGCGTTGTATATTTTCACAGTGTACTTGTTGGAATTCGTCATATGGATTTTAGGGAGCTGGTTTCTGTTTGACAATTGTATGAAAGTTACTCTGCTGAGTACTTAGATGACGTCGTTTTTCGCTTCGCTGATTTCAGCTTCCTGGTTTTCATGGAATTCTAACTTAATGTACCTGAAGTCATCTTCAGTGACAATGTCTGGGAACTGTAGGTTGTGTTTAAGGTAGAGTCTTTGATTTTATTTCCTGGGAAATTATTTCGTATTTCATTTGTTTAAGTTTTTGCCTCATCCTCCGTCACATTCCTTATTTCTACATTCATCTCATTAGAGTTTGAGTGATGGGTCATAGTATTTTGATTATATCTAATTTTATCTTATCTATTTCTGTCTTTGAGAGTCTGTTGTTTCGCATAATGTCCCTACGGACATTGGCAAGAATGTTTGGACTGAAGTTAGGTCTTATATCATTTCTGACCATACTTCTCCATATTTGATATGTTTGATTCTTGGTGTTCCTTGCTGGGTTTTCGAGTGCAGTGAAGAATGATACCATGACTTACCGATACTCTTCGCAAAAACCATTCCGTTCATTTTCTTTTTATTAGTCGATTTGGTATTGAGTCACTTGGTCCAAGGTTGGGAATAATCCGGGTTTGGTGACCTAGTGTCTCTTCGTTTGTGGAAGAATTTGTTCCAGCGCCAGATTTTTCGTCCTCAGACTGGCTCCTCTCTGATGGACGTTGCCCTTGTTGTCCCGTGTGACAGCCGATCCGGTATGAAATTTTATTCGTATTCATTGAAATTGGTAGAGATATGCGTTTTAACCTTGATTGCCAAGGGGTAATTATGTCCACGTTACCAGCTTTAGGAAGATCCAAGCGGCACGCCCAACCAAAGAGATTCGTTACAATGTGAATTTATTAATATATCGAAGGTAGAATAGTTCATAATAGTGTATGGTATTCAGTGGGGTAGACTATACTAAGTTTTAACTTAGTATAAGTCCCAGTGACCAATCCAAGGAGGAATATCAGATTTTAGTATATAGAGTTAAAAAATAAAATAAAATAAAAATAAAAGAAGAGAATTGAAAGAGAAAAGTGAAATTAAAAGGAAAAAAATTAACTTCAGTCAAACGGATCTAAAATCATATTTATTATTATTATTTTTTTCTTTCATTTCTGGCGTTTACAAATTTCTTTCCGGGTTCCGTCCAGGGATCTAAGGTTAGAAATGGCATCATGACACTTTCCATTGACAGAAAAAAACACATTACATAGATAAAGCCCTTCGTAAAGTGTGGGCTGTACTTGTCAGAACAATTTTTTGTATCTCTTTGAGGCATCGACTTCCAGGAATCCCTTCAATTAGTCTACTGCAATCTTTTTCAACCAGTCCTAGGGCTCCAACTACAACAGGGATTGTTGATTTTCCCATATGCCACATTTTCGCGATTTCTATTTCAATGTCTTTGTATTTTGACAGCTTTTTGAATATCTTCGAAGATACATTGCAGTCAGCAGGGACTACCATATCAATAAAGATGCACTTTTTTGTTTGTGGTCTTCAATAACAATATCTGGGCTATTGGCTTTGATTGTTCTGTCAGTGTGTATTGTGTAGTCCCATAGAATTGTAACAGGTCCTATCTCCGTAACCGGGTCTGGGTGGTGTTCATACCATTTTCTTTCAGTTTCCATCCCCGTAGAAGTTGCAGATTTTCAAGTGCAGATATTGGCCCACTCTGTCATGCAGGCTTTTATATTCATTGGGTGCCAATATCTTGGAACCTGATACAAGATGATCAATCGTTTCTGGATATTTATCACAGAATCTGCATTTTGGGCTGGGACAATATTTTAGTATATGTGCTTGATAATTCCTAGTTAGTAAGCATTGGTCCTGGGCAGAAAGGATATATTATTATTATTATAATTATTATTATTATTATTTAGTACAGTAGCATTCCGTGTTATTGCACAAGTCCAAACAAAAACCACGATGACAAATATAAGCATTATGCTATATATACAGTGCTGTGCAAAACAAGAGAACACCTAAAATAAGATTTAAAAAATAATTCTCTTTTTCCCAGATTATCAATAAATATTAATTAAACTATAAACGCGTTAGGAAGAACCTTTTATTAAATGAATTACAAATACTTTCAAAGATTTTTTATCACGCTGAAGTAAAAATAAATATTAAAAAATGAAAATTTAAGATGTGCATATCTAGGTGAACACTTACATTTATCCTATAATTTTGTTTTACATTGTTGCCAGTGAAAATATTTTTTGTGCAAATGCAAAAAAACAAAATGAGACATATTGATTGTTGGTTAACTGTGTATGCTGCACCGAAATTATATAGCACATTGTGCATTCAAAAGTGTACATTAGAGACTAAATTTAACTCATATATTTACAAAGATGAAAAGAATTTCCTGAAGCTTTAAAAAAATCACAGAATTGACAGCCTTAATGATGGAGAAGTCAGCAAACAACTATCAAAAATGATTTGGAGTCTATGTCTCCGTGATTCAACAAATTATTTATAAATGGTAAGACTTTGATATGACAAAATCATAATCATGAAATCTCGGTCAGCGAAAAATAAAAGCAAGTAGACATGTAATTCTGAAAGCCTTGTTAAATCCTGTTGCTGGATTTGAAGTTATGTAGTGATCCCTGGCCAATTTTGCTGTCAGTTTGCATACATCTACAGTGCGACGAAATCTGAATAATTCTACTTTTCATAGCAGAATGCCTAAAAAACCCCACTGAATATGAAAATGCATGCTCGCCTCAACTATGTCAAAGTCAATTTTAATACGCTAGAAACAATCTGTCAAAAGTATTTATGGACTGAGATAAAATATTTGGGAGGAACAGTAGGTGCGGTATATCTGGCGAACTACTTATACGACTTCTGATGAGAAGAATTTAATACCAACCACTAAACATGGCGGCGACAGCATATGATTTGTGGTTGCTTTGCTGCAGCTGGAAGAGGCAAAATAGACCGCATTGAAGTCACGATAGACTCTGAGAGATACGAAGCAAATTTGAATGAACATTTCTTGCCCTCTATCCCAAAGTTGGGTTTCGGTCAGGGCTGGAATTTCTAACGGACAATAAACGGAAGCATCGAAGCAAATCCACAAAAAATAGATTCGGTAAAAGAACTATCAATTCTTGATCCTGATTTAAGCCAAATTGAAAATTTGTGATTCAAGTGAAAGAAATCAGTTCATGCAAGAATTTAAATGTATAATGTCAATCGCTATCTGCTGTCGTCCTGTTTACTCTATTTACTTCACGCTCATTATTAATGGATCTCTTCCTACTTCTTCCACAATCAGTAATCTCTAGTGTCTTTACTACATTGCATGGGGTGATACCGATTAAACTTATAAATATATACATACATACACAGACACACATACACCTACCCCCACACACATATATTGGTGGCATTTTCATGAGAACAAGGCAAATCTCATCAACGCCATTTTGATACCAACGCAGACATAGCACCTAACAAAAAACCTAGATATGAAACTGAACACTGAATATATATATATATATATATATATATATATATATGGAAAAATAGTGTATAATATGCATTTTAAAATAAAAGAATCAACATTTGTGCTTTATCTGTTTTTAATATGTATATATATATATATATATATATATATATATATATATATATATATATATATGGAAAAATAGTGTATAATATGCATTTTAAAATAAAAGAATCAACATTTGTGCTTTATCTGTTTTTAATATATATATATATATATATATATATATATATACATATATGTGTATATATATATATATATATATATATATATATATATATATATATATATATATATATACGTTCCTCTGTGTGTACGTGTGCTTGCATCCATTTATATGTTTATTTTGTACCAATGGCAGAATATGTATATAGAATAAATCAGATATGAATAAATGGCGACAATCAATATGAGTTTTGAGTCATATAAAATATAATTATTAGGATTTTCATTTGCACATTTCTAAGTAGATAATAGCAAAAAATATTGCAAGAATCTTTAAAAGCAATACCATAATCATGGACATAATTATCTGGGAAGAAGCAAAAGTAAAGTAAATTTCTATAATTGTGTTATACATATGTACGATTAAATTCAACGGGACGTACGCTGTTAAAATTTTAGTAAAACCTAGTTTGGTTTGGTTTCTTTGTTTTACGGTATATCAACCTCAATGGGTTATTTAATGCCTACGACATTTTTAGGATAGATTTATATGAATAGAATGTGTATTCTTTGGTTTAGATTGGTTTTCTTTCTTTTGTTTTACGTCATATCAATCTCAATGAGTTATTTAATGCTGACAAAATTTATTATTGCTCGTAATATTTTCTTTTGTCAAAAATCTTTCTGGTAATACATTTCCTCCAAAATTGTATTGCAGGTAATTTTTTTTTTCAAAAATATTGCTGGTAATAGTTAACTATTTACCCATAGCTTAGACGCTAACAGGTTCTACCACCGCGGGTTAGGGTGGACCTGGGAACATCAGCAATTAAGAGGTGGTCCTCAAAATCTCCTGATCTGAGGCCTTGCTGCTGGACGTAGTTTATTGTCTTACCCAGGGCGCGAATGTAGTTTAGCGTCTTATCCAGTACGAGTAAAGCCTGGTCTACACGGAATGAATATACAAAGATAAAGAGTTTGAATTCACCATGGACACGAATAAACAGTATATTACACTAGCAGTTACCAGTACAGGCTGGATACAACAAAAGATTTTCCCTGCTCCGTTTATATGATATGTACAATATAGAGAATGGTCCGTTGACCATGAAAAACGAAAATTATATTGCTTATAGAAAAGAAAGCTCTACGATGTGAGAGGCTTAACACTCATTGTTAATTAGAGCTTCGAATAGTTTGCCAAAAAGTGCTAGTAAGCTAATGTGGCAATATATGGAAGGGTCGGAAAGTTCATTTGATATCTTAAAGGCTAGAACAACAGAAAAGCATTTCCAACAAGGAAGGAAGCAAGATGCTGCGAGACACGTATTATACCATTTGGAGACAACAAGAGCAATTTCGGGGGTATATGTCTTAAGGACTATTACAGTGATACAATAAGTTCCACATTTCTTGTAGTCATTTAAATTTTAGATGAGAGAAGAAAACGTCGAACGTGTCATGCATATTCACTCATGGACTGAGGCACCTCGTGGTGGTGTAATGGTTAGCAAGCTTGTCCCGATAGAACAATTACGAATGAGTAGTGAGTTCGATCCTCACTGAGTGCCCCTTACTTTCGGCCTTGTGGCACATCAAAGCAACGCTTGGAAAATCGCTATCACTCATGGATTGTCATATATACCAAGTTTACCGAGTGTGCCTATATTTGAATAAAAAAATCAATTCGTCTTACTAAATTTGCCTTATTTGCACGAATATATGCAATCCTATAAAATATCCACGTGCTATTTTTGTTTCTGCTATACTATTTTTAACACAACACAAGGCTCAAGATCGACTCAAGATAAAGTGTGACTGAAAAGGGATGTTATAATGTTAGTAAAATTTGGGCGAAATATGTATGATGATATGTAGACTTGAAGATATTAAAATGTAGTGATGGGGGACATATTATTTCCTGTGTATGTTCCACAAAACAACAGTTTCACGGTGTGAAACTCTTTCCTTACAAACAGACAGACAAAATAAATATGCAGGTACCGATTCCATGTACGTGGCACGATGGGTCCTAGTTTTGACGGCGAGGACTGATGGAAATAAGGATTATAGCTCGTATGCTCTGTCTTGAAAATAGCAAGATTAAAAAACAAATTAGCAAGAGGATAGAAATATTTCGCTGGGGGAAAAATTATTCATCTCCCACAAGGCCGGGTAAACGTCTTTGGACTCAGTCAAGTTTGGAAAATGCAGATTGGGCAGATCCATCCCAAATATGTAAAGGCAGTGGATGTTAGGATGGGAAATGGATGGAATATACGAATACACTCGAGATCTGTGGTGACCTTTAGTACACGCAAGCAACCTCATTGTGAAGGCAACCGTTAATTGTTACCAAAGAAATGACCGTGTCGACGCATTACTATGTGTATCTTCGTTAGGTGTTAAGCATAACACACACACGGCTGGCATTAATTTTACTAATTAAAAGAAAGGGAACGTCTAATTAAAGACGTACAGTCAATAAATGTAATGTTTAAAATATAGAGAAATCCGGTTAAAAACACGAATAGCTTAACATCATTTTGTGTATCAATATACAGTTAGTAGATATAGATTTCTAATGTCCAAACAAGAGATGAACATTTAACAAGGATTTAACTGAAAATGATTGTATCCAGTGACCTCATTTGGGGCAAACATACAAGGTTTAGGTCTCCTAATTGGAAAATATTTGTGTTCAGATGAGAATTTTATTTATTTGGAATTCTCAGGTTTCAGTTAGCAAACATTTTATAAGAGAGATGTATAGTTAAACATATGTTAACGCTAAATATGTTTTCAATAATAATAATGATAATAATAATAATAATGATAATAATGACATTTTTTTATATTACATATTTGGGCAACTTCATACAAGTTTCAGTAAAGAAAGTAGACATTATACAAGTACTAAGCATTTTATTCATGTTTCCTTGTGTTCGTATCAGTGATTTCTTTTCTGAACATTAAGTCTGTAGAAATTGTTGGTATTTTCTACATATCCAAATGCATTCAGATATTGTATCATATATTATAAATTATTTTTATTTTTATTTTTGATTACACACACACTCTCACACACGCATACGCATACGCATATATATATATATATATATATATATATATATATATATATATATATATATATATATATATATATATATGACTCCGACAGAATGATAGGATGAAAAACAAAGAAAACATATTGTCAAGACAGAGGCACATAATGTCTGAAGAAACAAAACAACAAAAAAATTAAAAATACCAGAATTTTCTGAAAACATATCTGAAAAACGTGAGCGTGCATACACACACAAACACACACAGACACACACACAGACACACACACACACTCTCACACACACACAAACACACACTCACATATAAATAAATAAATTTGCACTATCATCTTAATCCCTAATAGAATAGAAATAAAATTCTGGTGCACATTAACAAGAGAGATTCACGTGAAGGTTGCATGGCTAAAAAGAAAACATACGTAAAAATTAAAAATACCACATATTTTTTCTCCTCGATACATCATTCCCTGAAGATCCGTTAATAAAAGTGAAACATGTTATATTTATAAACATATTATATTTGTTATACTATCACACAGATTTTCACACACAAAACACACACACATATGAAATTATCAATATATATATATATTATTTATATATTATATATATTATTTATATATATAATATATATAAAATTAATATTATTCATATATATATATATATATAAAATAAATATTTATATATATTTTATATATAATAAATATTTTACACACACACACACACATATATATATATATATATATATATATATATATATATATATATATAAAATTCAACATTGAGTCAAATCTCGGAGCTGACAGTATTTCACGCTAAATGAAATCATCAGGCCTGTTGATCGAGTTTAGTATGAAACAGTCTATCGTCTCAAAGTTTTGATTTCAATGTTCAATTTGATATTTACTTACGCTATATCTCTGATATTGGGCTCTTTATCCCATAAATATAGCATACCTTAAAACTATATTACTCCATATATATATATATATATATATATATATATATATATATATATATATATATATATATATATATATATGTGTGTGTGTGTGTGTGTGTGTGTGTGTGTGTGTGTGTGTGAAGAATCAATTTATTTTTTTTATTTATTAATCCATCATATTTCTATTACTTAAAATTTAGCCACTAAAATATAACGTTTTTGTAATAAAATAGTACTCAATGTAATATAAGGGTGCTATTGATTACACGTTATTAAATATACATTATTTTACTTCCCACTGAGGGAAAACGTATATTTTTTTTTTAATTTATAGAGAGTGTAACTATGTACAGGTGCATCAAAAATACTATTACAAAGTTTAGGGCGGGTTACTGAAACCAAAATTTTAACCAACTTTTATATAAACATGTGTCTGAAAATCCATACCTTTTGAGTTATTAATTTTAAATAAAATATATGGTTGATGGTGCTATGTTGTCAGGTATAGTGTAACCCGGATATAAGAGAGTTGTCGGGACCGGAGAAAAGGTATCTTATATCCGGGGTTACTCTTATATCCGGGTTTGGCCTATTTTGTTTAGGTAAGTTTAGGCTCTAATTTGGGACAAGAGAAAATCTTATATCCAGGTTTCTCTTATATCCGGGTTACACTGTAGTTAGATTATTCATTCATGTTCATTTGTAGTTAGTCTCTCTTCATTGTTTGACGCGTGTAGTTGTAAGTTAATTGAGAAGTGTTCCATGTAACATTGGCAGAACTTTCGTACAATCAGCAGGCAGATATGATTTTTACATACGGCCGCGCAAATGTTGAGACAGGATACAAAGCATCACAGTATATGTATCGAGCAAGACCGAGATCTTCTCGTATACCTGACCATGAAAGACTCATTGTACATGCTATCGGAGACGATCCATCTATTAGCCGACGCCAAGTATCCCTACCACATCGTACATCATGTAGTGGAGGTTAGTTCAAGAGCAGCTCCTGTCTCTGTATCATTTACAACGTGTGCAGGGTCTTTCAATCGCTGATCACTCAACAAAGGAGAACATTTGCCCATGGTTTTTGCACAAACTTCCGATCTGTTGTTTGTCTCTTCGGTCTTGTTTACGGTTGAGGCAACATTTGGAAGAGATGGAATAACAATTTTACGCAATTAATATTAGTAAAATAGAGGCTAGACACCAGCATCGGTTTCGGGTTAATAGGTCGGCTGTAATTGTAGTTGACTGTCTGGTAGGGCCATATGTTCTGCCAGCAAGACCTTAATAATGCAGAGACGCTTCATTTTGTATATACTTGAGAAATATTTTAAAGAGGCCTCTAGTATGATAAATTCATTTTTATATATATTTTGAACCTAAAATCCCATACTTATGTTGAATAGGCAATAAAACCTGACAATATTGAAGTTAAAAACAACTCGAGGAATTGAATAAATATTATATGCACCATTATATATTACTAAAATAGTGGATATATAATAGTGATAAATGAATAAATTTTATTAACTACATATAAAATAAACATTATACAATACCTACAAATTACGGTCAAGTCATTATACTGATTTAGGAGTTTATTATTATTTTAGGAAATTTTTCATGTAGACACAGTGGACATGGGTCATTTAAGGATACTCATTTTTTTATTTAATATTTACCATTTTACTGTGGGTGTTTGTCAATTTCTTTTAAATTCGAAAAATATCAGTTTAGGTTTAATAGGTGGGCGGTAATTATAGCTCACTGTCTTTTAGGTCCATATGTTCTGCCAGTACGTCTACAAGGTCTTTATTTCGAACTCACTTCCAGACATTCTAGACGATGTACCTATGCTAAAACTAAGATGCACGTGGCTCAAGCATGATGGGCCTCCAGCAGATTTTAGTTTCGTTCGTTGTGCACTGACTAACATCCACCATGAAAAATGGATAGGTAGGAGGGGACCGCTTTCATGTTCTGCACGTTCCTGAGGACACTTTTGTTTTATGTGTCAGACTTTAATAATGCAACGACACTTCATAGATATTTCATGGATTTCATTCGACTCCGTGTGGGAATATAAAAGTGTCTGTGAGTGAATGATCCGTCGGTGGTGCATGTTTGTGTTGAAGCAAGCTTAGATCATTTTGAACATTTGTTATGGGCTGCTGTTTTGAGGTATAACACGATGGCCTTTTGGGCATATATTTATATGGACATTTTAGCTTGTTTATCATAGGGGAAACCGCCTTCAAATTTTCTAAAGTATGATTGATACACAATATATATATATATATATATATATATATATATATATATATATATATATATATATATATATATATATATATATATATATAGTTTATGAAAAACTAGGTAATCCGTATGGGTTCCTAAGGAGGAAAAAATCAAGAGAGCTCAATGTAAATCCAGAGGAAATAATATATATATATATATATATATATATATATATATATATATATATATATATATATATATATATATATATATATATATGTGTGTGTGTGTGTGTGTGTAATATATATAACTATAATGTATTTATAGTATATAATATATATATATATATATATATAATATATATAATGTATATATAATATATATATATATATTATATATATAAAATATATATAATATATCTTATACATAATATATATCATATATATAATATATATAATATATATATCATACATATATAATATATATATATATAACATAATATATATATATATATACAACACAATATATATATATATATACACCATATATATATAATATATATATATGTATATATATATATATATATATATATATATATATATATATATATATATAGAGAGAGAGAGAGAGAGAGAGAGAGATAGAGAGAGAAAGGGAGATAGATAGATAGATAGATAGATAGATAGATAGATAGTTAGATAGATAGATAGATAGATAGATAGATAGATAGATAGATACCTGTTTGTGTCTCCGATTTTTGGCGAATTACTTCTAGGAGCAGTCAATATTTTTAAAAGCAAATATAATGTGTGTCGGTTTTCTTTATTTGTTTATCCTTTTTAAATGCTATAGTTAATTTTCAAAATATAATGTCTGATATACGTGATATTTCCATCGACTTGATCAGAGTGATGACCATTTTGGATAGCTGCATATGAAAGATTTCAGAAGGCTCTCCATTTTCTCCATGATTTATCTTTACAATTCCGTTATAAATTTTGTGATCAAACATGCCTTATTTGTTTAGTGACACCCTGTATATTTATTGTTTTCTTTCATATCTCTCGACAACATGGTGATTTGCATTAGAAACAGAATCCATATTCCCGCCGTGTCCTTTCAGGTAAACAGTAAAGAAGGGCCAAAGGAAAAAAAAAAAATGATAAACATTTTAGCATTTTCGATTTCGAACTAAAAAAAATCCTCTCGATGCGGGAAATTTTGGAACTGATTATAGTTCTCGCGAGAAGTGTCTTTACGCCGTTATTGTTGACAAGTTTTTTTTTGCTGCATGTCTTTAAAGGGAAGTAAAAAGAAAACGTATTTTGTTTGTCCATCATTTTTCTTTGAAATTCCAACGATCATTTCATTCTGATATTCTCTTTTGGACAATTTCTTTCTTTCCTTCTTTCTTTCTTTTTTCATTTTTATTTTTTTTTATTTACACTTTCTTTCTTTACCCATTTATTTATTCTAACTGGAATATTGTCATCAATATTGAATGCATTATTCAGATGGCTATGTGCATTTATTTGCTAGATTCTAATTTTTCCATCAATCATCTCTTTTCTAGGTGTATATACCTGCCTGTATCATTGACAGAAACACAACAGGCGGTGCCATTGGCATAAGTACTGAGATGGGGATTAGTGAGAAAAAGGGATTTTTCACACGTACAAGTAGAAAAATACTTATTTAATATAAACAAATACATGCATGCTTTTAATGTTCATAGGGAAACAAGTACAGAAACATACATACATACATACATATATATATATATATATAATTATATATATATATATATATATATATATATATATATACACATACATACATACATAAATACATAGATATACATGCATACATACATACATAAATATATACATACATACATAAATACATATATATATATTAACCCGGATATAAGAGACCCGGATATAAGAGATATTCTCTCTGGGCCCAAATTAGAACCTGTGTTAATGTATATATAATAGACCAAACACGGATATAACAGAGACCCGGATATAAGAGACTTCTTCTCCGGTCCCGACACCTCTCTTATATCCGGGTTACAATGTATATATATATATATATATATATATATATATATATATATATATATATATATGTATATATATATATATATATATATATATATATATATATATATATATATATATATATATTATAATAATATTTTTATCTAAATTATATGTTACATCACTATATAATTTCTATGTTTCGGAACTTAAAATTTTTTTATCATCAAGTGATTTTAGGTAAACTTCTGATAAAAATTATGTACTTTTGAAACAGAAAAAAACATGGCAGATCATTTAAGAGTTAATCAGGAGTGGGGACAAAGTTCAAAATTTTTATGGGTAAGTCTAGGTTAAGCAATGAAAAACAGGTGAAAACTAAAAGTGAAAAATATATGTTGGAGGGTAGGTGTAGGTGTGTTATTCATTGAGGTCTAAATGAATTGACATTTCTAAGACGCGTCAACATGAACTGAAATCCGGCTATGAATTCAAATTTACGATATATTGATGTAGTCAGAGAGATATATTTAACGAAAGGTTAATTTTAAAGAATGTAAAGATTTATTTTTTGTAATAAAACATGACAATATTGAAGTTCAAAAAATAAAGTAATTAAATAAATATTATATGTACCAGTATATATTAATAAAATAAAGGATATATAATTGTGATACATAAATATTTAAAAAAAAAAATTCTATTAACTATACATAAAGTAAGCATTATACAATACCTACCTATTACGGTCAATTCATTATACTGATTTAGGCGTTTATTATTTTTAGGAAATGTTTCATGTAGACACAGTTGACATGATCATTTAAGGACTTAAAAATACTATTTTTTTTAAATTTTCCATTTTACTGTTGTTTTTTGATGTCTTTTAAATACCAAAAAATATTTGGTATTACACTAAATAATTCTCCAAATATGGAAATATTTGGTATTTCTCTAAATATTTCTCTAAATATGTTTGGCATTTAAAGCATGTAGACATGAATATGTAATTGTTGAAATCAACCCAGTGAATTGTTTTTCCAATATGGCTCATAGGTTATGCTAACAACAATATTAGACGTATTCTTATAAGGAAATATTAATTTGCCGTGCATTCTACTTGTCTTGTTAAATTTATTATATCTTTCTACTATAACACATTTTTCAGGTTATTCCTCTTCTCAGTATTTCTGGAAGCTCGCTTCCTAAACTTTTCTTTGAAGTAGCATCGTATATCATTTTTTGTTTTCAAGATACAGATGCTGTCCGTTTTAATTGTTGCTACTCTGGAAAATCCGCGAGTATTGTATTTTCTATTATATGGTAAAGTTCTCTTTTTGTAATTTTGTAGGGCTTGTACACGAGGTACGAGTTAGTACGGTGCTTACTTAGAATTACAGCATTCGTTCACTGAAAGCAATTTTTAACCATCGATCTGAGAATAAGTGTGTGTATAAAGATGGCAGTTTAGATTTCTCTGAATGACTAGGAGGCCAGGCACAACATTTTTATGAAAGCTGTAACTTGGCGCGGATATTCAAGAAAATGACACTTAAAGATTTGGTAATATAACAATTCGAGATATTGGACGCAGCTATCCTAGTTCTACTTATTCTATGTATACTAAATTTGTTATAACTGATCCATATACGGAGGTAATTTCTTAATTATTTCTCTGTAAGTAAGAGATTAAAGCCACTAAGACACGAGGAGTTACTGAGAGTGAAAGAATACGAAAAAAGAGAAACATTATTAAGGGTCGATAATAAAATAATGCAAACCATGTAGGCTATAGTTAATGATTGACATTGAATATACATTTTTGAAGTCCAAAGTTAGCTAGAAATCATGTAGCCTTTAGAGAGCCTTCTACATGCGAGAAATGTGTAAGTTAGCATAGAACTTACGGTTGTAGCTAGCCATTTCAAATGTATATTACTGCCATCTTGCTTGTATTATTTACATTATTCGAACTGTTAAACTCATCTTCATTGCCATATTCACAATGTTTCGGCCGTTGTAAGCGCCAGGCTTCTTTAAGTGATTGGAATTAGGAATGGAACCCTTTCGTCCATTATTCTAGTTACATGCACCGGTGTTATTTCCCTTTAACTTAACTCTCCATGTTTTTTTTTATTCATCACTGCTGTGGCCTGGTATTGCACACACACATTTTGGGGTTGAATCACTAGATCTAACCAACGTCTTTATCCATTGGACCATGTGTCCTTGAGGACAACATGAAGATAACTGTCCTAATAATGTGAATAATGCAAGTAATGATAATACCTCATTTCAGCGATATAGACGGATACTGCAATCTTGTTGCCAACGTAGTAATTAAATTACCTAAATTAGAATAATATTATTATATGATTAAATACATTTTTTTAATAAAAGTAAGAAACGATGGCCGTAATGAATTGGGCATGGACAAAACTATAGGGTTGGATTACCAAACAAGGGTGTGCGTATTATACGTAAGTAGAAGCATTTTCCCACACATTCAGCAGAATTTTAGTGGTGCGTATTATGGATGAAGGTGTATTATACATCGGGAATTGCAGTAATATACGCATCGACCAGAGGTCTGTATTTGGACCTATTCTGTTGCTTATGTTCATCACGATGTCCACGATGTCATCAGTTTTCAGTTCGGAATTTATACGGATGATACAGCTATGTACTCCACTCTTAAAAGTAGATCTGAAATGTTCGTTAAAATCAAAATGGCAGCTGATAACAATCTGTTGTGAGCCCGGCAAGAAATCATTTGTTAATTTGAATGCCCCAAAACCAAATCTTTTCTCTGGTATTCATCATAAAGCGGGAACCTGCAAAGGAAAGTGATACCTAAGTTTTAAATTGATCTTTTTAAAATAAAGAAAAATCTTGAATCATTTATTTATTTTAAATTTCAAGCTAACAGATTAAATGGAATATTTACAATAAGCAAAATACATTGATGTTTTTTTTTTATTTCTGAAAAAATCAAGATTTCCAAAATAATTTCATTCACTCTGAATACGTCATGAAAATTTAATTAACATGAAACAATTATTTTGGCAAGAATTTCCAAATCAATTTGTTTTTCACCGCAAATAGACGATAAAATTTCCGATACTAAACGCAAGAAAAATAAATAAACTACATTTTTTTAATATTCTGAAAAAGATTTATAAATATAATTTAATAATAATAAGTCATTTCGTCTTTCCTCTTAATAATAACAAAAATATTTTTATGATGATACTTTGTTTTTTATTAAGTTTGTGGCATTTTTCCATCAAGTATACTCAGATTGTAGAGAATGTTTGGCGATATCTATCTTAATGCAACTATTTTGCCTTCCATCGGCATGGCTGATGCTAACCTCTACGGGAGTAACTCACCACACCTTTTGATCGCATGTTTCTACTGAATGAAATGCAATGATTATACTGAATCAATTTTAGGACTGCTGAAAGGAAAGTTGGTTCGCTATGTCGCACAAGACAATTTTTCAAGCTTGAACCTATTTTGCCAATTTGTAAGTCTAACATTAGCCCGTATATTGAATATTGTTGCCACATCTGATCTAGTTCTTCTCTTATGTTTCTAGAGTATCTTGACAAAATTCAAAGAATTATCTGTAACGTTATCAATTCTAACCAGGCATCTCGGCTTCAATAAATTTCCACCACCGTTGCGTTGCGTATAAATACTTTTCTCTGTAAATCTTCTGGTCAGTTATCCTCGTTGGTACCTCAAACGTCATGGATTTAAACGCATTACTAGATTGGCGTTTAGGTCTCATAGTTTCAATGTTGAAATTGATAAGTTGTAACAATCATCTATCTGCTAATCGTTAATTATCTTGTATATTTCGCTTGTGCAAATCACTTCAGGTTCCCTTTTTTCCTATCTACTATAATCTTAAAAAATCTGCTTCCTATCTTGCCGTAATCCCCTCGATCATAGGAACTTTTATCGCCTCGTTTGGGGTATATATATATATATATATATATATATATATATATATATATATATATATATATGATAAAATAACTTATATGAAATATCTGAACAAAATATCTAAGATGGAATGCGTGAAAACCTTTGGAATCATTCTGTACTTTAACCCCCTACTAAAGATTTGTTTAACAAGGCAACTGAAAATAGTAAAAGGCGAAATTATTACCATGGCAATATTTTGGTTAATGTGTCAACATTCTTGTTCATTGACAAGTTGTTTTAGCATTTACTAACATCAATATTAAAATAAATGTTTATATATGAATAAAATACTCCAAGGAAATACCGTAATCTCCCATGTATAGTAATCATTTTTTCTAAAAAAATTAATAAGCAAACTCTGGAGTGCGTATTATGCACAGTTACAAAAATCTGTAAAAAATTGACGTAAAATAAAATAAGAATGATCATAAAGCTAAATTTGAATAATATTATTCTATGTTTAAAACCATTTTTTTTTAAATAAGAGTAGGAAACGCTATCCGTAAAGAAATTGGAGAGGTACAAATTAAAGGATTTAATTATCAAACAAGGGT
>OZ010586.1:99602405-99674905 GCA_963932145.1 Acanthosepion lycidas | reverse complement strand
CGGACTTCATGCCGATCCAGGTAAACTACAGGGGATTCCAAATTGAACCCTTTATCTAACCTAATGTGGTAGACCGTTCTCGTTCCACTGCCCATGTCTAGCGTTGTCTCGTCTTATTATTTTAGCATTGTTCAAGGAATGATAATAACAAATACGAGGCAATAACCCTCATGTAAAGAATGCAAATAATGTTAACTTCTCATCCCACAAGGAAAAGATAATTTTATATAAATTGAAAATCTTTAGAGTTGCAAGCTGACTTCAGGGCTCACCTAGATTTCATACGTAGTACCCATCATGAAAGATGCTAGGAACATTGTCGGCTTAATCTCATGTATCTGACTCCTGCATCTTTACACGTGTCAGATTAGACAGAAATAGGGCATTGCCATAATATTAGTGCTGAGACTTTACATTCTTAACTTTGTAGACTCGATAAAGTCAAATATCATTGTCGTGGTCCTTGTTGTTGACTACATCTTTCTATTCAACTGCATTGATCCCATATCGGCAACGCTGCAAAACAATTATTAATGTATCGCTATTTTAATGGAAAATGTTCAGACGAGCCCCATTCTACAGTTTCAGTTGTCACAGATCGTTACAGAAAGAACCCGACAGCCTACGTCAATATAGTTGAGTCTCCCACATTCTCTTCATATTCCAGACCTCACTCAGATAGTTCTTCTCAAGAAATACTACTTTATTGAAAAATAAATCTCCCTTATGAACGCTACTCTAAAAACTACGACCAGAATTCCAAGGTTATTGACTTTGAATATTATCTTCAATTATTTCTACATCCTTTTAAACACCTGTACCATGAGTTTCTCGAGGTTCTATTGTGTGAAACTTAGTATAAAAACTATATTTGAAGAGCTTTGTTGTATTTTTGTACAACTTATCAACAACACTTAACATATAAATAATATTGTGCTTTTATTGCTTTTTTCCCAGTGAAAACTAATTTATCCACATGATTAACCAGAAATTAATATTGATTGAATACATTAGCCCATTTTAAATAACGTATCTTGATGCTTGGAGTGATTTCAATCGAATGCTACGAATTTGCAATGCTCAACTCTTTTAGAAAATTGTAATTTTATAGTAGAGCTTAACCATGACTTTGAATAAATTTCACTGTAATCGACGTTTTCATCTACTTGATGCGATACAATTAAATATTTTTCACATTCATAATTTTTATTCAGATTGAAAAGTCTTCCCGGGTAGAAAGATAAACTACATCTGGCAGAATTCTTTCTTTCTTTCTTTCTTTCTTTCTTTCTTTCTTTCGGTCTTTCTTTCTTTCTTTCTTTCTTTCTTTCTTTCTGTCTTTCTTTCTTTCTTTCTTCATGTTATTCGACTTGGGTTTTCTTTCCCGTTCTTTTTCGTTTCCTGCTTCATTGGTCTTTCATTCAAACCTCCTTCCTTTCGCCTTGATTTCACCTTTCAAATGTTCTTCAGTTATTTCTTTTTTTTGTTTCGTTTCTTTTTTTTCTTTTGTTCAAGATGCTTTCACTTTTAGCTTTTTTTCTATCTCCTTTCTCCCTTTATCGTTTGTTTCTTTCTTCATGTCGTACAACTTAATTTCGATTTCAATTTATTTTTCTTTCTTTCTTTGTTTCCTTATGTTGTCCGCACTGGATTCACTTTGAAGTTTTATTTCTTTTCTTCTTTTTTCATGTCGTCTGCCTTTGTTTTGTTTCTTCCCTTCTTTCATTGTTTCTTTTCTTTTTCATTAGTTTCTATGCCTTGCTTCCTTTGTTTTGCACGTTATGAATGATCTTTCAAGCATTCTTTCTTCCTTTATTACATTGGTTTTCTGTCTTTCATTCTTTATTTATTTATTCATTTATTTATTTATGTTATGCACCAAGGTTTTTCTTCCAAGATTTTTCCGTTAATTCTTACTTTGTATCGTTTCCTGCTTCATTGGTATTTCGTTCAAATATTTTACCTTCCTTGTGTCGTCCGCCTGGATTTCGTCTTTCAAATATTCTTCAGCTATATCTTTTTTTTATCTTTGTTTTGACTCAATGATTTATTTTTCAAATCTCCTTCATTTTTCTTCCTTTCTGTCTCCTTTCTTCTCTTGTCGTATATTTCATTTCTTTCTACATGTCGTCTACCTTAATTTCGTTTTCATTTTATCTTTCTTTCTTTCTTTCTTTCTTTCTTTCGTTATGTTGTCCGCCTTGGATTCAGTTCCAATTTATAATCTTTTCTTTCTTTCTTCCTTTTCTTTTTCATTTGTTTCTCTTTCTGTCTTCCTGTATTCATTCCTCCCTTCCTTTCTTTATGTTGCCCGTTCTGAATTCTCTTTCTCGCATTCTTTCTTTGTTTACTTCATTCATTCTTTCTTTATGCATAGTATAAGTTTTGGAAAATGTTCTGATGAAAATCTTATGTATTTGTCTTTGTAGACCTCACAATTTTTTTAGTTCATGTCACTTCAGAGAAACCGCCAGACTACATGTCATCACAGAAAAAGCGGAGGTGGGGTTAAAAAAAAACAAAAAAAAAAACAACAACGGCACTAAAAGACTTGGCTGGATAAAAGAGAGAAAAGATCACTCAAATTCATAAATGAAAAGTGACTATACCAAAAACCAAAACTAAAACATCGAAACTGACCTTCACAAGAGAAAGGAAATGAATGATACAAAAGACATGGTGATGTTAATGTGAACAGAATGTCATGCCTGCCGTCTGGATTCCAAAAGATATGCATAATATATATATATATATATATATATATATATATATATATATATATATATATATATATATATATATATATATATATATATATATGTCAGCGTCAAGGAAGATTTAATTAAGTTTTTTTCCTGGCATTTTACGTTTTTTTCCGTTTTGTAAGAATAAAGACACAGATTTTCCATAATCTTTATTGTCCCAAGCGGGTATTTCTATAGCCATTTTCATTTGTGTTTTGTTTCTGTTTTTCATATATTTTTACTCATGTTTTGACTGTTACAAATAATTTATTTTGCTGTAGTTTTAAATAGGAGAGTTCATTCTGTGCTCTCACCAATCGTGCAACTTGAATTTACGCGATCATCTTTCTAATTTCTTAAATCTTTTAGCACTGTATATCCACAGGTCAATAATGCAAGGATGATTGATGTAGAGTGATGTTTTATATACAGAACTTCTGTTATATATCCTACAAAACGGGAAAAGGCTGCTGGAAAAACTTAATAAGAATTTAATTAATTCTTCCTTGTCGGCCGTATTTTGTGAACGATGTTACAAAGTAAACTTAATGTCCAAACACACACACGCGCACAGAGTTGTGGAACCGAACCGAATTCTGAATTGTACCCAATTACAGTTTTTTTATTCAATTATTACTTTCCGTGTTTGCATTGAGTACAATTACACAATATATAGCTAATATGCCGAAGATGACATATTGATATCTTGCCTACAGAAAGGTATGCAAATAGTACTGGACCATGTTATTTCAATAAGAACTTCGATGTAGTCCCCAATTGCAAATGAAAATAATCAACTAAACTTCCTTAATGTACTAATAACTCGCACAGGGAAAGGGATTATAGCATTCATATATCACAAGCTAAAATTGTATTTTATTACAAGTCCAATGAGTAAATACTAAACACTTCAAACACCTCGGGGTAGGGATCGATTATAACTGATTTAATAAATGAGAGAAGAAATCGTATAGGTTACAATGTTTTGACCAACACGGGAAATTGTAATAAAATATGAACTTGATACCTGAATCCTGCTCTTTAATCGACCTATCAGATCGGGATTTTTATATAGATGCCATGCCTGTCACTAAACTCGTCATGATATATATAATCTGTCCGCTGCAAACAATCACTTTATAAGATCAATAGTTACAAAATGATCACGCTACTTTGATAGTGTAAACTGGTACTGGATAATCACAAAGAAATAACTGTACAAAATAACAGATCATACATTGAGGAAAACCAACAGCAGCAACAATTAAAATAGATATAGCATATAAATCGAGAAGAAAATAAAGACATCATTAAGCCATTGACATCCCTCACCATTTCAAATAAAATATTAGGTAAGAAACCTCTATTAATACTGGAATGAGCGATAACAGCTACTGCAATAAAGAAACATTTTTTCCTGAAAAATGGTTTGAAAAGAAAATTTTATAAATTCCAACTTAAAGCAGTTCTGGTTTCTCGGTCAATAAATGGTAAAAATCATATGAATTGTAATTAATTGTAAAGTAATAGCTAATTGTTGTAACCTAGGGACGGTAACTAAATAGAATAATCAAACGAAGGTTAGTAACGGACGCTAATACTTAGAACAAGAACAACACATATAAGATTCGCCGTTGCCGTGTAGAAGTAGTAGTCAACTGTTAGAAGTGAGTCAAATGAGTTCCACAATGAAATTCAGCCGCAGGATATCTCTCAAACCCCTCACACGGACAGATGGAGCATAAGGCTGAATTTAATGTTGGGTATCCGAGCCTGTATGCTCGACCAAAACTTTCCCCGTATTCCCCGAATAAAACGGGGTCTAGTAGTTGTTTCCCGAAACAAGAGTCTGCCCTTTGACATAGCCTCATGTGGGGATCCTTTCAGCCCGGCGGTAGAAAGTTTGACCAGTATAGCTGGAGACGAATCTCCAACGGAAGACCAACGTACAGTATTTACTACTGTATTTATGTGAATGGGGGCATACCCATTATTGTCTGTAGGTATGCTACAACACTAATATTAATATTACTAACTGTCTAAAGAAAGCAATCCTCCGAAGCATCCAATACCGGGCAAATATCAAAAATGACCCCTACCCCAGATAGATACCAACAGGAAATGATTAGAAGCAAGCGTACCCACCAGGACAAAAACTACCCAAGAAATATGACATCAATATTTGTAAGTGGAAACAGAAGGGTCAACGAGGAATACAAGAATATTGGCAAGGTTTATTTGACTTAAGTTGCGGGCTGATCGGAAAAAAGATTCCGAAGTTGTACGGCCCATAAAACATCAGGGTGGCATTTAGAAGTAATTCCACTGAGGGTGGAGAAAATGATATCATGAATGGATGATCGTGTATGGAGGGAAATATTTAATGATCATCCCTTCTGAAACGAAAGGAAATGCTGGACAAGGAAGAGTTGGATAAGGAAGAAGCAGTGCGTATGCTAGGGTATGATCTCCATAAGATATGGAAGTCACTAATTATAACAAGACTTCAAAGGTATTAAATTCACATACGTGCTAATACCATTGGGAAATGTATGAATCCTCATCTTTTTTCGCCCTACCTATAGGTAAATAGCAGGATAGACAGGGTTCCATAGCCTTGGATGAAGAAAGGAATGGCTACCTACTGCGGGAAAAAATATCTGCCTCGTCAATCATGTATCGAAAGATACATGATCGTCTAAGAGTGCATCACGCATGCCACATAAGTGAGTGACTGATTTGGACAGCAACAGCAGTTGTAACAAAAGAGAAACGCTTCGGTGATTGTAAATATGATACACATCAGCTGGTAGTTTAGATTTAAGGCTCCATGTCCTTCAGCGAGAATTCTTCCACGGGAAATACAGTATTGTTACGTGCATTTGGGGACATATTAATTGTGATTTCTAACCCTGTGTTGGGCCGTGTGTACTTGTACTCAGTGAAAACGGAGAGAGCAATAACTGAGTAGTAATAAAAGTAAGAACGAGGCAAGATATCCCTTAGACATGGACAGTGGAACGGGAACGGTCTACCTACAAAGATTTAATAAAGGGTACAGTTAGGGATTCTCTGAATCGACATACACCTGATGAAAGCCGGATGGCACAAGTGCCGAAACGGTGTGATAACAAGAAAAATTCGAGAAATAGTCTATAGGTAACTATTTAAAATAAAAAAAAATTTAAAATTTTAAATTAAAATAAATAAAAAATATTTACAAAAAATGGATATTACAGCAATGTATTTAAAATAACAATCGAATAATACTGAAAGTAATTATTTGAAGAAAATTTTTAATACATATTCATTTATTCAAAAACTAACGCTGTACCATTAACACTTACACAGACACATAGATAGATAGATAGATAGATAGATAGATAGATAGAGAATACACCGGGATAGATAGATGGATAGATAGATAGATAGATAGATAGATATAGTTGTATATTTAGGTAGCAATCATTCGTTTATGCACGTTTCATTAAAAACGACACACAAGGCACTACGTTTAAGCTTTTTATTTAATTTATTAAGAGCTTTCTTTTCTGGACAATTGGTGTGTAAGAACTGTCCAAATGTTTTATATTTCCCAGAGCTTTACGCTATACCATTAGACATTTTAAACGATGATTCGATTTTTCAGCTTAATTGAGTCTGTGTGTTCTGTGTATGTCTTAGTGAGTGGTAGGGATGTTTTCAATTTCCGAATACGGTTAGAAACATACTAGTAGAAACCACAAATACATTGACTGCATCCACTTGCAAAAAAAGATTAAAAATACTGGAAGCTTTAATAATAAAAAAAGAAAAGGCCAACTCTTAACAATATTAAACACGGACAAAGCTTACGATGCACTAAAAGAGAAAATTAAATTTAAATTAAAAAAGAAAACTGAGAATGGTGAAGATTAAGGGAGGGACAAACGGGGTTCAAGAAGACAGAAGTTGCCGATTGACGTCGCATTTACGTTTCTTGAAGTTTATAGTTACCAGTGAGGCAAGGAAACAGGATATATTTTCACGAGTGGAAGTGGCGCTTACATTTCGCTATTTCAACAGTAAAAGGCGGGACCTAGATGCCAATCTAGTATCGCGCTCAAATTCATGCATACGGGACACCGTGTAAAGAAGCTCGTCTGAGCAGATGCACTGAAATTATTTAAAAAAAAAAGACAGAAAGAAACCACAAGACGTCGGTGAGAAAGTCATTGAAGTTGAGATCTCTGGTAAGGATCGATCATATTACAGATAATTCTTTGGATTTTGTTAAGAATCTCTAGGAAAACAGCAAGTTGCCTAGACTAGATATGACAACAGTAACCAATGCACTGTCGAATGGTAGATGTTTAAATGCAGGTAACTCCATGAGAACGCTAAAAAAAGAGCATAGCTAGATGAAAAAGACGCCAAAGTTCATGAAAACAAAATTCTATCGTCTAAATGTTCATGTTATTATTAAGAAGAAAGATCATTTTGCGGGTATTTTTTTTTTACATTTTTTAATCGTTCCGAGCACGTCCGAAATTTTCGTTAAAAATCTTGTTTTGTTTTTGAGTCTGCAAAATTGACAGATAATCGATTATGGCGTCCATTTCTCTCCATTTTATAAAAAAGATGAAAATCTCACTTTGAAATTCTTTTGAACATCAATTATCATTTTTTCAAAATTTATTTTAAGAAAATCAGAAATTATAATGTTTATTTAAAATATTTTGAACCAAGTTTGATAGCTTCTGTGCCGAAAAGAGAAAATAAAACAAACAGGTGTTGAATTACGTATTGACGGATTACGTGAGCATAATATATTCTACGGAAGGCGAAAATTGAAGTTATTTAGATTTATTTGAACAAATTATTTACCTCGTTATGGTTAAGGAAAACTTTCAGTACTCTATTTTTTTTGTACTTAGCTTTCACCTTTACGTTTACGATGCTTTATGGAAAATATATTATAAAGTAATTAAAATAAGACTGTTAAGAGTTACATTAAATTTCATATTTCATAAGAAAAGTATTTAATTAATTTATACGCACATTTCTTATGAAATTTTATTAGAAGTGTACATAAAATTCTATAATTTTATGTACATTTATTACATTTTACTGTGTTATTTGTATTGTTATTCATTTTCTTATTAATTTTGATATTTCATTTATGGAAAAATGTCATAACTGAGATTAATGTAAAAATATGATCATATAAATTTCATAAGATTATACTGATACAACTTAAATGTAAAAATCTATTATAATTAAAAAAATAACAAATAATTGTATTAAATTTTAATTTTTCATCGATTTTTTTTTACTTTCAGAAAATACTCCCCAGATTCATAAAAACAACTAAAAGGAAATAAAAGCATTTGAAATTAAATAATATCTTTGTTTTACTGAGTTTTGTATGTTAAAATTCAGAACTGATTTTCAGGTAAGTGGGATCCAATTAAAAAGAAAAAAAAAACATGATTTACATTCCTCAAAGCCTTGTGCTTTTAACTATTGTAATCAGTAAACCTGACGCGATCGAATTTCTAGCGTTTTAATGGAATTAGTTAGGGAGTGGTAATAAATATAAAAAAAATATTTCTGCCATAACTTTAATAAAAAAAATACATATTTGTAATAATTTTGATCATCTGTGAATAATTTCTGAAAGTTTCATTAACATCCGACAATTATTTTTATTTTTGCAAGATTTTCAAATTTAATATATGCCATGCAAAAAAAACAAAACAAAACAAAACAAAAAAAAAAACGTGCTAAACATTGTATATGTTATTTTACTAGTTCTGGTGATACAAAGAGAAACAAGCTTTTTTAATCATAATTTAGAATGTTCTAAAAAGATGGAATTTTTTTTTTAAATAATTAACATAAACTTTGGTCTTTTCTCTTAATAGTAAAACGATAAAATTATACGATAAAATTTTGTATTCGTCAAGCTTGGCATTTTTATCATTATGCTTTCTATTTTTAGCGATTTCGTGGAGGTACCTATCTAAATGTGAAAGGTGGATCCTGACGAGAAGAAATTCAAATAAGAAGCAGTAAATCAAATTTCCATGCAGCATATGCAGATATTGATACGATATAGTTTCTCCATTTCATGTCAGAGGAAATCGTGAGGACAAGAAGACGTAGTATGCTGCTCTACTGCAATCTACTCTCAGCCTGGTTGATGGCAGGTAGAAAAAGGTTCTCTATGGTGGATGAATGAAAGGAAAATAGTTTCGGAGGCGTTACATCTTATCAGAGCAGTTGGCATTAAATTCTCCTTCTATATGTGGCTGTAGGTTTCGTGTGATTTAATCGTAAGCTATATCTTATATCGTGTCTATCTATGACGTATAAACATATATATATATATATATATATATATATATATATATATATATATATATATATATAAAGAGGGACATAGGGATATTTAAAGATATTTTTACTGTCATTAAAATTCAATCTTCCATGAATCTCTTACGTACATTCATATCTGTTCAAAGCCCATCCAAATGTAAACAAATGACGTCACACATTATGAAATAGACAAAGTCCGACGAATATTTGAAGACATTTTTATGTTTATATATTCTTTTTTATGGATACAAATATTTAAGTAAATGATCTGTTTAAAATAAACTGTATTAAACAACATTTACCGGCCTGAATGTCCGAGAATTACCGTACATGGGGAACAGATCTACATCAACCGACGAAATCTTCCTCAGTCTTATTTATGCCTTGTATATAGGCTGAGTTCGTTTTGAAATTAGAAATTTAACCGTGACAGCTATCTAAAAATTAATACAGAATTTATCTATTTCAATGTTTCAGTCAGACGAAAGAACGTGGCATTGGCCAGGGGAGGGTGAAACGCACTAGCCTAAAGAAGAAGAAGTTTTATAAAATAAAAACTGGATATAAACCTTATGATATTCAATTAGGTTTATATGAAGAATGAACTGTTAATTTGGATGTCAATGCATAATGCTATTTGTTTGGTTCTATAATAATAAATATATTGAGCTGTACTTATATATATATATATATATATATATATATATATATATATATATATATATATATATATATATATATATATCACGATCACATGTCTCTTAACACACTAGAGTCGAAGAGGCACCAACTGCGCTGCAGCCGCAGTTGAAGTGGTGTGTCTTCGGCAAGATAGCCCAAGGAAGCCCAGCCCAATACAGGCTGGTTTGAATTCAGATTTTTTCTTCACTTAGACTACCTAAAACTATAAAACCTAGTCTGTCCTGATATTTACCCATAGCTAGGTGGAGAAGACATGATCAACACCTTCGCTAGGGGTATTAGCACGTAAGTGAGGGTAATGAACCTAACATGAATTTGATGGTCGGCTGATTACTCTGAGTTTTAATGCAGTATGCCACCGTGCTTACACACACACACACACACACATATATATATATATATATATATATATATATATATATATATATATATATATATATATATATATATATATATATATATATACACATATATATACTCCTGTTAATTCCCCTGTCCAACTTCGCAAATGCCTTAACCGGGTATTGAACTCACACTCTTTGGGTCCTGTCACTGGATCTCACCAACGGTTTTATCCACTGTGCCATGTGACCTTGAGGCGTTAGTCCGAATAATGTAATTAGTGTACATAATAACTCATCTCAGAAATATAGACAGCACCTCACGTGTATAATAACTCCTATATGACAGTAAATCTCTACTACTAATATTACTACTGTTATTATTATTACTATTATTATTATTATTATTATTATTATTACAAATACTACTACTAATAATAATACAACTAGATGAAGAAGGCCGGTGTGTACAACTGCCGAAACGTTGTAATAAATATGGCGACAAAGAGAAACAGAATAATCCGAATAATGTATTCGTAAGTAGTTTGTGGTTTGCATTCAGCGTTAATATATTTAATTTAAATTGAGAGGCTATAATTTCTGAAATTATGTATGTATGCCTGTTAATAATATATAACTCAGCAATGACTTTTGCATGTTTAGGTAATCTGCGATGCAAACGTTTTCGCCACCAGGGTTTTCTGATGAGGACTTTGACTAGATACCTAGTAGGATTTAAAAGATATGTGGATGGAATGTCCTATATAATCAAGAGCTATGTGGACCAATGACGGTAAACAGGTCTCCATACCTGTGTATATTGCCAGTTCGATGACAACTCGGTATCACTAAGCAGGTATTAACAGTCAAAATGGAGTGTTCGATTACGGTTACGTGTCCTTTATCAATGCTAGATTTGGTTGGAAATATCAACTATTGTTTGCGCGGGAGAGGAATGTCATCTGACACATTTACTTGGCCAAGACACGCCATGTATGACTTATTACCTCTCCAGCTTTCAAATATATATTTGGAAGGAACTTGTTATAAGTTCAGATGTGTGGAGACTCTTCCATCACACCCTGCCAGACAACAATTGAGGATAATGGAGATGGAATTTGGAAAAGTATCTACAATTCACAACATATTTTTCTAGAACTTCATACTACGATCTCAAGGATGCGCGTTATACAGGAGTGTTTATCATATACATATGATAAGGTTAAATTAAATATAAAGAATTTCAACAGAATCATTTCTTTCGTAACACCTGCATGTATGTGTACGTTAATGATGAGGAATCTTAAGACATTAACAGGCTTCGGAGCTAAACGAACTGCGACACGAAGCTGACATATATTTGTCTTCTCTAAACGACACGAATTGAATACCAGCAGATGTCAATCTTTTGTGTCACGAAATGCTGTAAACTGGGAGATGCTTGCACCTCTATTCATTTACAACAAGTGCATTAAATAAATTAGCAAAAAAGATATGATGTTCACAGAAGAGATTAGAGAAGCAACAGAAATATACAGACATCTTGGGATAAAGAAGTGATTCCCTCGACGTAAGTTTTAGTCATATCAATTATTTTAAATTAAATATTATTTAAAAGAATGACGATTTCAAGAATTTGAAAAGAGTGAGAATGAGAGAGAAAGAGACAACTTGCGATTAAACATTAAAGAAAAAAGAATTAATTTGGTTAGAATGTTGATCACCTATACAGTCATTCGATATGAACTTACCTTTGTAATATAAGTGTATACTTAATTACACATATGTGCACACATTCAGGAACTGCATGCACAAACTGACGAGGAAATGCAAATGCGTTTTCACGCAGATATTTTCTTTGAATGATGAAAGAAAGTATTCAGCTACAGATGTTACAGAGAAAATAATGTAATTATTTAAACAAGAAATATAGAACTAAAACATATGGGGGAAGGGGAGTAAAGAAAGAAAGAAAGAAAGAAAGAAAGAAAGAAAGAAAGAAAGAAAGAAAGAAAGAAAAAGAAAGAGATACCAATGCGGATGACATTAAAAACGGAAGAAATATACAATATAAGAAAGAAAGAAAGAAAGAAAGAAAGAAAGAAAGAATATAGGGAAGAGAAACAATTATGGGTGAAGGAAGGAAGGAAGGAAGGAAGGAAGGAAGGAATACGGGGAAGAAAACCAATTAAATAAGAAAGAAAGAAAGAAAGAAAGAAAGAAAGAAAGAAAGAAAGAAAGAAAGAATATAGGGAAGAGAAACAATTATGGGTGAAGGAAGGAAGGAAGGAAGGAAGGAAGGAAGGAAGGAAGGAAGGAAGGAAGGAATACGGGGAAGAAAACCAATTAAATAAGAAAGAAAGAAAGTAAGAAGGAAGGAAGGAAGTAAGGAAGGAAGGAAGGAAGGAAGGAAGGAAGGAATACAATGAAGAAAAACAATTAAATAAGAAATAAAGAAAGAAGGAAGGAAGGAAGGAAGGAAAGAAGGAAGGAAGGAAGGAAGGAATACGGGGAAGAAAACCAATTAAATAAGAAAGAAAGAAAGAAAGAATAATGGAAGAAAACCAATTAAATAAGAAAGAAAGAAAGAAAGAAAGAAAGAAAGAAAGAAAGAAAGAAATGAAGGAATGATGAAAAAATAAAGAAAAAATGAATGCGGAGAAAAGAAACAGTTATAATTGATGGAAAGATTGATAGAAATAGAATTAATGATTGTGCGGAAAAAAAAGACTTAAAGAAGGTGAAAAGGAAAGATAATAATGGGACGAAAGAAAGGAAGATAAAAAGAAAAATGTATTGACAAAGCAATTACAAACCGTTCAATGACAATAAACACGTCTCTTATTAATAAGTATAGAAGTTAGTCGCTGTATTTTTATCTGAAATATTTTCTCTAAATCATCGTGAAATTTGATAAATGTTTACGAAATGCACATTCAATTAACAAAAGAATGACGTTATTTTTCGCAGCGATGTTTATGTCATTTGTGTAGCACGGATCTTCTTGTTCCTCCGATTAAAATTTTACCAACGTTTCTTGGTCTCGTTACTTGTGAAGTAAAACACTTGCCATTTCTTATATCTTTTGTTTTTAATATATTGCAAAATACATTCTGTATGCTTTCCTCCTCTTGTCCTACAAAGTTGAAACATCCGTGATTATAAGTTTTATTTCTATTTAAACTACCCCTTTGTTAAGATGACCTATCCATACTATTCTAATCATTCATTGCTAGACGTAGAACCACTTCCACTGAATAGTCTAGAACTGTCATTTCAAATCTTCATCTTCGAGGAAATGATATACAACATTCTCATCCATAAGTTCCCTTCTGTCTAATGGCAGAAAACTAAATTGAATAAGATTTAATTTTAAATAATCTGGCATCAAAAGAAAATTTGTTTCCCAAAAGCAAAATACACGAGACTTGTTTTGCTTTAAGAGGATAAACAATTGCTTTGTAATCTAACACATTCCTTATAAAAATAGATTGTATTTTAATTTCAAATAATTAATATTATATTCTCTACGAATATTATTGATTGATTGATTCGTTTTCTTAGGCTTATCAGCCCTTTCCCGGATATTTAAAACCAGAAAATAAGAAACGAGTAGATAGAATTAAAACAGACACTGATAAAGATTTGAAAGAGAAAGGCGGGTAAAGTTGTGGAAATTGCGATAGAAAGATAATAACCCAAGTCGATAAATAGATATGAAGATTTCATTATTTGAATGATTCGTTTTCTACGGTTTATCAACCCTTTACAGTTTATTTAAAGCCATAAATTAGCACACAAGTAGATATGATTAAAGGAGAAGTTGATAAAGATTTAAAACAGAAAGGGGGATAGACATTTGGAAATTGAGATAGAAAGATAAGAATAACCCAATTTTACGGATAGATATGAAGATTTTATTGATTGAGTGAGTGATTGATTCCTACGGCTTATAAACATTTTGAAGGTTATTTACAGCCAGTAAATTTTTTAATTGCAAGAAGCCTTTGCACAAAGTATATATATATATATATATATATATATATATATATATATATATATATATATATATATATATATATATGTATATATATGTATATATATATATATATTTATATATATATATATATATATATATATATATATATATTCATATATATATATATATATGTGTGTGTGTGAAAAGTGTGTCTATATAAATATAGATAAATATATATATATATATATATATATATATATATATATATAATTATTTATATATTATATGCGGTTACTTATTAGAAAGCGCTCAATATCAGAGATAGAGCTAACATATTAGGTTTGATTGATGTGCGTTTTAAAAAATTAATCAGTTTGTCTGACGATCGCAAAAGCGTGAAACCCAGGGTCACAAACTCACATCAACCAAACCATATATATATATATATATATATATATATATATATATATATATATATATATATAAAGAATAATGCCAATCCATGTCCAAACATCAGACCGTTATTTTGTCTTCTAGTTGTTCTCTTATATCAATGATTTTGAACAACAATCTTACTGCCGCAACAATGATATATATATATATATATATATATATATATATATATATATATATATATTTTCCAATTCAGTTCAAATGTATGCAGACGTAGAGGAATAAAATACAAACACAAACCGTCCCATCCCCTCTCACCCACAACCATAGACATTATAGAGGGGATTCCGTTAGAGGTACGGGATAAGCTATTATATCTAAGCCAAAGAGACATATAAAGTAAATTAAGGAAAGAATAAAAGAAAATTAAAGAGAAAAAACAATACTAAATATGGAAGAAATGACAGATGCAATTAAAGAATGAAAAATAAAGGAAGAAAAAAGAAAGTAAAATCAATGAAGGATCTATACAGAAGAAAAAGCAACAAAGAAAATCAGGAAACTAAACCGAGTAAAAACAGAGAAATAACGAAACAGGAAACAATTAAATAAAATTAAGCATGGAATCAGCAAAGATGGAAGAAGAGTAAAAAGAAAAGCAAGAAATGAAAGATAATAAGTGGGAAAAAAAGAAAGAAAGAAAGAAGCGGAGAAAGAAAGAGTTAAAGAAAGAAAGGGAGAAAGAAAGAGTTAAAGAGAGAAAGGGAGAAAGAATGAAAGAAAGGGAGAAAGAAAGAATGAAAGAAAAAAGTAAAGTGTCCGAGAAAACAGTCATATGATTATTGCTAAGAAATCAAACCAGATCTAAATATCATGAAGGCGAGAAAATGATTTTGCTAACATTTTCATCGATCTCTCTACGCAAATGATTTTCCCGACTGCTCACATAAGCATCCCAGTCTCCGGAAATCCACCCGCCTATCTATTGATCCAGTCCCAACTTTCATTCATTAATTCATTCATTCATAATTACATGTTCACACGCTTTACTTCACGGCACGGGAATCTTCACGATTTAATATGATCCGTCGGCAAGTGTCCAATTTTATCCAATTAATACTGAGAGATTGAGGTTGCAAGAGAATGGAAACCAAAGAAGCAAATTAATAAATAAAAAAAAAAAAGGGTGTGGAGCCTATTGAGTTAATTAAAGACAGAATCCCTTCGACAATTTGTTAATTTATCGGTTATCGATCGCTGAAAATTGACCACTTTCATAGTGCCCTGCCTCGCTTGTGTCTCTTTCTTCTTTCTATTTTTGCTGTTGTTTTGCTTTTTAGTGTTGAGCTGACACTTTTATTTTCAATGTTCTTCATGTTGTCACTTGCGGTCTTTTCTTTTAGCCATCTGTGTAAATTTGTATTTCTTTATTGTTGAGGGGTCCACCCCTTTTTATACAAATGGACTCACCCAGTGTATACTTATACTACTGCCAGTGATTACCCAAGGAGTCGAGTCGAGTCCAGAGTGACCGCGTAAAAGGTTGTAATTAACCGGAAGAGTGAGGGGTGAGGTAACAGCCTTGTAGGAGTCACAGTGAGCGAGAACGTAGACTCAGTAAGAAGTCATACAGCGATGCTTCAATACCAAAGACTGTATATATATTTTTGCTACTAACCCGTATTCCTGGAACTAATAACCTGCTTTACCAGTTGGTTTTAATACGTTAATACATTATTTTAATAGATTTATTCCAGGCGTTTGTTATTTATTGGTACTGGATTTCAACCCGGAATCCGCAACATTTATATATTTGCTTTTAGAGTTGAGTTGTGTGTTTCCTTGGTATTTATTTTTCGTTTCTTGAGGGATTCCTTCATATAGCATTACATAAAAAAAAATATATTTTTATTATCCTTTCTTTCTCCATCCCGGGTATGACGATAAGCTACATGCGGGTCCGGGTAAGACGATAAACTACGTCCAACAGCAAGACCTCTAATCAGGAGGTTTTGAGGAGCGTGGAACATCCTCATAATTGCTGGTGTTCCCAGGTCCACCCTAACCCAGGGTGGTGGCACCTGTTAGGGTCCCGGCTCTGCGCAAAAACTGAAAGTGTAAAAATAGGTTTTAATACGAGAAATACTTTTTTGTAAAAAATTACATTATTAACAGCAATACATTTTTGAAGAAACAAAATATACCCAGAAATAGATTTTTGAAGAAAAACATATTACCAGCAACAAAAATTCTGTCGGCATTAAATAACCCATTGAGGTTGATATGCCGTAAAACAAAAACAAAAATAAACTTTATTTCTTTTCCCATCATTCTATCGAAAAGTCCCTTTTAATAACTTAGTAAATTTAATTCCTTGTAAGATTATTTCTTTTGATTACATGTTTTATTCATTTTCATGGATCTTATCATCAGTTATTTTATTTACAATGTGTTTTCTTTTCCTCTTTTGTGACCAGCGATTTTCCATATATCACTCTCCAATAATTTTATTGTAAAATGTTCATGCATTTTACACCATATTCGTTTTATTTTTCTTTGATCCCACACGAACTCATTCCTCCGCTTTGTATGTCCAAAGATACAGGATAACATCCCCTATTTCACGATCAACACTGTGATTCACTTTTTCTGTTTAACTATAAGTTAAACAGAAAAAGTGAATCACGGTGTTGACGGGTAATTTTTCTATTATCTCGCAAAGCAAATATTTGCCACGGTGTTATCAAATTGATACTAACGCCGATTAGGCATCAAAGTAACCGAATACAATTTTATTCTACTCTTGTTTTGTGAATCATCTCTAATTTGTACGATCTGCCCGGGTTGGTGTATTTTTGATAAATTTTATATTATTTGAAATTAGAAACTGAACGTACAGAACTATTTTCGCAGACTATAATCCCAATTTTTCGCATGACAAATTCTTAAAAATAATTTTACTAAATCTTTAACGTACAAAAAGAAGAATAAAAAGCAAATCTAATTGAAGAACTGGAATTACTGCTTAAAATATTTAGTCTGCGTCCATTTTCATGATCCCGCCTTAAAAGACGCTTGTAACAAGCAATATTTAACGCGACGTCCAACGAGCAAATTAAATTTCTTCATTTAAAATCGGACTTTAACTACGAATTCACAGGCAAACGTTCTGCCGTTCGATCTTTGATTGATTTTCCATCATTACAAAGAAACCAGTTTATTAATTACGTGAAAATATTGGTATTTCAACATGACTCCTTTTAACAGAATGAACAGGATTATGTTGAGGGATCACTCTCTCTTTGAGATAAATTTGCATGTCTTTAACACTTTCTGTTTTACTAAAAAAGGCCGAAGTCTCTCTGCCTGTCTGTCTCTCTCTCTCTCTCTATATATATACATACATACATATATACATACATATATATATATATATATATATATATATATATATATATATATATATGAAAGTAATACTACTTTTATGTAACACAAACGGATAAAAATATATAGGAAATAAAAGTTGAAAATACAATTGGAGTCATTAAGAATATTTATTTAGCTTAACTTTACCGGTTTCACAGTTCTATGATTTTCACAATTTAAACTGAGTTTGAGAGATATATGGTTATGCCAAGATCTGTATCGCATTAGAAACAGATCATCGTATAGACAAATTGATAGACTGATAGACATTCAAAATAGAACATTTCATTTTTCAAATCCATTTGTAAATGCGAGCAGCGGAGAATCCCCTTTCAAGATATCCCGGACAGATTTTATTCATGAAAACAAACAAGCACAAAAACTATTGCTCTTCATACACTTGCTACTAATCACCGATATTTATTTTTGTGCCTATCGTTTAACGTTGGGGATGAAGTGATAGCGATTTGGGATTTTTTTAAATGTGTTTTCAATATCTATTCTTCTTTAGGTAGGTATTGGAGGCTGAAAATTATGTGTGAACTTAAGTAGAAACCTATAAGTATACCAGATTTAATTTTCTAAGAGTTGTTTGAGTAGAAGGTGACTAGGTCGTTTTTGACGACTATTCTTCATAATACATTGGGGAAACATGGATAATTTTTTTAAAAAAATGGCTGTATGAACACAAAAAAGACATTATAAATAACAATGTAACAAGTGCACTAGTCATACACAGAAATAAATTCAACAACAATTTTGATAGAAAAACTGTCAGAATCATCAAAATATAAAGTCATTTATCAGAACGAAAATTCTCGAGAGTGAAGCCATCGAATATTATCAAAAAATCAGGCTTCTTTACTATTTTTCAAATCCCATCTTTCCTGTAAAAATTACAACTTTCCCAAACCAATAAACACAACAAATGTGTTGAAAATTCAAAGGAATAAGGCGAAATCCATGAAGAAATATATATATATGTATATATATATATATATATATATATATATATATATATATATATATATATATAATAAAAAGGCTTAAACACTAATATTCCTTGGTCATAATTTATTCCATTGGAATCGTAAATACGATCCAATTCATCAGACCTACAAATTCAAAAAGAAAACAGAAAAAAACCTACTACGGAAATAAAAATAGAATTTAGAGAGAGTGTAATTATGAGTGTGGGACGAATGTTAGTTTATAAGAGAGGGGTTTAACAGAGAGAGTTTTATTTAAAATTAGGTGTGAGTGGAAGGGGGAAAAAGACTGTTGTCGGATGTCTAAAACATTATAAGGATACACATCGAGGTGACATACACACACCATGGCCGATCAAATCTTAAAGAAGGAGGGAGAGGTAAGGAAAGAAGTGGTGGGGAAGAAAGATGGGGCGGGTGAAATTAAAATTGCAAGGGACGCTGTGTAATTGAGAAAATTTGACAAAAATAATATCGACTGCAATTCTGATGAATTGGATCGTATTTATGATTCCAATGGAATAAATTATGACCATGGAATATTAGTGTTTAAGCCTTTTTATTATATCCTTACTCTGTCCTGGACATTGAGTTCTACCTGGATTTTATCCTCTCGGAAATTTTTTTATTCTAAAATATACATGTGTATATATGCACCTGTGGATTTTGCATATATATGTGTATTTACCACTAATATTATCTATATATATATATATATATATATATATATATATATATATATATATAGAGAGAGAGAGAGAGAGAGTGAGAGAGAGAAAGAATTGTCAGATTTATAATCCACAGTTAAAATTAAAGTTGTTGTTCCAACTAAATAGTATTTTAAATGTTGGAGGTGGAAGGTATTACAAAATTTTGAAATGGCGTTGCCTTATTTGACGAGTAAGGATACAAGTATGATTAAGATGGTTGAATGTAAATATCGGTTATGGTTAGGAGTAGGTTTGTAGTTTCGACCTGTCCATATTGGCTTCCTTATATGGGAACGTGTCATCTTGTCTTATTTTTTTTAGAGGCGTACATAAGATACACAATAATTACATTGGTATTTTTCTTTTTTATTCATTTTTTGTTTTTATAAAATACATAGGAATTTTCTTTAAAATATGATTAAGTCATGTTTTATATTTATATTTTTATATAAATATCTAAAATACTATATTTATTATATTTATTAGTATACTAGACACGGTATTGTGAAAATTAGGATTTAAAATTTTGAAATTTAATTACACATTTTCGTATATGAAAAGTTATATATTATTAAGTTTCGGAAACATAAATATTTATTAAATCGAAAAAGAAATAACTTAATTAATTTGAAAAAAAGCATGATTATATATCTATTATTTGACCGTAAATAAGAATTTTTGATCAAATAATAGATATATAATTATGATTTTTTTAATTAATTATTTCTTAAAGTAAGCATAATGAAATATCTGCAAAAAAAGTTATTTCTTTTCTTTGATTTAATAAATCTATATTTTTCAGAAACTTGATAATATATAACATTTCTTATAGGCACAATAGACTTGGAACATTTAAAAATCTATAAGTTCTCGTTTTTTTTATTTACATTTTATCTGTTTCTTTTAAAAGCCAAAATATTTGGATAGGGATGTTTGGCTCCACCTTATTTTAAAATTATCTTTCGTTCTGCTAATATAATCTTTTTTTTTAATATTAGGTTCCTCAATAGATGCTATATTACATTGGTAAACTACAGATTATGTCAGACATTTATTATTCAATGGACAATTTTTAGGATTCCTACAGTTACATAAATTTAAAACTTTATTATTGTGACTTTCATATAATGCCTACACATTAGAGTTAAACTATTTAATATTTATGAGCATCTTTGAATTTAAAAATTCCCTTTTTAAGATGCTGTATGAAGTAAGCTAATTTCTAACACCTAATCTTTTCAGTTAACCTGGTAAATTACTATGAGGGTACTTAAATTAAAAAAAAAATGAATATCTCTTAAATATATACTTGTAAATTAGACACGTATGAAACGAGAAATACACACAAACACAAGCACACATGAGTGTATATATATATATATATATATATATATATATATATATATATATATATATATATGTATGTCTCTGTGTGTGTGTGTGTGTGTGAAGTAAATAACTAACAAAAATGGATGTAGGGAGACCTGAGGGAAAATATACTAAGGCGAAATCCTGGAAGAAATATTCATCAGACACGCAGTCCTAGGTACTGTTAATGAAAGTTAATGTTTGGGTCAACACCAAATTGTTTCTTCAAATGTAATTTAAAATCTGATTTACTTTATTCTGTTTTGTGGTTTAAACTTTGCCTTTTTATGGATTACAGGTGTGTGATGATGATGTGATATTGATACCAACGATAGAATTATATATATATATATATATATATATATATATATATATATATATATATATATATATATATATATATATATATATATATACACACACGTTTGTTTGTGTTCGTGCGTGTTTGTCTGTTGGCGAGCATATGGTTGTGTGTTTTAAACAAATAAGAAACAGAATCACGCTGGGAGTGAAAATAGTTTTCAACTATGTTCTTCTCCAACAGTGGAAAGATGAAAATCGAACACTTCGCTTCATGTCTAATTTAATTGATTTTTTCTTCTTTTGGCTTTATGTTAAAATAACTGGTAAAAAACAAAAAACAAAAAAGGAATTTTTTTTTTCTCACTGAAAAAAACAAACAATGTTTTTTTTTTTATCCTTTTTTTACCGTTGAAGAAAAGATATAAATAAAAAGTGGAAAAAAAAATGATGGACGCATAAATAATTGATTACATTTTGTTTTATGATTTTTCAGTGTAGGAATGCTTTCCTGGGAGTGTTAGGCTGCACTGGAAGTTTTTAAAAATGATAGGCATTTGAACATGTATCAACAAAAGTTTCTGAGTTGCTTTCATATATATATATATATATATATATATATATATATATATATATATATACATATATATATATATGCGTCTGTGTGTGCGTTTTGTGTGAATATGTAGCAGAAATCTCTACGATTATGCACATTACCTATGCAGACAAAAGTGTATATGCTGATATATGATGGTGAGTCAATCAAGCCATAGAATAACACACACACATTAGATTAATTTTCATTTTAGATTTCCTCTGTGCCCAAACGTGCCAAAAGTCACGGAATAACTGATGTTTTCTGACGTGAGAAGCTCAAATTTCTATCCGTTATGATCTGATGTTTTAGCTGTTTATAAAAGACAACATAAATTATTGGAGAACGAATGGTGTGATCACAATGAATGGGCAACTCCCCATCGAAAATTGTATGGCTATTTACATAGCTTCATCTATTATGTAACTTTTGTTTCAAGAATATCTGGTGATATGCGTGGACATCAAAGAAGACAGCGACAATAAGAATGGCCCGTGAGAATGTGAGTCTGCAGATAGTATATTTCTGTTATAGTAGAAACACACCTATTCTATTGTTAATAGACTCTCCCACCTATAATAAGTAGGTGTAGTAATAGTAGTGAGTCGCTCAGTGGGTCGATCTGAGTTCAGTCTGAAGTCGGATGACCGGATGACCGACTGAACTCCCTACCTTCGGGCACGGAGGAACCCGAACGATGCTCCGCCGAAGGGCAGAGTCTCTTTCGGGGAGGTAAACCGACCCTGAACCCGTTTATACGGGTTTTAAAAGGGCATATTTTTGGCCGAGTGCACGGGCTCGGAGATCCCACGTTAAACCGGCCTTGTGCCACATGATGCCCTCGTGGGTGGGGGGTGACTGAATATCGCTCAGTCGGTCGGTGAGTGAGTCGATGTCGGACGACAGTTAGTCGAATACTAAAGTATCAGCGACCACATCTAGATTACTCCGCGTTATACTGATTATATCAAGTTCCTAACGTTTTGTACGTCGAACCTAATTTAGGACCGACTTAGTACAAATACAAGCCTCCACTGTGAAATCACTCCACAACACTTTCACAAATCAAATTGAAATTCAATACAGAATGACGGAGGTATATATCTGCCGTGTTTGTTTATCATACTTTAGCTTACATGAGATATAGAAAAATATGTGTTTGACAGGAGGACACTGGAAACAACGTTTCACCTCTGCAAGTTATGTCTCTTGCTTGGAGCACTGACGTTTACAGTTGTGTCGGATAATGGTTCGGATAAGGAACAGATCACGTGAAACCATGGAACCTAGGCATCACTGATCCGTAACCGTTACTTCGCAGTAAATCTTCCCCATATTTCCCCATTCAGGAAATACTTGACCCCAATTCATTTTTACATTATTCGGACTATTGTCCTCATCTTTGTCGCTATATTTATTACAACGTTTCGACCGTAGTACGATCCAGCTATCTTCAGCTGGTTGGAATGTCGAACACCCTTTGTTTCACTTCGTGTGGTGCCATCAGAACCAACAAGCCAAGTATTGGTTTTATGAATCTGGAGTCCTCAACATAGCTTCTCCATATACAGGCGTATCTCCATATGATAGGTAAGACGCTACATTTTTCTTTCTCCCTACATTATTCTTTGTTGAATAGATATAAGTGATATATTTTTCTCCAAATGTGACATAATTGTATTCATGTATACATGGTTTTGTGTATGGATTAGTATTATAAAATTATCTCTGTGAACAAATTACGTTTGTCATTCTGTTTCCTTTAGGCCATTCTGTTCCATCCGTGAACTACGGTTTTATTATATCACATATATATTAATAACTATAACGGGGAAATGAAAATGGGTTAAAAAAATATTTCTACCATAGCTCTCACCCGTTTATTTTCTCAGGTACAATTCGTGTTTCATATAAAGCCACACGACACATCCTTTGTTTGTCGGACATTATTTAGAGTATCACACAAAGACACAAATACATGTTCGCTTATAGATTCTGGTGTAGAGTGTACCGTGATAGGCTGGTTTGGTTTGGTTTGTTTTACGGCATATCCACCTCAATGGGTTATTTAATGCCGACAATTTTTATTGCTGGGATTAATTTATCTTCAAACTGTATAGCTGGTAATAATTTATTTCAAAGTATTTCTGGCATTAAAACCTATTTTTACACTAACACAGTGTTTTGACCCGAATTTGGCGTTTAACTATTTGCCCATATCCGGGACCCTAACAGGTGATATCACCCTGGGTCAGGGTGGACCTGGGAACACCAGCAATTAAGAGAGGGTTCCACGTTCCTCAAAACCTCTTGATCAGAGGTGTTGCTGTCAGACGTAGTTTATTCTCTTACCCAGGACCCAGATCTGGTTTATTGTCTTACACGGCACGCGTATGTAGTTTATTGTCATACCCAAGTCGGACGGTGATAGGCTGACCAACCTAGTTGTGATTCTTGTACAGGGTAGCTTGTTACCTTATTGTATTAATACCTCTCCACCTAAAGCCATTTAAAATTCAGAAATGATTTTTCTGATTGCCAAACAAAACTAGTGGCATCAGTCTGCTATATCGAATTTCAATACCAATAACCGTTAAAACACGCTCCTGTCAATATCTATTTAATAATGTGTTATATTATGTAAAAAGATTTTTTATCGCTGTTCTAACACGTTGATACTGTACTTCTGGTGCCGTTAAGCGCTCGTAAATTATCACTGAAAATTTGCGTATCTAGGATCTAGAAATCTCTGCCAGATTGAAATAGTGATTCCAGTTGATTTAGTTATTTACTATTGGTGATTATGTTTAGTACATGCCTGATGTGTTTATAAAAAGCATTTAATATAAATCAACTTTGGTGGGTGAATATTTCCAGGGAAAATGTTAGCAGTGTAAAGTCTAAACACAGAATATGTATGAAATTGTTTTTGGTTAATATTGAAGTTCTAACTTTAAGCATTGATCACTATTCTGTGTGTCATTAAGGTACTCCGTTAAAACTAATTTTATTTGGTAAAAATCATTACATCTCTCTCTGTGTCTCTCTCTCTCTCTCTCTCTCTATATATATATATATATATATATATATATATATATATGTATATATATATATATATATATATATATATATATATATATATATGTGTGTGTGTGTGTGTGTTTGTGTACGCGCGCGTTTATATATATGTATATAGTGTCTGTGTTTGCATGTACATGTGCATTTATTTATATATATTTTATGCTTCTGTCTGTGTATGTATTCATGTGTACTCATGCGTATATGAGTATATATGGGCCATATCTATATATGTTTGTGTTAATGTGTCTTCTTTTCTATATGTATGCTGGTTTTATTTTCCGTGTTGTATTTTGCCCTTGACGTTTGAATGTGGCCGTTTTTTTCTTTATATATATGCTTATATATTGTGTCTGTCCTTTCGTGCATATATATATATATATATATATATATATATATATATGTTTGTGTGTGTGTATATATATATGTGTGTGTATATATATATATATATGTGTGTGTGGGTATATATATATATATATATATATATATATATATATATATATGTATATATATATATATATATATATATATATATATATATATATATATATATATATATATATGCTTAATTGTCTTTTTTCTTCGTTTTGTTTATAGACGATTATTTGTTTTCAAATTCTACCTCTCTTATCTTTTTATCTATTAAACGCTTTTTTTTTTCTATATATCTTTGCCCATGTAAGTAATATTTTAGTAGTTGTTTTTAATTCATTTATTAATCCTTTTAGACTTCAATCTTTGTGGGTTTGTCCATGTATATATCTATGTTTTTATTAATTTATGAGTGTATTATTGCTTGTATATGCTTTTCATTGTATGTCATTCTGATATGATATTCATTGTTTTTTTTTTTGTTTTTTTTGTTTTTTTTCGTGGACATCTACTTCCTGTTTCGTCCATGTTATCTGCATGTTTATTTTAATATGTCTACCTGTTTGTATATAATAATATGATTGTGTATGTATTGACATTTATAAAAGTTCTTCTCTGACCACATCAGATCCCTTCAATTGTATCAAATTTGTTACGATGTTCGAATCTCCTTAGTTTAACGTTTGCTCTTACTGAAAATCTGGCTTTTCCATTAAAACATAGAATAAATAATAAAATATATGTATATTTTCCTGAGTTTCTTCTTTGAATAATTTTATAATACTTTAAAATTAATATAGGTTAAATTTACAATAAAAATTAATATTTTTTTAATTTTTAATTTTATAGTAAAATTTAAAATTAATCAGTAATAATTTATTTTAGTGTGAAATTAACATTAACGTATTAATAATTATAGCCAAGGTTTGTTGTCAACGTTTTTGAATTATCATATACTTATTTTTTTTATTAGTCCTTGTAGCTTAAGTAGCAGTGTTTCAACTACTGAGGGGGGTTGGTTGTTTTGAAAATTTTAGAACTCGTTATTTCTGTATTCAACACCATCACTTGAGGAGCCACCGGAAGTGTTAACACAAAATGACTATTTTTATAATGATTTTATATGTATATGTTATAATTTTTGAATAAAGAATATTTGATCTACTCTGTATTGAGCGCTATTTTAAAAATAGCGTTTCTGGTTATTGAATTTTATTTCGTCTACACCAATGCTATATATATATATATATATATATATATATATATATATATATATATATATATATAATGTTTTTTCCTATCTAAGTCAAGTTTTTGCGCCTTCTGCAGAAGAGAAAATCGGGGTATGCAACGTTAGTCCAAAGTGTTACAAAAGCTACACCGCAAAATGGAGAACAGATAATTTCTCAAAAATGTAATAATAGAATAAAACTGATATGAAACAATGTATTAAATTTAAGGCTGCACAACATAAGGATTTATATTAAAATTGAAATGATTGCGTAAAAGACATTTTACATCACGTGATAATGTTTTCACACATAGGTCTTACATGATATTCGCTTTAAATTTCGTGTGTAATACAAAATGTTCCTGGATACAATGATAGGATTTTTATGGAGAAAATGCTCATTAATTCTGTGAACATTTAACTTAAAGCCATCGACAACAAATAGAAAATTAAATTTATTGGTATCAATTCTATCATTACTGAAATAGTTTGGAGAATTTTGACAATTAATATAGGGTCTGCTACCAATTTTACCGTACAAGAAAAATAATCGCCAAGTTTACCTGAGCTATCATGCATGTAAACTTGGCGATTATTTTTCTTGTACGGTATATATATATATATATATATATATATATATATATATATATATATATATATATATATATATATATATATATATATATGTGTGTGTGTAAGCAGACAGAAACATGTAAGACTGATGTGTGAAAACATTATCAAGAGATGAAAAATGTCTTTTACGCAATCATTTCAATTATAATATAAATCCTTATGTTGTGTAGCCTTAAATTTAATACATTGTTTCATATCCCAGCAGTTTTATTCTATTATTACATTTTTGAGAAATTATCCGTTCTCCATTTTGCGGTGTAGCCTTTGTAACACTTTGGACTCGCTGATGCATACGCCGATTTTCTCATCTGCAGAAGGCGCAAAAACTTGACTTAGATAGGAAAAACCATTATTTAGTTACAGACAACTTATCACTGGAAAATATTTGTTCTAGATATAAATATGAAAAACACCAATATTTACTTACATACTGAAGAATTCATGCCCGGCCATTATTTGCCTGTAAAATCAAGTATGAACCCAACCAATATTTACATGTATATTCACGATTAAAACTAACCAACATTTGCCAAGAGACACAAGCAATTATATACGCGAGTAATATTTACCTACAGATGCAAGTACAAACATGATCAATAATTGCTATAGATTCAAGTATAAAATCGACCAATACTTACCAAGAGTTTATCCATTTACTTTTATATTGTATCCATCAATGTTTACTCGGTGTCCACGTCTTCGCCAAGACATTGCCCTACCCCATATATTACAAATCTTTTAGAGCAGGTAAATAATATCTAAATGTTAACTCAGAGAGAATTTAGTTTCGAAATTCTTTACAAAATCCAAAGAAGGCTCTGTAATGTAATCGATCCTAACCAAGCGTCACGATATCAGTCACTTTCTTACCGAAGTGAAATAATTTCACTCTGTCGTTTCTACAAGTATATTCATGGAAGTTATTGTGTTGAGCTTTTCCCTGTGCTGACCCGATTACACGAATTTAATCGTTCTATTTGATTGACAATTCTGTGTCACCGTTTTGCTGTTGACCCATCTAGATCGCCATTTCCATCTCAACATTTCCTTTTCTCCCACTTCCCATCTGTGGAACTCTCTTCCGATTTCTCGCTTCGCTCATAAGTATAATCTTCAAAAATTTAAATGCAACTCCAAAGGCCATCTTCTATCTTTTGAACACTGTTCGATTTTTATTCTTTCCTTAATCATCTACACTGAAGTATTTTAATTCTCTTTCACGCACTGTAACTCTCTGACTCTTAGTGATATTATCGCCTTGCTTGGGATGACACTATTAAAATATATATAATAAGAAAAACATATTGGTTTGGTGCATAATTATCAGGCGATTTTAGGCGAGTTATTTCTTAATAGTAATTGCTGTGTTTTTTTTTACTTTTTCATATAAATACTATTTTATTTTCAAGTTATAAAAAAAAGCGCATCGATAATCATACGCCACGGGAACTCATTTAAAAACGTTATGGTTTAATTATTTTTTTTTTTCATAATAAATATTATTAAAAAAACACCTGATAATTATGCACCAATCCAATATGTATACATTTGATTGATAAGCTTATAAAATGTTTGACAATGGGTTATATATAATTTTCAGCATCTGGTTACGGAGGTAAGTAAATGTGGCAAAGTGATTTATTTAAAAATTTGCTTAGCTTATAATGTTTGCTTTTTTCTAAAAATATGTCAGAAAATATACGTCGATATGAAAGTACAGAGCTAAAACGATAAATCGATTGTTCCAAGATACAAGTAGAAAATCAGATTAAGATATATTTCTTGCTTATAGTATATGCACCCACATAACATAGAGAATAGACATTGCGGACAGTATCCTAAATGAAAGCGAGTTAAGGATGAACTTGAGATGAACTTTTTTATCGGGAGTGAACTCTGTAGTTCACTTGATGATAGTTAACGACCGCGACAGTTGAAAACGACTTGACCAAGCTAAGTCTGGTTAACAAGCTTAGAAATAAAACGCATTACATGCTGATATAAGATAACCTTTTTTTAAAAAAATTCATACCAAGCAAGTCGATAATACCTTTAAGATTCAAGGGGGTAGTCTGTGTGAAAAAATAATGAAAATACTTTACAATGAACCAGAAACCCAATCCTAAACAAGAAAGAACTTTTACTCATGTTACCAAAGAATAATGCTTAGTGAGAACGTGACGATAAGCAAATCTATCCATTCCTATTGAGAATAAAACAAAATAAGAAAATTAATAGATACTTTTTCAGAGTTCAGACGTAGTTGTTATAACTATAGATTGAAATTAGATTTTAAAAGGAACAGGAACGGAAACCCAATACTAAACAACAAACAAGGGAATCAATTTAACCCCTGTTTCAAAGGCAAGGGAAGTGTGTGAACCGTGCAAGTAGTTCTTATATCGCAGACGAGAATAAAATGCCTCTGACTGTGCAGACACTTCCAAGCATTTACCCTTATTACGAAGATAAAACATTGTAAGGAAAATACAGTATTATTTGCCAATGGCAATTTAAATTTGATATTTTAAGAAATAGTATATATTGTTCCAGAAATGGATAATACGTCACCGAAAACCGAATATCCATTGAAATAGAGAATGTTGTCTTTTGAAAACTTAACATTTGATTACGAAACAGGGAAATTTCGTTGGAAACAAAGAACACTTATGTAATATCGATCCTCCTATATGGCTGTGAATATTGGATAGTGTTCTCACTGCTATACTACAGAATACCATGGACTGAATATGTAAGTAAAGTGTAAGCTTTAGAGAAAATAGAAACATAAATGACATTTATACTTAGAATCAGAAAAAGAACGATTGACATTTCGAGGTCAAATAATGTTGAAAGAGAGCGGGGAGAATGTGACACTGGCACGACAATTTAGAGAGAAGAAATCAGACAATAAACCAGTACTAAAAGTGTGCAATTGATTAACAGATCAGTTTTTTAAAAATTCAATCCTTACTGAGAAATGATGGAGAGCCATGATCATTCTCATATACAAGGAACACGAAGCGTAGAAGAAAATCTAAATACGAAAGAGCTTAAAACTTCGAAGTAAAAAAATGAAGTAAATCTCCACCACACACAAAAAAAAATTATTTGCTTTTATTTGAATCAAAACTTACAATCTTCAATGATTTCACTAAACAATGAGAAGGAATTAGACAAATAATCATTGGATCCATTATTTTGATGAAGAAAGAATTTCATCCTGATTACCGATAATATTTCGAAAGTTATCAGGCATTTCATCATTTGCACCAAGTTTAGGATAAAAAAAAAAGAATGTCATCCTCATTGTTTTCAATATCGCTTGGAATGAAATCAGATATCACTAACATGATCGAAGAGAATAACATCCTCAGCTCCATCCATTATCTTAAATGAATCGCGATATCAGTTAATTTCTCATATATATATATATATATATATATATATATATATATATATATATATATGAGATGAGGTATTATGTACACTATTTAGATTATTCTGACTGTTGTCCTCATCTTTGTCGCCATATCTATTACAACATTTCGGCCGTAGTACGTTCCGTCCTTCTTCAGGTGTTCGTCGAACTGAACACTTTATTTCACTCATTCTTCTAGTTCCACGTTCCATTTCGACACATGGCAAAGTTGATAAAGGCGTTGGTTAGATCCAGTGACAGGACCCAAAGAATGTGAGTTCAATACCTGGTTAAGGCGGTGGAGAACTTGGAGAGGGGAATTAACAGGAGATAACTGATGCCATCCATTAGAAATGGCACGTGGAACTAGAACAGTCTACCCCATTGAGCGAAATAAAAGGTTCAGTTCTACATTTCAAACACCTGAAGAAGGCCGGAGCGTACTTCAGCCGAAATTCTGTAATAAAAATGAGGGTAATAGTTTGAATAATGTAAATAGTATATATATATATATATATATATATATATATATATATATATATATATATATATATATATATATATGCCTAGATGCGTACCTGGACAAAGATGGTTCTTCTCCTTCATCCAATGTGCATTGCCGAAAAATCTTTCTGTTGTTTCATTGCGCACTCATTAGTAGTTGTTTTTAATATTTTGTTTTGTTAATAGAAACGTAGAGTGATTAAACCTGACTTTTTATATTGCATGTATAAAGCCAACTGTGAGTTATTATTCCTATCTTCACCTTCGGTGGAAAGGATGCAAGCAGAGTTTGACATAAAATTCTGTGTCAAGAAAAATAAAACAAAACAAACGGAAACATTGTGCTATACGATAAAAAAAATCCATAATTATCGGTTGAGAGGCGAAAAAAGATGATAAGAGGAAAACAGTTTAGAGCTCGGGTGGATACGGGAAAGGATGTCAACTATATCGATGGAAAAAATTTTATCAAATGTTTGGTCTTCTGAAGTTTTATCTTTGGAATGAAAAATAATAATTACACCGCTACTTTGTGCACGGTTTTATGTTAGTGACACACATTGTTGATGCGTCACTTATGCATAAAATATTAAAACTGTTCCCACTATCTCAATATGTATTTTTTGTCCGCGGTGCTGCTTTGTTTATAAGTTTAATAAAGATTTATTTTCTGTTACTTTATAGCTAGCCCAGTATTACAAATTCCCATGTTCCTCTTTTGTATAGATGGTCTGATGATCGCTTCAATTGGACAAATGACAGTTACCATGGCGTGTTGATTTTTGTATCCACAATATTTGTCTGCCTATCTCCCATTGTTTCTCTCGCATTACCTCCTTCATCTTTCTCTCTACGCACACCTAACCCACCAAATTTAAAGAAAATCATTTCGTGCATCGTTTTTACAGTTAAACTGAATGAATTGCGTTATTATAGGAGAAAGAGAATGCGCCTTTGTTGTGAGAATGTGTGGAACACCTATGTACTTTGTTTTATATATGCGTATAAATTCCAGCAGTCGGTCGCATGAATAGTCAGGAAATTGGTTGCTCCTGTTGACGCTCGTAAGCAAATGTAGATTACATGTTGTTGTTTTTATGCGTCAATATTATATACTCGAAATAATGTGCGAAAAATGTGAGTAATTAATTAAGTGTGAGAATGACGGTTTTGACTAACAAACACCTGAGAACAGGTTAACTGAAAGACTTGCGAACTAAAAATTTGATTTTTTTTTTACCACTTACGTGTCATTTACCTCCTGAAAACAAATAATATATTTAGTAGTCTCAAGTTTATTGGCTAGAATAGTTTCCCAATTTTTAAATATCAGTTTTAAGCAGGAGAAATATTGTTAATCATATTCTAAAATAAGCCTTCAAAATGTTGTATCTAACAATAAAACTTTGTCATCTGAAAAGGCAAAGGAAACAAAGCATCTCATAATATGTCCCTGATTGAATATACAGGATGTATCATAAATACTTTTACAAACGTTGGGAGCAAATTCCTGATAACAAAACTAGGTAAAATGTACATATAAACATATGTCCAAAACAAAATCGTTGTACCTAAACACAGCAACTCACACAAATGTTCAAAATCTCCTCAACTTGCTTATACACAAGGATGCATCAGTCAGATCATGCTGAAGATTGCAAGAAAACTAAAAATCCGAATTGCTGACGAGTGTACCAGACGATTACAAAAACGTTTTGATTACCAAATACTGGAGTCAAGGTGGTAAATATAAGATAATCTGCTATGCGGCAATGTCATTTTTATTATTATTATTATTATTATTATTATTATTATTATTATTATTATATATATATATATATATATATATATATATATATGTATGCTATTTACATTATTCGGACTAGTGTCGTCATTTTTATCGGCATATTTATTGCAGCGATTCGGGCCATGTAAGCTCCGGCCTTATTCAGGTGGTCGGAATCTCGAACTGAACCCTTTATTAGAAAATGGTTTAGTTCGACATTCCAACCACATGAAGAAGCCCGGAGCATCCAACGGCCGAAAGGTTGTAATAAATATGGCGACAAAGATGAGGACAATAGTCCGAATAATGTAAATAGTGTGCATAATACCTCATTTCAGAAATATAGACAAACATACACACACATATATATGTTTATGTATGTGTCTTTGTGTTTGTCTGTCTGAGTTTGTGTGTGTGTGTTTACATATGTGCGTATGTGTCTTGTCTGTGTGCGTGTTTAAACTTACCTGCCATTTAATTGAATAAAGTGCATTTAAACAGCACCATGAATGTGCAACAATAATTATAGTCACATTTCACATCTCTTTACAAACAACACTGAGTCTGGTGTATTACTTTCACTTACGTGCTTTGGGAAAGATAAACTCTATCTCCTCCTCCCTCAGGAATGGTATTAATATTAGGATTTTTTTCTGGAAACATCGTTGTTTTTCTCAAAATATTTATTCGCAAAAGAGGAGCATTATTCATACTATACAAAATATGTTTCGTTTTTAAATAACTCTCTAATATTTTATATACATTAAAACACAAACTCATCAACACCATTACTAAAATCATCTTAATAATCAGTAAATCCAATAGTAAAAATGATTAAAAAATGATTTAAAATTATTAAAGCTAAAGAAAACCGTTAATCAATAAAAAAATGGTATAGTTTTTACTCCAGCATTCTCTAATGCATATAAAACGTCTTCACACATGACTGTAGTAGGTTATCTTGATTTCTTCCAAAAGAAATAATTATTCGATTGATATTTAACGACAAATTAAATGTATCCTTTGTTTTAAATTCATTTTAATTAACTTATGTAATTATTATATATAACTGAAATGGATTCATATAACTGATTGTGACTTACCTGTGTCGAAAGATTGGGGTGGCAATTATATTGATTTTAGAATATTTGCACATCTACAAAAGCCGGTTTTGTGTACGGTCATTAGTAATTTATCAAAGATATGGTTAAAGCAAACAGATATAAAATATTTTTTCGCTAAAATTGTTTAAAAGATGTATTGCAACCTAATTAAAATAAAGATGTGTGTGTGTTTTCGGACACGTGCATGTGTGTGCCCGCATTTTGTGCTAATTCGGCGAGTAAATGCAAAGATTTAGTAAGTATTCATTAATTATTGAGTTCTTTTATTGTCCTGTGTCATTTACTCCCGGGGCCTTTCAATTAGGGCTACGATGAACGCATGATGCAATTATTTGATGGTTAATATGAGATATGAGGACGATCTTTTGAACTACTTTTATTTTCATGCATCCAGGGATTCTGCTGGTGCCGTTTACCGTCCTCTTCTTGACAGGACCGAAAACACGAAATAACGTTGTTGGTATTGTTCTGCTCTTCATTCATGATATTCTCGTGTTTCTATTTCTAAGTGTTTATATTGCGAAAGAGTGTTTTTTTCTGTAATTGTCAGGAAGGTACTTCATTTGGTGGGAAAGACACAGTAAAAGCTATCTGTGTTATATTCATTAGTATATCAAGCCTATTGCCCTTAGCTCTTTCATCCTTTTTGAAAGATATGCCCAAGAGAATAATGGTTTTGCGTTTTCATTTCCAGATTACGGCTTATGGCATATAATTTGTTGCTGTATGGAATACCGATTACCAAGATTAGGTATGCAGTTCCATTGTTTCTCTATTACTGTTTTCATCAACCGTGTACATATATTTGGTTGGTGTTGTTTTTCAAGACATCGTTTAACTCGTAATTAAAGTGAGTAATTAGTGTGACGATTTCAGTTTTTAAAAACAAACACCTGGGCAAAGTTTAACTGAAAGACTTGCCAACTAAAAATTTGATTTTTTTTCATGAAACATCGTCTCCAGACAACAAAAATAAATTTATTAATCTCAAGTTTATTAGCTAGAATATTTTCCCAGTTTTTAATTATCAGTATTGAGGGAACATATTGTTAATCATATTCTAAAGTGAGCCTTCAAAATATCGTATCTAACAATAAATCATTGTCATCTGCAGATCCAAAGGGAACAGAATGCCTCATATAAAGTCGCTGATTGAATACACAGGATGTATTATAAATACTTTTACAAATATTGGGAGCAGATTGCTGACACCAAAACAATATAAAATATACATATAAACATATGTCGAAAAGGATATCGTAGAACATCAAAATATCAACATAGTAACTCATAACAAATGTTCAAAATGTTATCAGCTTGCTTCTACACAATGATGCATCAGTCGGGACATGTTGAAGATTGCAGGTTGCAACGAAACTAAAAATTACATTTTGTTGAGAGTGTACCGGACGATTACAAGAAAGATTCGATTACAAAATACTGGCATCAAAGTGTTGAATATAAAATAATCAGCTAAGTGGCAAATGATATTTTAATTATATATATATATATATATATATATATATATATATAAAATAATATATATATATATATATATGTATATATATATATATATGTATATATATATATATATAAAATAATATATATATATATATATATATATATATAAAATAATATATATATATATATATATATATATATATATATATATATATATATATATATATATATATATATATATATATATATACTAGCTGCATGGCCCGGCGTTACACGTGCTTGATTCAAAATTCGTACCACCCATACAACAATCGCTATCACTTGACTTAAAATATTTTTGCCCTTCTTTTGCTGTGCTGATGTTGCTACATGTTTTACTTCTTGCCTATCTCACACTGCGAATTTTTTCTAAGCTCTAAACTAAATAATGCTGTTACGGAAAAAGAACTAAACAAAATGAACACAAACCGATCATATTTAAAAAAGGACTCGTAACTGGAAAAACCAAATGAAAAAAGAATGTTAACCACAAATACTTTTTCACACCCATCCCAGTTTTGCGGAATCAGAATCAACGTTGATTTTAAGCAAGAGAATGAACAAATTGGAGTAAAGTGCCATGCAGATTTAAATTTTTCGCACTTGTGACGAATGCAGCTATCGATTTTTTTTTTGCATGTTAGCATGCTAGTTAACATTCGTGTTAGTCAGCTGTTGTCTCTCACTCTGGCCACTAGAATCTTCCTGGTTATTCGTAGCAGCCATCTATAGGCTCTCACTCTGGCCATTAGAAAATGGCCGAAACTACAGGAAAACTGCCGTAGAAGCATGAAAAAATCTATTATTTCCACTATTGATGTGAGTTTGGAAATGTAAAGTCGGTTTTGGCCTTGCCACTAACTTGGAACATGTGCATGTAAATTTTGGTGCAAATCCGTCGAAAATTGCGGCCGTGCATTCGTTACGCACATACACACACACACACTCACACACACGCACACACACACACACACACATCCTGTCTTATATATATATATATATATATATATATATATATATATATATATATATATATATTTACATTATTCGATTACAACGTTTCGGTCGTTGTACGTTCCATCCTTCTTCAGGTTTTTCAAGACGAGGTTTAACTCGTAATTAAAGTTAATACAATGATCTTAAGTAGCAAAAATGAACACGTCTAGACACGCAGTTCATAGACGGTGGATTGTTTCGGCTTGAAGCTAATCCTTATTATTGACTTATTTTGGGTGCTGTTTATGCAGAAGCATTATTTTCTATTTACTTGTGAACTGTTCAAGAGTTTGATCTTCAGTTGTGTTCGAGCAAATTTGCCTCGCTGTCTCTGTGTCCAGCAATTCAATTCCTGCTATATTAATCACTATTCCGAATTTTACCACTTCATATTTAACTGATTAATTTCTCTTCGTTTTTTCATGTTTTCTCCTTATTAAATATTGATCATCATCTTCGGTAATCATGTACGTCTCAAGACCTGATCGAAGATGTTTAGTGAGTTATTTCGATTCATTATGGATCCCTCCTCATGCGAGGTAAAGCTTACCAGCGTTTGTATTAGAGTGACGCATTCATCAAGTGATATTTTTTCTTGTTTTGCTATCACAAGCATTCCTCCTGTTTTCTACTAATTCGGTACCCTTTCGCTTTTCCTATTATCCAACTAGGCTCAGATAGCTATTTGAAATTCATTCCCATTGTAGGTTTATATACGTTGGCGTGTACACATGACAATAATTCAATGATAGATATAAAAATATAACTATACAGAAAAAAAATGATATTTTTTATTCATGACTAAATAATTTCAAAGAATTTCAATAAAATACTATAATTATCGCTACCGTTTTAAGATGTAAAGTATTAATGTAATTTTGCCGTGAAATGAGTTGTATCATTACCCGCTCTTTCTATTTAGGGGTCTTTTATCATAATTCTTTATTGTACTTATTATCCTCGTTTAATTTTAACCCAAATCTATTTTATCCTTATAACAATAAACTGTAGATTTAATTTATGTTACTGTCTATGCTGACAGGTGCTATGTACCAGTAAATATGCAAGCATAAACTAATATTGATTTCTAATAGATATGAATAGACTGACATCGATAGACATGAAAAGACCGACATAGACTGATATCAAAAGAAAGATGGAAATAATTATTAAGTTATTGCATCTATCTTGCTGGAGATAAGAGGTAGAAGAGATGCTTATTATTACACACTTTTTTTTTATTTTACAGCCAACCGAACATAATCAAAGAGATAGTTTGACAAACATTAACTTTTTATAAAGTCTATTTTACATTCCTTTTACTTTCTTGATTAAAAATTCATGATTTTATTGGTCACCCAGCGTATGGGGTATCGGAACAGAGTGGGAGGGAAATGTATTATTCCAATGAATTACTTCCAAATCTATCTAACTTTGAGAGTATAAGTATGCGCGTGTTCTTGAATATACATTAAGTGGCATGTAAGTCACTGACGCACAGCACAGGCTTGCATAGATTTTTTTTTTTTTTTTACATACGCGCATACAACTACGTGAGGAAAAGAGAATATATTCTTCTTTGTGAAAAATATAGAAGTGATGATATTGAAGATGTAAGTGTGTAATGGAATTGCAAGAAAGGTTATGCCCCGATTCTGTTTGTGACCTTTGCCTAGGATTAAAGCAAAAATCGTGTCTGTCTCTAATACTTTTTCCAAATTTTCTCTGTCAGCTTTACATCTTGTATTCACACTCAGCTCCTTTGTTCAAGAAATGGATGGCAGTATATGCATCAATCTTGATGTTTTCAAATTTTACTAATATTCTTTATTCAAATTTACTTTGACGCTTTTGCCAATGCCGATTTTAATTTCCCCAATAAAGTTTTTTTAACAATGACGTGTAGTATTTCCTAGTTGTCATCGTTTTCGCCTAAGTCTCCAGTTCATCAATGTAGAACAAAATGTTGATGAGAGTTTTGCTTGTTTTATAACTACTTGATTCAAAAAGTGTCTGTGTGTGTGTGTGTGTGTGTAAGAGAGAGAGAGAGAGAGAGAACGAGATAGTGAGTGAGTTTGTGAGACATAAAGAGAATGAAAGAATCCTTAGAAAATTCCTCTGGTGGAAGTAATTCCTCTTTTGAGGGTTATATTCCATTATACCGTGATTTTCTTTGGTTAAATGTTATCTTGATATGTGAGATATGTAGGATTCTAGGTATATTATTATGCACCTATATAGAACAGAAATCAGTGGGATCATATAATAGACTCAAACTGTTGTGAGGTTCTTTTACCTGATCTTTCTCAAACTTCTTTATATTCCTGTCTATGAGAAACTAGGCCTAGAATCCATAGCTCCATTTTCGACAGGCTTTTTCCTTCTTTGTTTATATTGTTATTTAAAAGGGTTTGTATGTTCTAGCTACGGTGAATGTTCGAATTTTGCACATTTCAAGGAGACATGTTTCCTAGTCGTTGGTTTGACCTAATTTTGGAGAAAGCTAAGCGGTACCGGCTGGTGGTAAAATAAGTCATTCCTCTGAGTTTTATAGGTATTTGTAATAATGGAAAATATATCAGCAAGAAATTTACCATATCTCACTCTTTGGAGCTTTTCATTTGTTTGACATCTGAATTGATGTTAATGCCGCTCTCAAAGATTTATCTGGAGATTTTTGTTCTGGTGTCTGTTGCTCATCTGTATACATTTGTTTTATCTAATTCAGCAATTCAATTTTTATACTATTGCCGGAACATAGCCGAGGGTTGTGCAAGGGTTATAAAGTTTCTTCTTCCTTAGAACTTGTTTTTTGCAAGTTTTGTACTGCTGGAAGAAAAGGTTGCTCTTTTCCTGTAGTCTGATTCTCTGAGATTTAAAACCTGCAACCTGCCGTTCCATTCATTCTGGAACTTTTCCAAAGTCTTTTATTATAATAATTATTATTATTATTATTATTATTATTATTATTATTATTAGCGTGTTTTCCAGTGATAGTTCAACTTTCATTATTTTTTACATCGTTTTCCTTTTTCATTACAGAAAGTGTTGAAATGCCTCCTCGTATTTTTCTAATTACATTTTCTATCCATGATGATTGTTTTACTTTCTTCTGTTCCTTCTTACGATTTTTTATGCTTAGATTGTCAATGATTATAGAGACAATGGCATAAATGTTAATTTATGTCCTTCAGGGAAATATTATGCATAAGTGCGTTTTTAAGTTCTTGATTGCTCTGTTTCCAAGTTGGTTTTTGCAAGCCATTCATCTTTGATTCCTGCGTTTACTTTTTTTCTCTAGAATCTCCTAGATTCTCATGATGTTGTTTTTACATTTCCACGACTTTTTCGTCGCCATTATGTTGAGAGTTAGGTTGATCTGGTCAGTTCTATTGTTTATGGTCATCATTCTTCAGCTCATTTGATTTGGCGATTTCATTCGCATTATTCTTCTCTTGATACTTTCATCTTTCGAGCTTAGCTCTTCCACCAAACTGTTTATTATCCTTTGAAGTTCGATTTCTCCTAGTTTAATATTTTCTCTTAAACCCTGATTGTCTCTAATGGATTCGTTGGGCTTATTTGCCTCATCTCTATTGTTTTTGTGCCAGTTAAATGCAGCCACTAAACATTTCTTGCGAACCTTCAGTATCTTTCCACCGCACATGCCTAAATCTTCTGTTCCCTCAAGGGAGTACTTGATGATGTAATGTGATCTTAAAACCTACGGCACAAATCATACGTTCGTTTCCTTTTTTCATGAACCCGAGCCGAAGTAGCTTTATTATTATTATTTTTATTTTCTTTGCTTTCTGGCGTTTACACATTTCTTTCCAGGTCCCACCCAGGGACCTAAGGTTAGAAATGGCATCATGACACTTTTCACTGAAAAAAAAAAAAAAATAAAAAAATAAAATTACATAGATAGAGCCCTTCGTAAAGTGTGGGCTGTACTTGTCAGAACAATTTTTTGTATCTCCTTGAGGCATGGGCTTCCAGGAATCCCTGCAATTAGTCTACTGCAATCTTTTCCAACCAGTCCTAGGGCTCCAACTACAACAGGGATTGTTGATGTTCCCATATGCCACATTTTCGAGACCTCTATTTCAAGGTCCTTGTATTTTGACAGCTTTTTGAATATCTTCAAAGATACATTGCAGTCAGCAGGGACTGCCATATCAATAAGGAGGTACCGTTTTTGTTTGTGGTCTTTAATAACAATATCTGGTCGGTTGGCCTTGATTGTTCTGTCAGTGTGAATTGTGTAGTCCCATAGAATTGTAACAGGTCCTATCTCCGTAACTGGGTCTGGGTGGTGTTGGTACCAGTTTCTTTCAGTTTCCTTCCCGTAGAAGTTGCAGATTATTATTATTATTATTATTATTATTATTATTATTATTATTATTATTATTTTATTCCCTTTGTTTTCTGTTGTGTACTCAGTTTTTCCGGGTCCCAACCAGAGACATAATGTCAGAAATGGCGTCATGACATTTGTCCACTGAGCAATTTAAAAATCTATTATTATTATTATTATTATTATTATTATTATTATTATTATTATTATTATTATTATTATTCTATTTATCAAAATACATTTACTGATCATTATACAAGGTTATTTCCTTTGTTTTTTTTTGTTCTAGAAATTGCCTCGTGATATTTCCAATGATGTTTATGGGAAACACAGGAACGAAACAACCATTTTACATAGGCAAAACTCATCGTAATATTTTTGAAATCATTTCATCTCAAGTAAGGCAATAAAGTCATTAGGTCGTAAGAGTTTAGTGATTCTAAGAGAATACGAGAAAAATACTATTAAGGAGAGAGGACAAAAAAAGAATTAAGGAGACAAAGTTAACGACTGACGTTGCATTTAAATTTTTGAAGATAAAATTACACTGGGGAAGCAAGAAGTCGGAAAGGAGCTACACAAGTGAGAAGTACGATAGAAAAGACTGTGAGCATAGAATTTTCAGTTCCATCTGTAAATTGACGAGCCTTTGCCGACAATCTTGCATTGAGCTTAAATTCGTAAAGTCTAGCTACCATAGGTATGAGCTGTGCTTAGCAAAACATATTTTAGTTTTCCTTTAAGGCAGGGGGACTTCAACAGATTACTTTAATGAGGCTATCAGTACCATTTGAAATCAAATACAGGACACCATCTAGAACTGGAATTATTATTATTATTATTATTATTATTATTATTATTATTATTATTATTATTATTATTATTATTGTGTGTTTTTTGGTTTGTATCACGTACAGACAGGTCCAAACTATGATACTTAGGCCCTATAGGAGAATTGTCATTTAATTGATATCATTTTTCTTAGTATATCGGATGTACCAAGTATGGCGGCGTTCTAGGCACCTTTTATTTTGATGTTACCTGGGACACTTTTAGTAAAATTGTCCATTCCTTTTCTCACAAGGCCTAGAGCTCCGTTTACTCTTGTTACAGTCTCAGTTTTCATTCTCCACATTATGTTAATCTCGATCTCCAGGTCCTTGTACTTGGACAATTTCTCGATAATTATTATGGAGTTGTTTCTCTCAGATGGTTTTTAGCTATGTCAATAAACATACACTTCCATAATTTTTTGTCGTTTATGATAATATCGGCTGGAATGTATTTCCCTATCAGTTTTAATTGGCATGTCCCAGAGGATAGTTACATCGTTATTTTGGGTAACTGTGTTTGGTTGGTGGTTGTACCATCTCTCAGTGGTTTCAATTCTTTGCTTCTTGCATATCTTCCAGTGCACATATGTCGATACATTGTTGTGTCTCTGGGTATATTCCTTTTCTGACATTTCCGGACATCCTGAGATAATATGGTCGACAGTTTCATCATATTTTTTGCAGATCCTGCATTTCGGATTAGTTCCCTCCTTCATTGGAAAACAGTGATATTATCTGGTTGCGAAGCTTTGGTCCTGAGCTGCAATAATTAGGCCTTCTGTCTCTGCTTTCAGCCAGGTGCTTCTCTGCATCTGATGTGTTTTCTCTTGGTCCACATCAGCTTCTATCTTTCTTTGTATGTATTTCCCATGCAACGTCTGGTCCTCATAGTTTTATTGTAATTTCATTTAACCAAAATGTTTTGATTTCTGCTTTACTCGTTTGGCATAGATGTTATTCGCTTCGATTTTGTTGGTAGGATTTCAGGCATATTAAGCTTTCATGAACAGTACAACTACTCTGTTGAATGAGTGGATTCGGTGTTTTACTCTTGTTAGCAGAGGTTCATTGGTTTTTGATGAGGTAGGCTTCTATTCCAATTGTTGTAGTTTTTAGAGTCAATTCAAGTTGGATTAGACATTGATCTCCTAATGCTTTTGATACATACTGCATATCAACATTCGATTTCGTGAACTGCAATTCGGTAAACATTTTTCTAGTTGTGTTGTCCAATCTTTAATGTCATTCAAATTTAATAATGATGAAGCTGAATATTTCTACAGGTATAGCTAAGATGTTGATAGCTTTCGTTTTATTGACCCCATTAATTTCGCATTCTAGTATCACACGCAGTCGTCTATAATATTCTATTCGGGTCTTTTTCTTCATAATTGAATGTTGTATTCCGTTTCCTTCATTGATTCCAAATATTTGTATGTATAATCTTGGTCTAGTTCCTTAATCTTGTTGTTGATATCAAGCTCTAAATCCGTGGTTTCCGTTAGTTTACCGACTTTAAAGTTGGCTTTGGCACATTTGTCGATTCCAAACTCCATTCTAATATCTTCGGTGAAGGTTTCGACAATAATGAGTAGATTTTTCTCCTTGTTGTCATCCTTGGCAAAAGTTTTAAGATCATCAATATAAATCTTCTGTTTGCCATTCTATGTCTTATATCGGTGGCTATGTTGTTCAGTAGGCACCTGAGTGGCGCTAATGCAAGGCAGAAGAGTAGTGATGATAATGAATCTCCTTGGAAGGTGCCGCTTTTGATATTGATTGGTTTCGAAGTTAATGACCTGTTTGCATGGTTTAGATTTATTGAAGTCTTCGAGTTTATCATGATTTCTCCTATGAATTTGACCGTTCTGGGCCATACTATTTATATGTTTAGTGTCTTTTTATCCATTATTAATATTATTATTATTATTATTATTATTATTATTATTTAAATTTGCTTTTTGTGATCATTCTGTTTATTTTCATAATAAGGAAGAGATATATTTTATCTGATGAAGCTTTCGTATATTTGAGAAGGCATATTTTAGTTTGCTGACTTTGATTCCTTGGTAGCCGATTAGATTTTATATACATGTCATCATTATTATTAGTCGTCGTATTTCAGGCAGTTACATGTCAGTATGTTGCATCAGGCGATTTCGTTACAGTCGTCCCGCAATCTTTAGCAAAGCCAAAATTATGCGAGTCTCAAAACTCCTGCGGGATTTTCTTTCATTTAATCTCGGCTCAAAGCGGGGAGAAAGGACTGTCCATCAAGAGGAAGAAAACACATTTACACCGGTCGTCAACAAAAGAAAACAGGTCGTGAGCTAAGATGTGGAGACGTAAGAATCAAGCAAGTATAGAGTTTTAACGATTTGGGGAAAAGTTTTTTGTCTTATTTTTTTCTAAAAACTGACAAAGAAATACAAATTTTCAGTGAAATAGCGAAAGATGCCATGTAAGATATAAGCAAAATATTAAGAAACAGGAAAAATTAATTAAAAACAAATCATTGTGTACAAAACTGATTTATAATATCAAACGTTTATATCATTGAATACTTGGAAATTTACTTAACGAGGTATACAAGACCTTTAAAGGCGACAGTCATGTAGTTATATAGAAGGATTTTGAGAACACTATGACCAGTATATGCGAGCAAAATAAGTTTTAAGGAAAAGAAAACTAAAAGGAAAACTTTTATTTGCTATCAAAGAGAGACAGGTGAACATTCAGGGACACACAATGAGGTAAATAAGCTTGAAAATTGTGACACTCAAGAGACATATTTTGGGTAGTAGTAGTAGAAAGAAACAATGAATTTCTTATCTTAAGAGTTTGATTAAACGTAAAAGGATCTCTGGAGTGATATTAAAGAGACACAGAATATAAAGTTGCGAGGAGCCATGATTGTACATCCATATGAAGGTCACCATTTGATGATTTCTTTAGAGAAAAGCCTTGAAGTTTTGATTTAATATTTTGGTCTTCTAGTTCGGCTTTCGCTGTTTAATCCCCTTTAAGGCGTAAGCGGTTGTATATCTGCTCAAATACATATCATTTATTTTCCTTGAATTGATAGTGAGCTAAGTGCGTCCTGCTAAGTTGACGTATTCTTGCCTTTTCTAGCATTAGTATGAATGTGAACGCACAGCTCGTATGGCAAAAATATAGTATATAATGTTATATAATCAGATGTAGAATTCATACTTCCCATTATTTTCAATTCTCAGACGATTTTAGGCTTTATTTTCTTTTAAGCTCCTCATCCATGGGCGCTGCCATGTGTAAGATTTTGTAGATGATTTTCATTCTTGCGAAAGAATCTCAGGCCCAACCTGGTTTTATTGATAATGTTATCGTTCTAGATTCTTAGATCCCTCAATGTTTTATGATTTAATCTTTCTTATGAGGAATCTTTTATAGTTTAGTTGTCACTTAGTTAACGGCCTCATAAATTTCGCCTAAAGTCGACATTAACAGCTCATCGCAATCAATTTTTCTGTGATTCAATGGTAATAACTTCTCTTTCTCTTTTTAAGTGATCTTTTTGCAACCCTGCCCATGGCTCTGTACCTGCAATACGTTTTACTTGACTTTTTATTTATCTTATTTTTTTGTTGGCATTTTTGATCTTGTACAATCATCTGTAGTATTTCTTGCGCGTTCTTTGTGACTTTTTTTTTAACTTCACGACTGTACACTTATATTTTTAACAAATCGTTCCTGTTGATTATTACAACTTAGTTTTCACAGAAAGATTATTGGTAATCTAAGTTTGAATTATGATCTAGTCCATTACGATCACTTTATACTATGCCCTACAAAAAAGCAAGAAGACGTCCCTTCTGCCCCCAGCTTTGATTTAAATAGCAGAGTATACTTAGCTCAGTATGAATACACGGATAATAAAGGAAAGACATTTGAGCAGGCTTGTAACTGCCTTCTAGACGAAGGCAGTTATCCGGCAAACTGTAACTACAAGACAAGCATATTAGCCAAAAACCTCGAGGCATGTTCTTAAAAAGAATAGTCCGATCGAGACATAAATATGGATGTCATGCGTGGCACGATAACTGTTAAAAAATATCAAAACCATCAGCTTCGAACTTCGTGGAGTGACTGTATTGAATCGCAGGGACCAAATTGTGAATAATAAGAGCGACATCACTTGCGAACATCCAATAGCATCTATGAAAATGGATTGCGGAGTATCTTAAACAGAAGATGTTGGTGTTCCACATGACTCCGAACAAAAAGTTAGTAAATCAACCTACAATAATACAGGAAAGTGAAATGAAAATGAAGTGACTTCGGTTATTAATTTTCCTGAAAAATGCTTCCAAAAGAAAAAGTTTATAATTGTTAACCAACGGTAACCCTAGATACTCTGTTAATAAATGCCTTATAAGGAAAAGATTCATATTACAATTACCATTAAAATTAACTACCTCTTTATTCGGGGATAAAAGGAAAACTTCTCAGTACTCCAACACAATCTTCATTATTCACCGTCTTTTCCGTTATGCCTTATTGGGTGGTCTCCTTTCTTTAATGGGTATTTTCTATAGACTTTTTGAGATCCGCTCATCGCTATGTTACCTAGACTTTATTAATACAAGGCCAGTACTAGAGATCCGACGAGATCTCAGCATTATACAGTTGATTTGGCTTGATTTAACCCCATGTTCTGTGCTAACAGTTTCTTTTCTAGCCCTCCTCACTTATGGAACTCCGTTCTGGCTCCATGCTTTCTAGCCAACATTAACCTTCAAAAATTTTAATGCAATGTCAATTGCTATCTACTCTTCTCCTGATTTCTCTTTTTCTGTACTAGCTCGTTAATCTTTGTTTTTTTTTCTGCTTTCTAATTCGTCTATAGTAACCTCTTGGATATATCTGGCTTTACATGACTGATAGGATTGAACTTGATTAAAGAAAAAACCAAAAAAATATTCCCCATTATGTATGCGTTAAACAAAAAATTAGAAATAGTTCCCCAACCTTTTGATGCAAACAGTTTGAAAATTTGAGTAATCAAGGGAATGAAGTACACTATTTTTATTAAGACATAATATCACCGTGTTTTCAGTTATGCCTTATTAAGAAAATGTATCTGGAGAGAGTCTGCATTATTTAATTCATAGAGAAATAATAGTATTCAGCATTTATTTCATACTGAATTTTCATATTAAGCTCATAAAATCCGATTAGTACTCATATTTTCTTTTGGATGTCCGAATCGTAATTGCTTGCAGATTTACACGTATCTCATTCTTCCTATTATTTTCCCATGACCCGTATATCTTCAGGAAATGATTGGTCATGGCTCTTGTTATTTTCTCAAAGTGTCAGGAATCCATATAGCAGGTTGGGAAAAAGACACAGTCCTGTATTCAGCAACCATATATAAAATATTGTTATCCTTTTTTAACACATTTGAACTTTTCGAGTTATTATTTTCTTTTCTTTTACATATACTTGTGCGATATCACACTTGTTCGAACTCGACTTGCATTACGGCCCGGCGACTGATTGATTTCGTCTGCCTATGATCAAATCACAACGTGGGTAGATTAGACTGGAAATCAAAACAGTTACTTCGGTAACCAGATGTTGGAGGCGAGCTGAGAACGACAAGGCTGATAACGAATCTAACCAGATTCCCATCCGAATCACCAAAAGGTTAGAACGTCACATTTGGTGCCGCGACCAATACCAAGCCAATTGGTCGTCACAGGACAGGATAGCACGACGGACGCAGCCAGGCAGACGTCACATTTGGCGCAGCGACACCAAGGCGACGTCACACATTCACAGAAGCTCGTCAATCAGGTGGCTTGATGCAATCCACTACCTTTCTTACCATCGATATGTCTTGTGAGTGCTAAGATTGCCGAACCAACCTTTCTCATTATATATTAAAAAAGTTTCCAACTGTCCTTTTCTGATTTCGTGTCTAAGTTTTATTTCTTTTGGCATTTTTCTTAAGAATTTCTCATTACTTACTCGTTCCGTACATGGAATTCTAAGTTTGCATTTGTGGAGAACCACATTTCTGTTGAGTCTAGAATGTTGTTTATCTGTGGGAAGATCGTCCAATATTCACCGCCATACAAAATTTCGTGATGTCAACGAACACTCATTGCCACTTTTCTAATGTCAACGAATTCTCGCCGTCACTTTCGTTATGCTCGTTTTAGTAGATACTTTGTAATCTCAGATTACAACTATAGTACCGCCAGTGAATAATACTTGTGTCGCACGGCTCCGGATAACACTCGCACTAATAGTACTTGCTCAATAATAGTCGCTCGAATAGTAATATGTATAGTAATCCAAATAGAAGTATAGTATATTAAATAGAATAGATAATGGCACTCAGTAATAGAGGATAGAGTTAAATAGCGTTACGTTAGTTACAGGGAATAGACTTGAAATAGCGATCATGTAGATGTCACGCTTCTTCCTGTATATGAGTTTACTTTGTGGTCACGTTATCCACTTAATCCAATAATGGGATAGACTGTTTTTGCTCAGTGGCGATCTATGTTCAAACCCAAGTGTCGGCAGCGATACTTTATTCCTATATAACATAAGAATACTGATATTACATAGATATCCGTCGTTTTTTGTTTTAACAAATTTCTCTTTTTTAGTAGCTTGTTTAACTTTTGGGATGCATCTTTCACTAAAACAATACTTCTTCGAATTTGGTGTGGCATTTCCCATTCTTTGTAAAAAAATATTAGGATCTTCATTAAGCTTGTAGTTCCTACGTCGGGGTTACCAAATGTAGTGGTGCTGTAAGAATTGTTGGCTAGGGTCACCGTGAATATAATCAAGAAGGAAAGCTGTCTTCTTGTAAAACAACGCCCCACATGAATCTTATACAACATACACGAGAGAAAAATAATCAAGCTCAGTGAACATTAATAAAATATTGTATTAACAATGATATACAAAGTTCAACAATAATTATAAAGAAATGTGCTTCCCTTTTTCTGTAATAAAAAGGTAAGTTTAGCTAATTAATTTTGAGTACAATATTGAATGTTATTTAATTACAAAGTTCAATTGAGGTCTTAGATAAATAAAGAATAATTCCACAATCTGTTTCTGAGTGTGGAAAGATGTAATGTACACGAGTGATGTCAATAGAAATTACTAAGATTACTCGAATGAGTAATAACTAAGAATTAAAATGTCATAAGAAATATAGCGCCGTGCCGTAATTTCCAAGAATTGAACTGCTACTGCTGTTGACTAACAGCGAGAGAGTTTATATAGTTATGCATAGTCTCCAGTGAGCTATGCGCCAAAAATATAGAAAGATACTAAAATAGGCGATTGGTCAGGAAATGGACCAATCCGTGATTTTAGAGAAAAATTCAAAAGGTGGGCGATGGCAAAATTGTCATATAATAAGTATCATATATTTATGAACCAATGACATTAAAGAAAGTTAGAGGTGTGGCATATGTAAGTGATCACTACAAGCTTTCGTTGGCTTTTCATGAAAAGTAATGTTTTATTCACAAAAATTAGTAGGAGACATTGCACTGAAAATATTGTTCAGTGCCTTTTTCCCATCTTTCTGGCAGCATTTGAATTCCACGTCGGAAAAACGACACGTCTTATGAGGGTAACAACGAGTCAACCCAATTTTTTGGCATCTTCATAAGAATGAAAGTGCTGCTCAGCCAGGCCATGTGGCACTGATCGGAACAAGTGATAATCGGATGGGACAATGTCTGGTGAATACGGTGAATACGTAGGTTTTCACCCGTTTTGCAACATGTTGCCTACAATTGTCATGTTGCAAAATCACTTTATCTTGTCTCTACTCGTATAGCTGCCGCTCTTCCTCCAATGTTCGGTTCAAATGTATCGATTGTGGCCGGTAGCAATCTCACGTGATTGTTTCGGTCGGCTTGAGCAGCTCATAATAAACTAGCTGATCCCACGAAATGCAGAACAGAAGATTCGATCCACGGATAATCGGCTTTGCCGCTTATGTTGATGCATGGCCGGGCTTATCCCACGATTTTCTACGCTTTGGATTATCGTAGTGTACCCACTATTCATCACGATATGATGCAATTTTTTTTTCTTTTGTACCGTTTAAACAGCTGTCCACACTTGACACGACGCCGTTCGACGTCTCTTGGCTGAAGCTTGTAAGGCACACAATGTCCTTGCTTTCGAATCATGCCTAATGTTTTCAAACGTTTCGAAACTGTTGTGTTATCAACTCCTATTGTTTCTGCAAGGTCAGCTTGTGCCTGACAATAGTCTTCATGAAATAATGTCTCTAATTCTTCGTCTTCATAACTTTGCGGTGCGCCGGAGCGTTCTTTTACTACAACATCACAATCATTATTTTTGAAACGTCTAAAGCAATCTTTGCATGTTGTTTCCGAAAGGGCATGGTCACCGTATGTCTCAACAAGGATTATGTATGATTCAGCAGCCGATTTCTTTTGAATAAAGTAGTGCAGTAAAATTCCCCGCAAATAGACTTTCTTTGGCACGAAATCCGCTAAGTTTATCGCTATGAACATCAAAATTGTTTACACTTGGACGAAATGAAATACACTGAATTTCAAGCTTGCTTATCGTACTTCCTTATAGATGCGTTACCATCTGAAACTACACACTCGCAGGTCTGGAAACGGTATCTGTTGTAAAACAACGAGAACCTATGTTTGGTCATAATACTTCACAAGTATTTATAGGTGAAATATTTTACCCTGTCAGTACCGTAAACACAACTAATAACCCCTAAAATATAACGAGCCTTAGAATCACTCGGAATGTCATATACGATATTAATATAATCGATATCGAATTGGTGACATCGAAAAATGTTTCGAATGTACCCTCGAAACAAGAACAGAGTTACGAGTTGACCAAACAGTATGAAGAAAAACGTAAATCTGATTACATTTTCGAGATAAGGAAAATATTTTTTTGACATTGTAAAACGAGTGGATCATTCAGTCCTCTCCTGAAAACATGATTCCGTCGTCACATAGCGAACATGGGAGTGTATATCTTCTTCAAAATATGTTAAAGGTCTTATCGCGATTTACAGCCTGTGTGAAGTTATAATTAAAATCAAATAAACCCGATTAATTCAAAAAGTTCTGAAACAATATTTGTTAATTTTAAAAACGTCCATTTCTAGCCTTTATAAAATACTTAATAAATTTTTCTGGCATTTTAATGGTTAGTTTTTTGAAATACTTGGAATTTACGAAAATGGATTGACTAAATTTATTATGCAAATCAAACTTATATTAACTTAAGACTAAACTATTGTTTTTAATTTTTGTCCGTAAAAAAGGGTATTTCAATACCTTGGACCAATTTTAAATGTGAAGTAAGTTATATATGATTTTTCTTTTTCTTTCAGATTTAAATACTTAAATTTTTGGCAATTACAACCTTGGAAAGATAAACAATAAAACATCATGTTGAAGTTATCGACGCCTATTCCAAAAATGGACGTTGAACCAGAATTTGAATGAGAAGCTCCCAGGTCGCATCATCTCTCGAAATAGCGAAGTCAATTGGCCACCACGATCGTGCAACTTGACGCTTTTAGATTTCTTTCTTTGGGGTCATTTCAAAAGTGAGGTCTATGCCAACAGGCCGACAGCAATTCGATAGCTGAAGGATGATATAATAAAGCATATTGGTGAGATCAAGGAGCAACTATGCAGAGATGTCATCACAAATTTTGACCATAGAGTAGAAGTGTGCCGCCAAATTTGGGTGATATTATTTTTCACAAGTAATTGCCATGACTTAAATAATTTTATTCAATAGAGAAAGAAAAAAAATCACCACTAACACTAATTTAGTTACTGATGACCTTCATCCGTCTTAATGAAACACCCTATAGGTATTGAAATATGGGTAAATTGAATGAACATTCTCTAACTCAATAACATTTTTTCAACAGCCTTTCTTATCGTTCGATGATCTCTATAAAGCTTCTTTGATGTCTTCAAAAAAAGTGGAGAGAAAAAAGGAAAAGGCTTTAAGAAATTGCTTCCGCGATATAAACATAACCTAAAGCTATTTATAGGAAAACAGCCATTTTGACCGGCGCTCAAATCTTTAAAACGCCTGGAATTGAGGGACTCACGAAGGACAAAAGATGTAGAATACTTTGTGAATTGGGATCTTTAAAAAAAAACCTAGGCAAATCTTTTCACTAAAGCAAATATTTTAAAGCGTCAAAATTGAGCCAATAAATACATGAAAATTGACTTTTCTAAAGTAATTTTCACGGATGAATCTATGGATAGGCCAAAGGATGGATTTTATCCAATTCAGATGTACCTGTAGCCAAAACAGGCAACACGGAGGCGTTAGTGTTATCGCATGGCATGGAACTGTCGATCAAACTAATACTAGAACATTCAAAGTCGATGAAGCAGTTAAATTGAATAATTCTAACTATTGCGAGTTTATGAATAAGATTTTCTTTGCAGTCTACAAGTCCCAGTTTCACAGTTTCAAAGTGAAGTATGTATTTATTCAAAACTATGTTCCTTCTCATATATCTATGCTTACCCGGGAATTATTTGTGCATAAAAGATTTACAGGATAGAAGATAATAAAATTGCCATGAAGACTTCGTCCTAATCTGATCGAGATTCTATGGTTAAATGTGAAGATGAAATTATATTAAGTTGGCAGGAATCTGAATTAACAAAAATGAACAAAATCAATGGAAAATAGATGACTGGTGTTATAGAGAAGAATGTTGACTTTATTAAAATGGAAAGTATTCAAAGACTTATAGATTTTTGGTGTTTGCTCTATTATACGTGTTGATCGAATTTTGGTGATTGTATTACATTTTTATTGAAGTCAATCGTGATTATTTGGTTTTGCCTAATAACTTCAGACTGCGATCTTTCAGAATACATCAAATAACTTCAATGAACATATTTATAAGACCTGAATTGTTTACGCAGGCTTTCTTTTGAAATCTAAAATGGCAGCTTAAAATTTGAATTTTTTTCAAACCCAATTTGATCTAATGAAGTTTATATGATTTGCTTAATAACTCCAGACAGATTGTAGTTGCATTGCTCTTAGATTCACTAGCAACTTTATAACAAGCGCTATGATTTTGCAGCAGGGATGAATGATGTTATGGTCTTCGAGGGTAATCAACTCGGGTTGCTAAGATTGTTACTTGTCCAAATAGCCTGCTACTGCAACATAGCTAATGTTTTGTCGATCCGATTAGACAACATATCATTTGCTTATTCTTTCCCTATTTTTTATTCATTTGTATCGCGGTCTAAACCTGGTATTGCATTCCTCTCTCATCTTCGACATGCGGTTTATGCTTACTTTTCATTTAAATCCTCTGAACACTATACACTTATCATGGCAAAGTGGTGGTTGAGAGAAAAAACACTGATGGAGCATAGGAATGATGGACTATATAACTAATTAATTAACAGTGCAAATTCATTTCTGTATAAAATGCTGTTTAACCCACTGCTGTTACTTTCTGTTTTCTGTCTTTTGCTTCAGCAGTTCGAAAATTTTGTTTAAATTTATTCTTCGTGTAGCCACAGATTTTCCCAGCAAATATAATCTACTACCGATGTCTTTCATTCACTTCCTCCCCCATCAGAATTTCTTTCCATAAAATATTACTTGCTATGATAAATCAGGTTTTTGTATGAATTTATATTCAGAAGGAAGCGGCCATTTACAGTGAGAAGACAAATCTGCTGACTGATAGAAATAAAGTTATTTACTGCTTCCAAATCTCATGACATTCTCCGGAAATTTTATCTTACTACATCATCTTGATTCCTCTCTTTCTTCCTTTCTTTTTTCTATGATAATTATATCTATCCTTCTTTCTTTCATTTTTTCTTTGTTTTTCCCTCTCCATCCTTCTTTCTTGTATATTGAATGCGACGGTCGTTAGTGACGGACATCTAACGAAAAAACAAAAAAAATCTATCTGCGAAATATTTTATTTTAACAGCAGAAAATGTGACAAAGAGAAACGAAAGTGCTTTATAATAGAGATGCCTTCCAAAATCTAAAACAACTTATTAAAGAAGCAGAAGATCTTTGTTAGAAGCAAAGAAAAGCTGACGACTTGCTATGTAATATCAATGTACCCACATGGCGATGGACAATTTCCTCCAAGTGTGAAGCTACTGAATTCAATAGAGATGTCATTGTAGAATGATATCTGTATTGACTCCAGGTGCTTCACCATCTGAGGAAGGTTGCAGAGAATAAGATGAGAGCAAAATGTAAAAAATGGCAGGTGTTAAGGAAACCCGTGCTTGGAGAATATGACACTCTCAGTACATACTACGCCAAAGATGAACAGAAAGAAACGGCTAAGTTTCGCTAAATGTATGGCAGAACATAGACTGTGTGGGATAATAAGAGGACAAACATTTCTAACAGCTACAAATTATAGGATGTTGTGGAGAGCTATTTACAACCAGGCTATAATGGGACCTTTAAGTCTAGACAGCATCGATGTGTTCCCAGCATAGCCAGTTTACTAGAATTTGTATATTTATATCCAGTCAGCAGATAATAAATTTAGAAAATTTCATACCAAAAAATAAAGATAAAAAACAGTTGACTACAAAATGTTGATGAAATCTACGATTTAAATAACAAATAAAAGAAAGAAATCTCTTCTTTTTAGCAAAACTTAAAAAAAAAAAATCAAAAATCAACACCGATTGATAGAAGGGTATTGTTAAGCCAATATCTTTAGGATCAAACTCTGCTTTAATGGGATTTTTCAGTATGATACAAAATATCTATTATCAAAATTCCCGTTTCCAGAATACCGTCTCTAGCTAAATAGCTGTCGTGTTAAACACTCTTATCTGACAGTTTTCAGTATATATCTTCATGTATAATATTAATGTAAGACTGAACAAAATGAACATTTATCTCCCTCAAGAACCGAAAAGAATTGATTGTCATAAGCCAGTGAGAAAGGAAACAAATTCAAGGGGTTTTATTAAGGATTATACAATACATTTTGATGGTGTAAACAAGAATAAACTAAACCTAATGTTCAAATGAAAATGAATAAACAAAAACATGTTAAAAATCTACAATACATTAATGGTTAAGCAAAAAATAAAATGTTATTATACAAAATGCAAGATGTTTTTTCATTTTTTTTTTGCCAATTTTTTATGTGAGGTGCTTTATTTAGTTTTCCTTCTGTTTTTCGCTTTCTTTATTTCTTTTTTATGGCATTCCTTTTTTTCTGTACTCCTGATTATCCTGAATACGCTATACACAATCCAGTCAAAACGTTTTATATTCCATGTCCTTTCATCGTAAGACAATCTTGGTAAAAATTGATTATTTAAGTCCATCCTGAACACACATATTTCTCGCTTTACATCATATAAAACTGTGTTGTTTTATCAAAATATTCTTAGAAAACTCGATTTTTTAAGTATATTTTATACTTTCTACATCTTTGTTCTGCATTTTTACGATAAATTTTAAATGTGCACTGCAACTGGAATTCAATTTTGCTTTTTTATTGGAGCTTAATGGGACAGGATCATAAAACGCATTTAGGTACAAATGAGTTTCCCTGATTGAAAAATAGTAATTCAGGTTCGATTTCTATAAGAAAACAAATATCTTTTAGCTGAACATTTCGATCCTTAGATCATTAAACATTAAACTTTCTGTTAAAAATCGTTAATATTGACTTAATTATGGTCATTCATGAAATATGGAAATATGGTCCTAAAATATAATAGCGAATTAAAAAATTCATTTATCACAGAAAAAATAATTCGTTACTTCAATGTACGAAAACGAATATATAGACTTCGAAATGACCCAATGAGATATATGTATTTCTATAATAAGCTATTTGAGCCAGGCTTTAAAACGATGTCTTCTCGTTAATTGTAAAGACTTACATGACTTAGAAGTGATTTCACACGTGTATAAAGAGATATATGTTTGTTTCCTATTGGGAGGTGCATTCTTTTCGCAGGACTTTTCTATCTCTAGGTCACTAAAAACAAAAAAAATCGATGTTCCCATGACACATGTGCCCACTATATATACGCATCAAACAAGAACTCTCCCCATTGAAATACCTCAAAGCAATTGTCGAGAAGTGAAAAGTTGATAGATGGTATGAAAGCGTCATAAGTTGAAGCGATGCTCCTACAGTCTTAATAAAAGCTGCCGATGTATGCAACAGATAGAGAGAGAGAGGGAGAGAGAGAGAGAGAGAGTGAGTTGAGAATCTCACTGCGTGGACTGGAAAATCACTTACAGGGAATCAGACATTGGCACACAGTCACAAATTATGGAGGGAGCTAGCAAGGTTCTGAGCTGCACAAAGAACATAAGACTAGATGAAACTTTTGTTGTTTTTAATGATGATGATGATGATGTTGGTGGTGGTGGTGGAGGTGGAGTGAGAAATAATTTCACATTAAAAATATAAAATGAATTATTTAAATATATTTGTGCGTTTGTGAATTATTTTTTTTTCTTTTTGTTCGCTTTTTTCTTTTAAGGATATAAATTCATTATTTTTTTTCTTCATTTTAAGACATATTTCATTTTAAGTGTTTCTTTTACATATGTTAATTTCTCTCTTTCCTGTTTTATTTTTCTTTTATTCTTCCTTGCCTGTTTGCTATATTTTCTTCTCTTTCGGTTCTTTTCATTCTTTAATTGTTTTTTTCAGGTTCCACATTTACATTATTATTTAGCGTTTCTTTATTTTCCTTTGAATATTTTTATTTTCACTTTTCTACTATTTTTCTTTCTTTCATTTTTCCTTTTTTTTTTCTTGTTTTTTTTTTTCATTCTCTGTTTGGATTCTTTCTTTTTGTTACTCTATTTTCATTCGCTGAGTTATTTTCTTTTTTTTTAAATTCATTTCAGTTTAAACATCTACATTTTTTAAATTTATCGTTTCTTCCTTTTCTTGTTTTGAATAGTTTTACTTTTTGCCTTTCGATTATTTCTCTTTCTTACTTTCTTTCTTTCTTTCTTTTATTTCCTTTTTTGTTTTTCCCTTCCCGCTATTTTATTTTTCTTTCGCTAATTATTTTGCTTTTCTATTGATTTTTCTTTCTTTCTATCTTTCTTTCTCTCTTTCGTTTTATTTTTATTTTTCTCTTTCTATTATTTATATTTCCTTCTCTTTTTACTTTACCTTCCTATTGTTTTTTCCTCTCTGCTTTCTTTCTTTCTTTCTTCGTTTTTATTTTTCACTTTGCATTATCTTTCTTCCTTTCTATCTTTATTTTCTCTTTCTATTGTTCTTTATTTCATTCTTTCTTTCTTTCTTACTTTTCTTTTCTTTTTTCCGTTTCTATTTTTTTATATTTCCTTTTCTTTTTATCATAACTTCCTATTATTTTCTTCCCTTCTTTCTTTCTTTTTTTCCCCTTTCTCTCTTTATTTTCTCTTTCTATTGTTCTTTCCTTCTTTTCGTTTTTTTCCCTTTCGATTATTTTATATTTATGTATTTTTTTTTTATTTTACCTTCCTATTGTTTTTTTTTCTTCCCTTCCTTCTTTCTTTTTTCCTTTTCATTTTTCCCTTGTTGTTATTTTTCTTCCTTTCTTTATCCTTTTCTTTTTCCCTTTCTGTTATTTTTACATCTTTCTTGTTTTTCGACGTTCTTTCATGTCATTGACTCTCAAAATTACTTCCTTCTTTAATCATTCCCGTTATAATACGTTCCATTTTTATTTTATCGATATTTGTTATGTATTTTCATTGATGCAACAATTATCTCGCGCCCCCTCCATATAAAGGCGAATTATTACGCGAAGATTAAAGGGTGCTGAATTCTACTACATCTCCTGGCCTATAATATACTCGCTCAATATCATCATACAAAAAGTCCAAACGTTGAAAAGAGAAAAGAAACCATTAATATTCACTTAAATATCAATTCGTTTAGGCAATAAATTTTGAATTAAACATTTACAAATTATACATTATTTATTTCAAATAAGATAAAATATCCCAATGCAAACGAACTAGTAATAAAAAATAATTATCGTAGAAGCTAAAAATTATTTAAAATTATTATTAGCTATCTTGGTGGCTGAGGTAGTTATGTACTTCTTTCCTGTAGCTTCAGTTATTCTTTTTTGAAGGCATACAATGGAGAAAGAGGGATAGGAATTGTGATACTCACAGGACATATCTAATGAATTAAGGGCAGAGGAAAGTAATATACCCAACGAGTTTGAAGAACAAATATTTGAAGAGACGGTACACAAAGAAAAAAATTACGGAGGACTACAATGTACAGAAAATTGTGGAGACATATGATCAATCATATACTTCAGGGGCAGGGCATATTAAATATTAGGTTGGTGCAAAAATAATGTCGTTTTCTCACATCTGTTACTATGTGAGAAAACGACATTATTTTTGCACCAACCTAATAATTATAAGAAAAAGTCTATCCGTTAATATTCATTAAAGAATCTTCTTATCTATTCTGACCATAACGGTTTATCACCTTTCTCTCTTTTGGCAATACACAAACATACTCTCTCTTACACACACTGATATACATACATATATATATATATATATATATATAGAGAGAGAGAGAGAGAGAGAGAGAGGGAAGAGAGAGATGCGTGTATGTCTTTATATTAATGGCCGACGATCTATATTGTAAATCTGAAAGTAACTTTACACACTAAAACTTACTTTTTGATTTCATACAAGCCATGAAAAAAGTATGTACATTTTATTTACATACCCTCCAATACATTTTCAAAACTCCTGCGTTACTCCCAGACATTTATTACACTTGACGTTGTGTGTTTATATATAAATAATAAAGCGTTAGCAATCACTTGGCCTATATCACCTGAGGATACCGACAGTTTGAAACCAAGGTTGCGTGATTGGCTGATTTTTTAAATTGATATATATATATATATATATATATATATATATATATATATATATATATATTGGCTGTGTTCATATTTGAGTCTACAGAGAAATATTGCTTTTTTACTTAAATCCATTAATATATTCACACCGGTCGAATTAATGCACAAATAGTTTGGGCTTTTAGATTTCCGGACAAAATGTGTTGGATTTAATGAGGAAATCGTTTTATTTTCATTATACTTATGTCTGTATTCTGGTAATAATCAGATTCATATTTGAATCTACAGGTAAATATTAGTTTGCTTTATACTTGGTTATTCTCTAATTATGTTTATACTCGAGACTCTATGTAAATGCTGTTTGTCTTTATACTTGAGACTTTATTTTTTGGGATTATACTTGAGTTTATGAGTAAATATTAGTCGTGTTTATATTTTAGAAGGTAGATAAACGTCTGCCATTTTTATACTTGTGTCTATAGTTAAATACTGGGCGTGTTCATATATAAGTCTGTAGGAAATACAGGTTGAGATTACACTTTAATCTACGCGTCAATATTGACCATGTTTTTACTGGAGTCTATATCTAAAAATTGGTCGTGTTTATACACATATTTATAGATAAACCTTAGTATTTCTGCTGGAGTCTATACATAACCGTTGATCTTGAAATGCCGAGTCCGACAGTATCTAGAGAGCAGATTGTCTTGTTATTTTTTTTTTTTTTTATCTTCGGGAGTTCGCTCTGCCGGAAATACAGTCGGTCCCGTCGAATTAGCAATAATTTAATACAGCAAAGTGATTGTTTTTTCTCACAGCAAAAATTGTTCATATAAAGTTGAATTATTTGAGATATTTTGTTTATTTATTATTCAATCGCTAGAATCTTGTGATGACTTTAGAATAAAAAAATGAATTTTCGAAACATTAAATAACTTTAAATCTTTCAGTGACCGCTTTTGTTTTGTTTTTGACCAGCTTTTTTTTTTCTTTTTGAGGATATAATTAATGAAAAAACTTGATTCATCACAGCATGTAATATTTGATGGAAAAAAAATGTAATTCCGATGTGGACCATGTAAATGAAATAGACCGGTAGCAAATTATATTTGCTGGGATAAGCTGTAGCTACATAAAGAAAAAGGTGTTTTTTCTCAGGAGTAAACAGATGTTGGGGAAATGTTGGGAAAAAAAAGAAAGAAAGAAAGGCAAAAATAAGGAAAATCAATGAATGAAAATAGGAAAGAAACCTTTAAATAAACAAATTTCAAATACGCCTCCCCACCAAAAAAAAAAAAAAGAAACAGTGAACATCGAAAGTAGGTTTAACCGTAACAAAATAAAAGAAAAAACAGTATAAAAATATAATCTAAGAACCTCAGCTTGTAAAAGCAATGGCTGGTTCTTGGTAATGAGAAAATTGTGCAGATACATTTATAAAAGTGCGGTCCCAAGAGGAATGCCGTAACGTTTACAATGACGTCATTTCCAAGCAGTTTCATGATGACGTTATCAACATGCAGTTATATCATACATTAGTTATCAATTCATAACAAGAATGAAAATATGTTTTCTATTTTTTTTTATATAATATATATAATCCGTCCCTCGATTGTTTTAATCTTCGAAGGCAGCTGGTGACAGAATAAAGAAACTTTTCTTATTTTTCCTCATAGTCTTTTCAGTGGGCATCTCGACCACTTGATGTCACCTCTCTCCTACCAAGCCCTTAAGCAAGATCCGAAGAGCAGGGAGTAAAGTGTAGACCCCCCTCGGTGCGTATAATAGCCTTCATGCCCCTAATTCAGAGTAGTTCTTCTTCTAGGCTGGTTGCAATACAAGGATATAAGACCATATCTGTCCTGCTTCTTACTCATAGCTGGGAGAAGAACAGATAGATGCATACCTTTCCCAAGGTTATTGGCTTATAAGTGAATGTAATGTACTCGACTGGAATTCGAACTCGGCTCTCTGATTCTTCAAATCGAGCCGCTATCGATTATTCTGCCGTGCCTCCAAAATGCCATTAAGGTAAATGAAGAAAATAATTGAGAATTTACAAAGAAAGTGAACAAATAAATATATTAGAAGCCGAATAGTATATATTCATAAAAAAAAAAGACTTCTTGTAAAACATTAAAAAATATACATCTAAAAATCTCGTCAAATGATAAATTAAAGGCGAAAAATAAGGAAGAAGAAAATGGGAAAGTCCAATCATAAAAACGAATCTGAATATAAGAAGAAAAAAAAAACATATCCACGTCGATAAAAGAAAATAAAGTATAAAAAAGGGAATAAAATATAAATATATAAATAGAATGGAATGCATAAAAAGAGAAAAGAACATAAAATCCAATCTCACATTTGTGGCTACAATAGAAAATAAATTTGTTGATGTCTCAAGTTGGTAATCGTCTGTATTTAGAAGTAGCAATCACCGAAATTCATGGCCGTACGAATCACTGGGGTGATGTTTTAGATGCTCTTACTTCTAGCGTCAAACTGCCAACAACAGCCGTTAAGGGCAAAGACTGGTGAGTCGAGATGAAAGATTTAAATGGTGAATACGTTGTATTTATGGCTGCCGACAGCGGGTGCTGGTAGCCGACATGGCGAACGGACATTTGTAGTGTGTTTCGGAAAATGGATTTTGCAGAAAATGAATCTTTGTTGTTGTTAATGGCTATGGTAACATGTTATCCTTTATGTTACTTGTCTTCTGTTTGCGTTTTATTCAGCGGATTTGCTTTCCATTTTATCTATCCTTTCCCTGATTTATTTCTTTTTTATTTCATTCTCTACTCACAGACATATTTATTCGTTATTTTTTTCTTTTCCCAGTCTTCCATTCATTCACAAATTTCTCATTTTTGTCATTATCATTTGAATTCTTTTTTTTTCTCTTTCTTTCTTTTATTTTCTTTTTTTATTTTCTTTATTTTTTTATTTTTTGATTTAATCATCTTTTTCTGCTTCGCAAGTATCATCTATCATTGCAAATATATGTTTAACGCTTATGCTAGCAATGTTTCCAAACACGAAAAGTACACGGTGTGAGCGAAATATTTGCACATTGACTGCAGGGTAAATAATAGAAAAAATAATCCAAAAAAGCAATTGAAAAGGTGAAAATTAATAATATGCAGGAATAAAGCAAACAAATAAAAATTGTTGTAATGACAAAAGTAGGCAGGTGTAGGCTTTAAGAAAGCGTCATTCAACTGACAATAAAGGTTCGCGTATAGTGTCCTTTTATAATCCCAGTAAACAGAAATAATTCTCTCAAAGAGGAGAGTAACGAAACAAGGAGAGACTCTAAAAATTTATAACAATTGTCTCAAAGACTTTAATATTGACCTCAGATTGGAAACTGGATAAATTACGGTATGTCGAAGCAGACTACGCTTTGTAAACAGAAGGGAAATGGGATCTTCTTGTTGATATCCCGTGTATCGTATATTACTAATAACGGTATATTAGTTTTTCATTTATCGTTTCAGTGGGTACATACGTTTACTATTTCATTCCTCGATCCAGTTCTGATATATGAGCGGCGATAAACGCTAAACCCCCAATTATTTTTTTTAAATTACATTGCATTTTTATTATACGCCAGTCTCCTTATTTTTTTCCTATTAACTTCATATTTAAACATGTATGTGGATTACGACAATGTCACGTTGATATACAGGTTGCTGTAAGATCAGCGAAGTTAAGCAACGTGAAAACTAGTCGGTATCTAACGGGGTAACCACTTCGGAATACCATGTGCTGTAAGGTTGGATATGCGGATGGTGTGATGCATAATGACTTGGGATTGATAACAGGAGAGCCGTGTTATAATTCAAGCTGTATTCATGATATTCCCTTACACGCAAATAGCCTTGAGAAAGCTATGAATCAATCTCTTCACTCCCAGCTATTTGCTACTTAGTAAGATTTGAATAACAATATCATGATTATCTGAAAAATTATGCTAACTAAAAATATTTTCTGATATTAAATAACCTGAAATGGGTTGATAACCCGTAGAAATCGAGCGAACGAATCAAATATATATGTTTCATAAGCTATATATATATATGTATATACATAATATATATATATATATATATATATATATATATATATATATATATATATATATATATATATATATAATCGGCCGGTTAATAAAATTTGAGGAATAAATTGCTAACAAAATTATAACAATATTGGCAGTAAAAATATTATTATTATTATTATTATTATTATTATTATTATTATTATTATTATTATTATTATTATCGTTTTGACTAAATTGAAGTATGAAGAGAAAGATAATAAGGTCGGCATTTTCTGACTCGCCTGGGTATATTTTCAAAAAATAAACAAAGAATTGGCAATTTCTCTTTTGCGCAATGTTGTTGATGGTGGTGGTTGTTAGAGGGCTCCCTGTGTAAATTATACTCCCTGATTAAACCATATATATATATATATATATATATATATATATATAAGTATGTATGTATGTGTGTGTGAATATCAGGTCATGTGTTATTTTATGTCTTTAGATCCGGATGGAAATACAAAATAAAATACCACTTTTTTTTTATTTAAATTATGTTTATCTTTTTTTTCTTAATAATAGGGTCTCCTTCGAAAAAAAAAAAAAGGACAGTGTTACGCCCCAAGTGCCTTTTACATTATTATCCAATAATTGCCATACCATCTTACATAAGAGTGGTTTCACGCTACTTATTTACAGACTAGAATTATTTTTTCTCCCCTAGATCTGTTACCATTTAATTCTAGATGTTAGATTCCGTGCCAAGGGAATAAATACTTAACACCAGGTGGATAATAGAAGAAAGGTTTATTGTACACAACCAGTACAATATGAAATACAGTACAGTTATACACACAGGTCAATCTAATAGTAAGTGCCACTAATTGGAAGGTCGGACGTGATTGCATCTTCTCTCTCTCACCCTTCCTCAAGTCTCTCGGAGAGAGTGGACTTTATTGGTACTTACTACCTATAGTGTAATTATTCATGGGTGTGCCTGGTAATTACATTACATCACTAGATAACACAATCTACTCTGCTATTTTAGCTACGACATATGGAGTCGGGGGGAAAGAGAAAATCTGTAAATAAAAATCCTGGCAAAAATGTGATTCGTCCCATCCGTTATACTTTCCGCATAGCTGACCACTGTTGTAACCTAGAAAGGGTTACTGGATGAGGAATAACCAAAACGGAGCTCTGACATGAAATGGTAATCTGTATAACATCATCAAAATACAATACTCGCCAGCGGCGAGAATTAGGTAAACCACTGCTAGTGGTGGACTACTGAGATAGCATATTACCCCCACTTACAATAGTGTCCAACGTATTTATGAGGATTGGGACATACCCATTAGTGTTCATAGGTAAGGTATATAAATCTATCTATCTATCTATCTATCTATCTATCTATCTATCTATCTATCTATCTATCACATTGTGTTCATATCTATCTATCTATCTATCTATCTATCTATCTATCTATCTTTTTTAAGCTAGAAAAGTTATTGAATGAAGAATAACCAAAACGGTGTTTTGAAATGAAATAGTAATCTTTATATCATCAACAAAATACAATACACGCCAGCGGCGTGAAGTAGGTAAACTACTTCTAGTTGTGAACTATAAGACAGCTTATTATCCTGACTTACAATAACGTATGTATGCGGATTGGGACGTAGCCATCATTTTTCATAAGGACTGTATATAGCAACCTCATATCCTAAATAAGAAATGCTTGAAAGAAATAAAGAACAAAATATGTCTTCTCACCGGCCTTATTCAACCTATACACTGAGGGAGATCGGAAATAATTAGATGACTAACAGAGGATGAACTGTTGGCGGCCGTTGTCCTAATAAAATAAGATATGCAGATGACACACTGCTAATAGCTAAAACTAAAGGAAACTACGAAGTTTTCCTCCAGAAGCTAGTGAATGAAAGGCGAAAGAAAGGACTAAAGATCGATTGTAAGAAAACTGAATGCATAGTTGTTATCTCAACATGAAAATTACAAACTAGAGATACCAAAATTAACATATTAAAACAATTTAAATATTTAGAAAGGGTCACTGAGTGAGCAAAATTTGCTTTCCAAAACATAAGTAAATATTAAGGAAATAAGGAAAAAGTGTAGAAACATAGAAAAAAGGAGTGAGCTCTTATGCAATATCAGTCCTCCTATATGGCAGTGAATGGTGGATAATCTCGCATAGATGAAGAAGAAACTTTAGGCGACAGAAATGCTGTTCTACAGAAGGATACTGAGAATACCACGACCTAAACATGTGAACAGCGACAAAGTATAAAAGAAAATTGAAATGAAAATGACACTTATAATCAGGAAGAGGCAGTTGAGATTTTTAGGTAGCATAAAGAGGAAAGAAGGCTTAGAAAAGATGCAACACAGGGTACAGATTGAAAACAAGAAATCAGCGCATTATCTACCTGCAAGTTTCTGTAAATGGATGGCACAAAAGAATTTCGTAGTTATAAAAAAAGACAAAATTTGCTAAGAGCTGAAAAATACAGAAAACTTTTGGAAGCCATGGTCGTCAACATCCTGAAGAGAAATGACAAATTGCAGTAGTAGTAGTAGTAGTAGTAGTAGTAGCAGAAGAAGAAGAAGATATCATGAGTAAGAGAGCCTTAGATACCTTGGTATAAGTTCCCATAAAGAATTATATATTTATCTCAGGAGCACTTTCATTTTCAGAACAATCTTCAAATTCCACATTAGCTGTTCTGTTCTCTGTAACTTTATCCAGTGCCTAAATCCCAATGCAAGTCAAAAAATGACCCCCAAGTTAGAGTTCTCCTGTTAAAATAATAATGAATAATGAGGTGTTTGCAATTTTTAATGAAAATAGGTATTGAATATTATTATGATAGGATATATAACGATTGACTCTTGATTTGGTAATGATCAAGGAAGCATTCTCACGGGAGTTGATTCTTACCAGGTGGGAAGTTCTTGGTGAAAAGTTATACGGATTTGTTTTTCTTTACATTATTTACATCTTTGGATAATTTTCCTCATCTTTATTGTCAAATTCACGGCGTTTCGGCCGTTGTAGGCTCCGCCTTTCTTCAGTTAAATGGAACTTCGAACTGAACACCTTAGTCCGTCCACCGATATGGATTATTCTAGTTCCATATTCCATGCATCTTCCAGTTGCCTCAGGCATGTTTCAGAGATATTTGTAACTGTTAATCATCATTTCTTTGCTTGTATCCAAGGCCGTTCAACTTTATTAAGATTCAACAAATTCAAAGCCGAAATTGATTTAGAGAATGTGGTGTGTCAGATGTAGGATGTACAGATTATGAGGATCTGGTGTTTAGATAAAGATTAACTTGAATAAGGTTAATATTGTAATTTTCAGTGAAGCATTCACGCGTGAGGTTGTTTCATAAAGTATCAGCTTCTGGGAAATACCCCTCCTTACAATTGAAATAAGGGAAGAATAAGTATGATTTGACTTCGTGGAAAAAACATCGCGTATCTTAGCTGTAATAGTCCGAGCTGATGTAAGTAAATGGAGTTTATCGGAGCCACTCAAATAGTGATTGAGTAGGAATGTGATGTTGTGTCTGTGGGAAAAGAAGCTGGAGAGAGGAAAATATTTAATTATCTAAATGAACGATTTTTCAAACTGTGGGTACCGACCATCACTGGGTCGTGAAATAAATAAAATGGGTTGCGAGAAAAAAATATAGAAAGTAAAAATATGCAAGTGATAGCAAAATGCAGAATATAAACAAGTCTAAATATGAACAGTACTCATAAATCATCGCTAGTTTTTCACAGAGGTAATATTATATATATATATATATATATATATATATATATATATATATATATATATATATATATATATATATATATATATATATATATATATATATATATATATATATATATATATATATTAAAAACATTTTTTATGTTTAACGTTCTTTTTTTTTTTCTTTTTTTTTTTAGATACAAGTATTTAAGTAAATGCTCTGTTTATAATAAACAGTATTAAATAACATTTACCGGCCTGAATGTCCAAGAAATTTTCATAGAAAATATTCGTTCTTTGACAGGATTCGAACCTGCATCCTATACGGAACCGTCATTTACGCTGACGTGCCTTACCGTATCAAAGCAGTAAATTCGACCTTGCCTACCGAACGCTTCTTTGTAGCCGAACGGTAAGGCACGTCAGCGTAAATGACGGTTCCGTATAGGATGCAGGTTCGAATCCTGTCAAAGAACGAATATTTTCTATGAAAATTTCTCGGACATTCAGGCTGGTAAATGTTATTTAATACTGTTTATTATAAACAGAGCATTTACTTAAATACTTGTATCTATAATAAAAAAAAAAGAACGTTAAAAATAAATTGTCCATTTCGTAATATATATTATGCAGCATATATTTTATATTATACAGAGATAATCATACATTGAATGTTCTTCTTTTATAAAAAATACACTAGATGCATCTGACAACAATTTTATGCATAAGGATCGCATTATTCAGTGGACTGTTGTAGTTTAATGCTTATATTAAGTCTATAAGCGAAGAGATTTCGCCCTTAATACCATTAATATTGCTAATTGATTCAATGTATGATTATCTCTCTCTCTCTCTCTCTCTCTCTATATATATATATATATATATATATATATATATACATATATATATATATATATATATATATATATATATATATATATATATATATATAAAACTATAATTATAGATATGTTATAAAATCACTACAAAAATAGCCATTTTGTTTCAATACCTCCGGTGTCTTATCAAGTCATGATGTTGAATGTAAAATAAATGGTTTTAAAAGTTTCAAATTAATAAACTATCCTTCGTATGGGGAAAACACTTTTACAAAAGCTAGAAAGACCAATCAAAACAAGTATAGGATAATTGCTGACAACGAAGTAAGGTTATGCTAGCTATTACGAGCCTTAAAGTTGGGTTTATACTAAAACTATGTGTTGGTTATTGGAATTTATTCCGTATACACCAATCATATACTTGTATATATATATATATATATATATATATATATATATATAGAGAGAGAGAGAGAGAGAGAAAGAGAGAGAGAGAGAGAGAGAGAGAATATGTTCTCTTGGAGATTATGTATCTTGTTTTGGTTTAAGAACAAATGGAGAATTTCCACTACTGATTAAAAATACCATTTTATTACTATTGCTTTGTAGAAAAACTTACTTGAGTGAACCTGGATTTTCCACATTAATTTAAGACGAAGGACAGAAACAGGTTCAACACTATATCTGATATGCGTGCAGAATTGGTTTCCGGTGTTCCCATTTGGAATCAGCTGCTTAGGTGCAAACAAACACTTCCATCTCATTAACTCACATTTTCTTCAAGTATTATTTACTTTACCTTTGTACCGGAATTAGCTTTATATTTATTTTTTCTAAAAGTAAGAATTTTATATTCATACAAATAGATGATACAAATAGATACATGCATTTCCAATGTATGCCGATCATGAGAAATATACATAGAAATTTTCGATGTCAAATAAAAAAAAACTAGTGAACATAGTTTTACTATGATTTATTACACGTAGGTATAATGGGTTTTAATGCAATATATGCTTCTTGCTGTGGATCTTTGAACTTTGAAAATCGTTGGAAATCGTAGAAATGTCGAACTCTGTCAAGGTTAAAATGTGTGAATTGTACATCTTCAGCACAGATATGGCAACCTTAATCCATTCATGCTTTTATCTGCAATACGGAATCATTCTCGAAGGAAGATCGCTTTCAAACGTTTCTCACCAGGGTGGAAGGGTCATTACGCAGGTTTTATCTCAGCATCGCTCAGCGAATCATATCCGAAAGGGTTATTAATTATTCAAATAGTTTTCGCGGTTGAATGTCCGAGTTCCGCTGCATATATCCTGCGTACGAGGCAGGTTACACAATATCAATTTCACTCATTGGCGTCCCTCTGCCAACAAAGCCCTAGAGATAGGACTCGTTTACGCATTTCCAGCAAGTCCCTAATGAGTGATTGACACGTTGCATCATAGCAACGCAACCGTATGTACAATATAGACAGCTGCTCTATATTTCGTGTCGGCTCAAATATTTACTTTATGACCATAGTAGTTTAATCGAGTAAGAAGTGTGTCTATATAAGCTTATTGAAACATAAAACTGAAGGGCAGTGGTGAGTTGTGCCCAGGTTGCTTTCAGTGTATTAAATAACTGTTGGAACTCCTAGGTAATTTTTACATTTTGGGAAGAATATTTGAATAAACCTTAACTTATGGATAGAAAATGAATTCAGTAAATATACATAACCAGAACCGGGCGTATGACAAGGGTGTTTTTTCTCTCCGGAATATTCAACCTATACAACGAACCGATTCTGAAAGAAGATCAACTTTTACCAAGGATTACTTATTAGCAGCCACAGTCTAAGCAACATGAGATATGTAAACGACACATTGCTGATGACAAATACGGAAAGGAAACTAAAGAAATCCTAAAGATTGTAGTGAAGTAAAGTGTAAAGAAGTCAGTATATATGTTTGTTAATAAAATGAATAAACAAACATGACAATTAGAAATTGCAGATACTGAAGTCAAAGTACAAGAATTGAAATATTTGTAGTGAATGATGGGTAAATTGTCGCCATTTTGTATTTTTCATTTCGCGCATGTGCATTTTATATTTTTGATTTTGTCGGCAGCACATTGTATTTGGCTTAGTCTAGAACCGTCTCTCAAAAAAAAAATGTTCACCAAGACGCAATTAACTCTGCCAGAAATTTGGAAACGGCATAAGGTTCTCCTTGGCATTCGCACCGGTGGCTCAAATATGAACGTTGGCGTGTTAATCAGAGGAGAGTACAGAGTATTTAGAAAGAGTTAGATGGGCATTAAATTGATTACATGCAGCTTGGAAAAGACACTCTGATCTTTCTATGAGAAAAAAAGAACTCACGCATTTGTTCGTGAGAGCCTCAGACGCAGCACGGAAGCATACATCAATTGCTTTGAGATGATAGTGCTACCCTCGGTCAAGTGGGTGCATGCTGGAACACCCTTTGTCTGGCAACAAAACTCTGCACAATGCCACAGAAGCTGGAGAAACCAGTCATGGTTGTCAAACAATATCTGTGCACCTACCCTCCCAAACTGCAACCTCATTGATTATTATGTGTGAGGCGCAGTTGTGTGAGAATGCCTTGTACCACCAAAGATGAACTGAAGGAAATAATTAAGGCAACATTTACAAAGGAGACCGTCCAGAAGTGTTGTAGGAGATTCTGAAATCGTCTGGAAGCTGTCGTTGAATCCAGAGAGAATTGTATTTAATAAATTTACTCTTTATTATTTCAGGATGTTTTTTCCGGAATTTTGATAAATATATCGGTTTAAAAGAGTTTGTCTATATTACTTTCCTTTTTGCTTAAATTAACGACAATTTATCCATCGCATTCTGTAGGAAGTGATTTGACAGAGGACGTAAAGCGCGACACTTCAATCGGAAAACGCAGAGGGATAATGAAAGATGCCTTCCAAATCATAAGCAATTTTTTATGAAACAGGAAATTCCGTTAGGATAAAAATGAGTACTGAAATGGTACGCAATGCTACATGGCAATATTTGTCTGCATAATCTCCTCCCAGATTAAGAAGGGATTTGAAATTGCACCTACAAAAGGATTTCGAGGCTACTATAGACGGAACATGTGAGCAACGACGATGTTTTAGAGAAAATCGAAGAAAAAGCAAGGACAACTTAACATCAGAAAGAGAAAATGTGACATTTGGAAATGTTGATACTCACAGTATAGTTCGAAGGCAATAGTGACAAACCCAAGCAACGCATAACATACATAGCCAGCTTGAGTGGCAAAAGAGAGATTAAGATAAATAACAATAGACGAAATCGTTGAGAGTCATGAAGACCAACGTACCTAATGGACATGGCGAATGGAAGAATAATTAAATGCTTACGGTCATATCACGTGGAAACACCGTTTTTGTACGATCGTCGAAGTTAAGCAAAGATGAAACTGCTCAATACCTAAATTGGTGTCCTCTTGAGAATGCCAGGTGCTGTAAGCTTAGCTGTGCTCGTGGTGTATAAGTGATGGTAGGTAAAGGTTTTGAATGAGAACTCGAAGAGTAGAGATCGAATTCCTGTCGGGTTCGTTTCTGGAACTTACGCGCAAAAAATCTTGTGAAAACAATGCACCAATCAATTCTCGCCACCGGTTACAGGTTAAATAGCAGGATTGACTGAGTCATATAGACTTGGCAACCAGTCTACCACAGAATGTAATGGCAGCCTACCGCGGGAATTCATCTGCCAAGTCAATCATCAATCGAAAATACAGTATCTCCCAGGGGAGCATTACGAATGGCACATAAAGAAGACTTTAAGGGAAGTTTTCAAATTGTAAAGCTTACAATAGAATATTAACTATAGAAGAAATCTTAATAATAATAATAATAATAATAATAATAATAATAATAATAATAATAATAATAATAATGGATAATCCCACATTTCCCAGGTTTTCATGTCTGCTTGGACATACCCTGTAGCAGATGCCAGCTCAGGCAGATTTCTGTATTTTTCAAAACCAACTGAAAAAAACTACTGTTTATTCTACAAATATGATGTTCAGGCATTGTATAGTGTCTCTACGAGTGTGTATCATCTAGCGTGATCATCAGCGTGAATAAGACAAGTACAGTCAAACTCTGGGTCACGATGGCTTGTAACTTCGTTATATTAAAACAATTCTGTCTATCTCTTACACTTCCAAGACGTTCAGGCATTTTTCAACTATACTGCACGCTGAGATCGGTTCTTGGCTATTGTGAAAATAGTCCGAGTATTCGGATAACCTCGGAAAAGTGCACCAAGAGCCATGACTGCTTTTTGACCCTTAGCCGCTCCATCGCAGAGCATTAGCTGGATCGATATACCAGAAATTATTTTGGGGATTTAGGCTAACCATATAGTAATTTATCGAGGCTTGAATAATCCTCAACAGAATGCAGAAGGCACTGGATGGCTGTTTCGTCCTATCAGGGACTCATCAGCAGTGCGCATCCACTACCAAGTATCGAACCCGCAATGCAAACGTCATACCAACTATACCCTGGGCCTCGGTGACGAAGATGACACAAACTAGACTCGATATAGCGCCGTTACTCATTCAGTTCCACAGCGATACTCATCCAGGTAATAAGATAACCTCGGAACAGTGCCCCAAAAGCCACGGGTTTGATTCTCGGTAGTGGATGCGCACTGAGGATGAGTCCCTGATAGGAGGAAACGTCCGTCCAGTACTTTCTGAAAATATCCTAAGTGATTACAGTAATACAACTTTTTTTTATAAATAGTACGATACCCTACAACGTGGAGAGTCAAAACTTGCATAATTTGGGTTTTGAAATATAAAGGCTTGTAGCTGATGAATTAGTTTATTTAAAGAAATGCCAAATAGCAAATACTCTGAAATGTTCGTAACTTATTTGTCAGCGCGAACGATAAAAAGAACAGAAAGTAATTTCAAAATTTCTAGCGGAGTGAATTGCGTCATGATGCTCTCTTTCTGACAGAGGCTGCACAAGCGAACCAACTATTACTGTGCAGTCGAAGAAATTAATAACAAAAAACGTGCTGAATTAGAGTTATGAAAAGGCGACAATTTATGCAAGATATTCTGCATAAA
>OZ010586.1:99564905-99599905 GCA_963932145.1 Acanthosepion lycidas | reverse complement strand
AAGCGTGTTCTTTCGTAAATGTGTCTTCCTTAGCAAAGCGCCACACATACATAAAAATGGACGCCTTAATCGTTTTCTTCCGAACACAATCATTACTTGTATTTACCTTTCTTCTCCAGTCTCTCCAGTGGAGAGTACCTATTTTGCCTGTTTATTTGTGACGCAGAATTTGCTTCATACTTCGTTTTGCCAACCTTCCTTTTCGGTAATTGCCTATTTCATGAACGCCAACGATATTTGCAAATAAATTGTCTTTTTTATGAAATCTAAACACATTCGGACATTTTAACAAATCTCTCAGACAGGAAAGAAAAACTAATCTCTCACTTTGATATAATATACAAAATAAATCACCGAAAATATATGTCATTATCATTGAATTAATTGAAAAACTGAAAAACGATGTAAATGCCATGTCATATTGGATACATGGGCTCGAATCATGCGGAAAGAATTTGCTTATCATGGTGATCTATTCTGCCTTCATCAGATTGCGAAATTATAAGCATTTCAGTTTTTGTTTATTTAGGCCACGTAACTGATCGGCTGCTGGGGGATGGGCACATTTATACTGGCACAAGCTTTTTATAGATTGTAAAATCGAGGCGAACCTGATTCTATCTCGCTAACTTGTGAGAACTTTTAACTAGCTAGGACAAAAATATCTTGTAAAAGTTAACCATTCCAAAGCGAAACTGCTGTGATTTAATGATCTTATAGAACCATTTTTCCTTACATCAGCAAGTCTGATGTTAACCTCCAGGAGAGTGACTAATATCATTTTCTCGGTGTCATGTTTTTCACTGACTTGAAAAGGGTCAATTTCTAGGTCTACTACATGGAAGGTTGGTTTACAAAGCCGTGCTTAGAAGTTTCTTCTTATCAGAATCCATGGTGAACGTTTATAAATATGCTATTCGCCCGTGCATCAAATATTGTTTGTCTCATCTCACCTGGTGATCTTGATATTCTTGACCGTTCTGGGTATGACGATAAACTATGTCCAGCAGCAAGACCTCTGATCAGCTGGTTTTGAGGAGCATGGAACCACCTCTTAATTGCTGGTTTTCCCAGGTACACCCTGACTCGGGTTGGTTGCACCCGTTAGGGTCCCATCTATGGGCAAATAGTTAACCCCGAAACTGAAGTTACAACACTATGAAAGTGTAAAAATAGGTTTTAATGGTAGAAATATTAGGTTGGTGCAAAAATAATGACGCAATAATGCCGTTTCTTGACGTATTTTTTAACGTCAAAAACGACATTATTCCGTCATTGTTTTTGCACCAACCTAATACTTTGTGAAAAATTATTACCAGCAATAAATTTTGTAACAAAAAATAACTATTACCTGCAATACATTTTTTTAAACATATACTACTAGCAATACTATACGCTTTTGAAAAAAATATTACTAGCAATACTTTTTTGGGAAAAAAAATATTAACATCAATACATTTTTGGAGGAAAAATATTACCAGAAATAGATTTTTAACAAAAGAAATTTTACCAGCAGTAAAAATTTTGTCGACATTAAATAACCCATTGAGATTGATATAACGTGAACAAACAAACAAACCAAAACTTGATATTCTCGAAAAAAACAAAAAAAAAAAAACAAAGAAAGTTCTGTAATGTTATCAGTAATAAGCTGGCATCACGTCTCCAGTCATTTCCCCGGTGCTGAGATTTTGGTTCACACTGTCTTTTCTATAAATATTGTCATGATATTTGTTCTGATGTCCTTTCCTTCTTTCTCGTTTTCCGCGTGAATTTATGGGTAGTACTAGTACGGCAGCTAGGTCTCATTTATTTATTATTGAAATAGGTAGATGTAACCGAATTTTATTTTCTAATACTTTATTAAATCTCTTCCGGTTCTTTGGTGTTCCTATCCCCCTGCAATCTTTAAAAAAGTTTCAATGCCATCTCAATCGCTATCTTAAGTCTTCTTTGTTCACGTTCTTTTATTTTCTCACCTGTACTATTTTGAATAAACCGTCATTACTTTGTTTAACGGCCACACATTGTTTACAACTTATCACTGCAGCCGACAACATCGGAGGGTTTTGGTGAAACGGTGTTTCTTCATTAGTAATATATAGCTGAATATTTGTCGAGGATGCTAATCGATTTCCCAAAGCCCATTAGGTAAGTTACTCAACGTTTCTGAACCTATTAATTCCACTCTTCTATGTGGGAAACATTCCCAAGCCTTCTTTTATTTATTATATGCCCTCAAACTGCATCTGTCTATATTTCTGAGATGAGGTATTATGTACAGGTTGAGATCATAGACAAAGACCATTGGAAAATTCATAAATGTAAGGAATCAGCACATATGCTAGGCCACAAACATCTTCTGGGCCAACCAAGCATAGAAATTAATACAGTATGGGAACCAGTAATATAGATTACAGGAGAAAAGCGATAATAACAACAAAAATTGCAGTATGAGCTCAGGTAAAAAATTGATTGATAACAGCAAAAATTGCAATATGAGCACTGGTAAAAAATGTTGCTGAATACATTAGGTTCAATATAACCGGAAATTGATACGCAGATCTCCTCAAGGACACATGGCACAGTGGATAAAAGCGTTGGTTAGATCCAGTGACAGGACCCAAAGAGTGTGAGTTCAATATCTTTTAAAGGTGGTGGAGAAATTGGAGAGGGGAATTAACTGGAGATAACCGATAACAGACATCCATTAGGCATGGCATGTGGAACTAGAGCAGTCTGCCCCAGTGAGCGAAATAAAGGGTTCAGTTCGACCTTCCAACCACCTGAAGAAGGCCGGAGCGTAACACGGCCGAAACGTTGTAATAAATATGGCGACAAAATGAGTACAATAGTATCCCCAAACTGCATCTTCCTTATTATAAGTGTTATTTTTAGTTTGCAATCTTTTTTCCATTTTCCGTATAACATGGTCGTTATTGTAGTCTCATTATCCTTCTTTGAAAAAAAAAATAGCCGGAATTCACTGACAAATAGAAGGACTGAAATGAAATACATCAATTTTCTTTGTTTCACATTGATATCTGAGCGATTCTTAATATGTTACCTTGTATTTGGAAAACCTCATTTGTTGTTCCAATACGTTTTCGGATATTTGTATCACATTTCACTTCCATGAAAACATTTCCCAGGAAAATAGATTTACGAAAATATCTAATTTGGATATCTCATATCTTGTACTATTAAAATTATTGACTTCATGCATTGTGTTAGTCTTTTCTTCGTGTTTTCTTTTTATATTTTTTTGTTCCTGCATTTTTCTGTCCACTAATAATAGATATTTGCCTACAGATACTTTTATTGAAAAAATACAATAGAAAATAAAACGCTAATATATTTCGAAAATATAAAAAAAATCGGCACAAAAATGTATTTCATTAGTGACCCCTATTCAATTAAACATCTTTGAATCAAAGAACGCCACGTGCTATAATTGACAAAAACGCTATGTCTAATTTGAAGTTTCATTGAGGATTTCCGTTTTCTCTTCCGAAGTTTTACACAATGATCAAAACTAAGCAGCACTCACAAAATTTTAGATGAGTAATAATTAAAGATCATAATCGTAGAACGAGATGTTGTAAGATCTCTTTATCCTTCAGTTCCTATGGTTAGAAATAAGAGATATTGAATATTAGAAATTCAGTGACAACGGACTGACTACACATTTGTCTCGAATAGACGTCCCAGTAAATCAACTAGAAATATTTGTAGAAATGTAATGCATTCATAACGGAAGAAAAGATTCATTAATAGCTGTAAACAGCTGATACAGACGTAAGCAAGCATGCAAATTAATACAATAATTCGTTACTGCCACTTACGCACAAACATCAACGTATGAAGCCATCACCCACCTCGGGGATATTCGTTAAATTGTAGGACATTATCTGGGATAATAACTGTCATCTCCAGTAATTATTACCTGCTATATTTACTTACAAAACAAAAAAGAACAAATTGATCTCCAACCACCAACCTCACTCTCACAGGCGGAATGAACGACTCTTACTGCTCCATCGTTACTCCCATGGAAAGTGCTTTCACAAACTACATTCCTTGGCTTCACCAGTTCTAAGCTTCACAGGTAAACTCCGCCATGCTATATGCAGGAAGCCATCCATTATCTCTCTGTATTCAATTGGTAAAAAAGTTCCATTGAACAGCTTTTTCAAGCTAGCTTCTGGCTATTGTGAAAATAGTCCGAGTATTCGGATAACGTCGGAACATTGCCCCAAGAGCCATGACTGCTTTTTGAGCCTTAGTCGCTCCATCTCAGAGCATTAGCTGGATCGAACAAGTATATACCAGAAATTATTTTGGGGATTTAGGCTAATCATATAGTAATTTATCGAGTCTTGAATAATCCTCAAGAGAATGCAGAAAGCACTGGATGGCTGTTTCGTCCTATCAGGGACTCATCAGCAGTGCGCATCCACTACCAAGAATCGAACCCGCAACGCAACCGTCATACCAACTATACTCTGGGCCTCGGTGACGAAGATGACACAAACTAGACTCGATATAGCGCCGTTACTCATTCCCTTCCACAGCGATACTCATCCAAGTAATCAGATAACCTCGGAACAGTGCCCCAAAAGCCACGAGTTTGATTCTCGGTAGTGGATGCGCACTGATGATGAGCCCTTGATAGGACGAAACGTCTGTTCAGCGCTTTCTGCATTCTGTTGAGGATTATTCTAGTCTCCACGAATTATATATATATATATATATATATATATATATATATATATATATATATACATACATATATATATATATATATATATACATATATATATATATATATATATATATATATATATATATATATATATATATATATATATATATAAGCTAGTTGTATAACTGAATATAAAGCAAGAAGTATAAGAACAGAAAATATCCTACGTGATTACAGTAATACCACTTTTTTTTTATAAATAGTACGATACCCTGCAAACAGGTTATACAGAAGTAAGCAAGCATGCAATTTAATACAATAATTCGTTACTGCCACTTACACACAAACATCAACGTATGAATCCATCACCCACCTCGCGGATATTGGTTAACTTGTACGACATTATCTGGGATAATAACTGTCATCTCCAAGAATTATTACCTTCTATATTCACTTGCAAAACAAAAAAGAACAAATTGATCTCCAACCACCAATCTCACTCTCACAGGCGGAATGGACGACTCTTACTGCTCCATCTTTACTCCCACGGAAAGTGTTTTCGCGAACTACATTCCTTGGCTCAACCAGTTCTAAGCTTCACAGGTAAGCTCCGCCATGCTATTTGCAGCAAGCCATCCATTTTCCCTCTGTATTTGATAAGTTCCATTGAGCAGCTTTTTCAAGCTAGTTTCTTCTCTGTGGAACCAACTCCATAGTGGATGTTTCACTTCAATCTCATCATTAAGCGTTATCTTCCTATCGTTTGAACCGCCATTAACGTAACAATGTAGATCGAGTTGCCTTATAAAGTTTATCCTTTCAAATAACGTGGGTAATAAAACAAATAATGTCGTTTCAGAGGGAGAACTTCTATGGATGTTGAACATGAATTCGGGAATTGATTTCTATGTCCGCACTATATATTTATATCTTTTGTTAGCTATCTATCTCCCTCGTCGTCCTGTGTATAACGATAAACTACATCTGCGTCCTGGGTAAGACGATAAACTACCTCCAGCAGTGTAAAAACAGATTTAAATACCAGAAATACTTTTAAAAAAATATTTTCAGCAATAAATATTTGAAAAAAGAAAATATTACCAGAAATAAAAACCTTGTCAGAATTAAATAACCCATTGAGGTTAATATGTCACAAAAGAAACCAAACCAAACTGTACATTAAAAAAAATAATATTACGAGCTATACATTTCTGAAAAAATTACCAGCTTTACATTTTTGAAAAAAAAATGAAATTTTGTCGGTATTAAATAAGCCATTGTGGTTGATATGCCGTTAAACAAAACAAACTAAACAATTCAACTCTGTCTCCCTCGTTCTGTGTCTCTGTATATATAGATAGTGGCTGACCGCTTTCATCCAAGGATGCCCATCTACTGCGGCTAGGTAATCTCCGTTGCACACGCCTACTCAGGAACCTCTGCGTTTTTTTCAACATCCCCAGAATATACCTGAGCGGAGCTTACTCACAGGAACCCATGCTGGGATCGTCTCTTTCAGACCAATAACATCAAGAACTTACCTTTCTGACAAATCGACTCTGATGACATTCAAATGTCATGGCCCGAAAGCGAAAGTTCTGATCTCTCGGCCACGTATCCTCATATATATATACATATATATATATATATATATATATATATATATATATATATATATATATATATATATATATATATATATTCATTTTTCGTTTGGAAGTAAAGTCTGATGATCCGCAGTCCTTTAAAAGGGCTGTGGTGAAATAATTTATTAATGGAACCTTAAAGTGGTCTGTTTTTATTTAAATTATTTGGTCTGAATTTACATTGAGCACTCTGGATTTTATCCTCCTTGGGTTTACCCATACGGATTACCTAGTTTTTCATAAACTATATATATATATATATATATATATATATATATATATATATATATATATATATATATATTCATGAAGCATTCATCCAAAAAGCAAATATAGAGGTTAATGATTTAAATGGCGAGAATACATCTTCGCAAACAATATAAATAAGATACACCAAACCCGAACCTGTATATGAATGATATGATCTCTGTTTATAAATTCCAGTTGCATAAGGTCTTTTTAATTTTTTACAGGCTTTCGTCTGTTCCTACAGACATCCTAAGGTATGGAAATAGATTTTGTTCTTGTTTTTACTTCTCGGTAATAAGATGACAACGAAAATAGAGATGTAATCCGAATATATATATATATATATATATATATATATATATATATATATATATATATATATATATATATATATATAAGTTCTCTTTAACATGTACGCGGAATGTGCGCTGGTGTCTGTAACATAAACCATGCAAAATAAAGTTCATCCAGTCAGTTGTAGAAACAAGCATTCATAAACTGGACATATTTTCTTGCCTTGAAAACAAAGTCCTTGAATCCTTTCCGGCAGATAATTCATTCAGTACATTTTTTTTTTTTTTTTTTTTTTTTACATTGCTTAACTTCTCAGTCTTTTCTAAACAAACAAAAAAAGCTCATTTGGCCGCCCGTAATGAAAGTCCCTAATAATGTTCAGGCACAGGAAAAAAAAAAAATACGGGAAACAAAAGCAAGCGAAATTAGATCAAGCCATGGAACTTTAATATTGTTAGATTCCGAAACGTTCGTAGAGATAAAAAAAAAGATGGCCAAGAAAGGGAAGCGTTTTTCTTTTACGATTTTCAGCTTTCTTTTTATCTTATTTTTCGATTATTTTTTTTTTCCTGCATTTTTAGTGATAAGATAAGAGAAAGAATTCTATGGAGGCGACCCGAGAAAAACGAATTCAGTAACATTATCCAAGGACAAAGCAACCCGTACAAGTGAATGACAGGACGCCGCCATATTTGTAACCTTTTGTGCGTTTAAATATAAGGAATTATTTAGCAGTTTGTGCCGGTAAATAAACTCAGCGATTCAGTAAAATTTTCATTAAATAATTCAAACATAAATCAGTTCATACCTAACGTCTTATGCAACAATTTAAAGCGAAAATCAATTTTTGTTACTCCATAAAGCAATTATATTTAATGATGTAAAGTTCAATATGTTGCGACAAGAAATATATTATTCATAAAAGTTTTTAGAAATTTAGTAATTTACAGGGATAATTTTGAACTCTTTGTGTCTATGATAAATATGTTTTTTATAATCAATATAATCCACAAAAAGATATCGAACGACGTAAAAGGTGAGCGCATAGCCTTGGATTTAAAATAGTAGATGTAATGTAGTATATATTCTACGAGACTGGATGCAATATTTTAACATATATATATATATATATATATATATATATATATATATATATATATATATATATATATATATATATTAAATTAGTGCAGAAATAATGACGTAATAATGTCGTTTTTTGACGTATTTTTAACGTACAAAACGACATTATTACGTCATTATTTTTGCACCACGCTAATATATATATATATATATATATATATATATATATATATAACTTAATTACCCTTGCTTTCATCCATAATACGCACCTATAAAATTGGGCTGAAATTGTGGAGAAATACTTCTACTCACGAATAATACGCATCCCTTGATTGTTAATCAAACCCTTTAAATTTTACATCTCCAATTTCATTACGACCAAAGTTTCCTACTTTTATTAAAAATTGTTTTAAACATAGAATGATAATATTCTAATTTAGTCTTATGATAATTCTTATTTTATTTGACATTTGTAAGTATTGCTAGGTACATGTGATTGGAGTAAACATACTTATGAGGCACAAACGCCGAATGTTATTGCAAAATTGTTGTATGTTTGTGGTGAACAGTCATTTCGCAACTGTAATCGACCTATGAAACAGCAGTTTTCGAAAGATTTTTTGTAGCTGTGCATAATACGCACCCCTAATTTTGCTTATTTCTTTTTAGATAAAAATCGTATTATACATGTGTAATTACGGTGTATATATATATATATATATATATATATATATATATATATATATATATATATATAGATAGATAGATAGATAGATATGCATGCATGTTTCATTAAATAATATAAGCAAGTTTAGTTTATTCATTTTATGTAAATTCTTTTCGTATTGTCTGATAAGCTTAATAACATTATCCTTAAACGAAGAAAGAAAATCACAATATTGATACATGTTTTTTTAATCTTATCTAAGCTTTCGGCTTACACAACCCATTATCAAAGATGATAATCACATTACAATATATTAAACAATACACGGACAAAACAATAATGATAGTCTGTCTTTTATACCATGGAAGATTTCCAAGCAACGACAAACTCGTGCATGCAAGACGTTGTAAGCGAAAATCGCACCGCAACTCATGATGTCACACATGACCACGCGAGTGTGAAAACGACGAGTATTAAGCATGAGAATCCTTTGGTATATAAATATGTGTGTGCGCGCGTGTGTTTGTGTCTGTGTGTGAAATGTTTATATGCGTACATCATCAGCTGCTTCTGGTAAATGGAGTTCAAATGCCCTGGAAGGTCGTCCATCTAGAGAAAGAAAAACCCAGATTTTAAACTCCTGCTCCCTTGCGGTCATATCCAACCTCGAAAAATTATGTGTAACCCCGTAGTGAAGCCACAAATGCTGTCAACTATGAAAACTTTCCGACTCTTCCCCAAATGTAATGCCCTGTTTTCCTTTTAATATTTTCTGTACGGCCGAGATGTGGGATATGCATTCTGAGCAATGCGCTGCCTCTGTATAACATCGTCTATGCTTGTACCCAGGAGAAGTCTCTCCTGTTTCACCACAAAAAAGACGGAATCACGAGAGAAATGGATACTTCAGTATATATATTAGTGAATATATATAATATCCAACCTAGATAGCACTAATCAGATTTTCATGCAGTTAATGCAATATTTAGGGGTAATTTCTGACCGTTATCTGTCGCGTTTTCATGACGTTGATTCAAAATTGAGTGCACAAACTTGTCTATTTAAAATATAGAATTAAGTATAAATAATTTACATGGCTCAAATTCATAAGTTCGAAAGTCGAAGAATTAAAAAAATGGGTAATTTTTTAAAATATTTTAAATTTGCATTAGGTTTCGAGAGTAAACAATATATCAAGGGGGCTAACTCTTGTTATTAAGGTAAAAAAAAACGAATTATATCTATTAAGGTAAACTATAACTCAGATTAGAATTATAATATAAATGTGCAAAAAAAGAAATAAGCAATAGGTCAGGACTACATATCTCCAATAACGGTGAAATTAATAAAGTTATCGCCCTTGGATAGTATGCATATTCACTAATATATACTTATAACTCTGTTTCATAACATGGACCACTGTATTTATAAAAGCTTAAGAATAAATATACTTATGTACGTGCAAGTGTTTGTGTGCGTATGTCCATTTTTCCTACCCATTCCAATACACACACGCACACACACACACACACACACACACACATATATATATATATATATATATATATATATATATATATATATATATATATATAGAGAGAGAGAGAGAGAGAGAGAGAGAGAGAAAGATGGAGAGATGCATTTTTGTTTAATTTTTGCATTTATCTTACTTTTAATTGTCATTGGTAATTAATTAATGCTGTTGTAATTTTAATGATGTCATATTTGAAAACTTTTGTATTTTAATGCTATTTTAATGGTGTATTTTAATGTTGCATTTTAATGCTGCTGTATTTTAATGCTGTTGTATTTTAATGATGTTGGAATTTTATTGATATTATTACCAACTTAATTACATGGATGCACTTAAAAATTTTGAAAGTTGCTGAATGCGGAAATCTAACATTTTTTTAATTACTTTGAAGTGTAAAGTTGAGTAGCTGATATTCTTGCACGCTTTATAGTTATTCCATTAAAATGAAATATTTACACGTCCGTGTTAATACAATAAATTGGTTTAATTATTTTATGTCAATGGAATATATGTATATATTGAATTTGCAATATGCATAATAATAAAAAAAATGTCCCTCGGGGTTTAGCGATTATGTCTCTTCATAATTCTATGTTCTTTGTAGCTTTAATTAATTTTGCTTTTTTTTAGATCTCTCCTAAACCCTGTTCTGTCATCTATTTGCAATGTTATACCATGTTTTCGTCGACCTCTTTTGCATTCAATATGTTCTCTCCGTATCTAATTTTCCAAGCCGTCTTTCCTCATTACCTGCCCTAGAAATTCCAACTGTCTCTTTTTTATGTTAGATATAAGTGTCATTTCTTTCAGTTTTTCTAAAACTTCGATGTTGCTTTCAGGGTATTTTCATCATCCTTCTGTAGAACAACATTTCTTGTGATTCTAATCTCTCTTGCATCTGTGATGTGATTGTCCAACATTCACTGCCATATAGGAGAAACGATATTAATTATCATTTCAGTAATCTCTTTGTTTTTAACGAAATTTTCCTGTTTCTTTTAGCAGGCAGCAGCTATAAACACATAGGGATACACGAGTATATCTTTCTTTTCGCCAAGAAAAAAAAATGACGTATACAAGATTCACAGCGAATTGCCTCACTAAACAATTTTGAAACCATCTTGCTATAGCATTTTACATATTTCTGTAGTACTGTTTACACACCCGGGACATTAGCTTGTAAAATAATATCAGTATTTGAGATGTCACCTAGAACTCCTGCTATTCATAATCTACTAAGTTTGAAATTATTCCGTATTTCATCATTCAGTCCTTGCTCTTCAGTCTTGATAGAGTTCAAAAGTATCTCCGAGTCCTGTTTGGAGAAGTATTATTTCACGGCCTCTCACATGCTGGATGTGGCTAGTCTCTGACTGATTTATCGTTACCACACATGAAAGTGCTCGGAAGAATTACATTCCTCTTTCCCCCCAGTTCTAACATTCACGGCTAGAAACCGCCATGCCACTTACATAGCAAAGCATCCCCATTGCCTCGTTATGCCATCGGCGTGAAGTTCAATTCAAACAGCTTCTTCCCGTGAACCGCTCCTTTGTGGAGAGTTTGTTTCCACGATAACTACAATCTTAATCTTTTCAATCCAGAGCTATTATGTTGCCCTCTTACCCATATAAACTACAACTTAACGTAACTCTCTACTTCGATTGGCCATCGGGCTTTGTACAAAGTGAATCTTACTGTAAAAGAAAACATCCATTACATTGTCATTCATCATGACTCAGCACATGCTGATATGAAGTAAAAAGACTCTATTGAATCCATTGCTAGGTCAGCTGCTAAGAAAGTCAGTTCATTATGTCGGGCGAGATAATTTTTATCTCCAACATCTACCTTACATGTCTATAAGTCTACCATTCGTCTATACTTAGAATATTGGCGTCATATATGGCCTGGTGGTCCTGCGATTTGACTTGAGTTCCTTGAAAAGGTCCAAAGAAGAATCTGCAATATTATTTCATCCTCATCTGGCCAATCAGATCTAGTCGTTTTCCCACTACCGTAGGGTTGCCATTTTGTTTTTTCTAGAAATATTTTCATGGTAAATTTTTGAATGAGCTCTTCGCTATGGTAAGTAGACTTTGTGAATTTAAGCGCAGTACTAGACTAGTGTCGAGATCTCATAAATTTATAGAGGACCTGTCTAGATCTAGCAAAAAGTACCTATGCTAACAGTTTCTTCTCTTGCACTTATCGCTAGTAGAAATCCTTTCCGGTACCATATATTGTAGCCAACTTTAATCTGCAAAAAATTAAATGCGATGCCAATCGTTATCTACTCTCCACCTGCTTACTCTCTTCTCTTTTTGTTCATCGTTAATGTTTCTGTTCCTAACTCTTCTACATCCTGTAACCCCTTGTTTGTCAGTGACATTAATGCCTTGCTTGGGGTGATTTTGATTTAAAACATGTTCTTACATTCTTGACATATCAAAATGGAAGATGTTTTGTGTAATTATATCTGTAAAACAGACTTTCTTAATTTCCTTTGTATTTCATGTTTAGCCTACAATAGTGATAAACGTATTCTCAATCATGTCATGGATATTTCTCTGTCATTTTCAGTAGTATTATAAACATATTTAGCTATGTGCGTGGAGAAAGATTCGAAGGTTAAAAAAAAAAATTAAAAAAGCGAACAAAAAAATAGAAAAGAAGTAAAGAATAAGAAAGTGGAAAAAGAACCAAAAAAAGAACTCCATGTAAAAACATGACGCATGCCTACAAAAAAAATCCCCCAAAATCAAAAGCAGGTATGAAAGAGAAACGCCTTTAAAAATAGACGATGTCGACAAAGGGGAAATAGCTATAGCCAATTAAAAAGGAAATAGCAAAAAAAAAAAAAAAAAAATCGCAAAGGAAAGAGAAAGAAATCAGAAGACTTCTTGAAAGAGTCAAAGATGGCTGCTTGAAGGCAGTTTGTCGAAGAATCAAAGCAACGACACCTCACTAAATGTGAACGGAAATGAAGCCTTTTACATTGTGCTAGTTTTTTTTTGTTTTGTTTTTTTCTTATCTGCAAAAAAATATAAAAGAATAAACAAGCTCTTAAGAGCCGTCATTTATTTTACGCACGGTGTTATTTTTTTCTTTTTTGTTATTCTTTTTCTGTTTCTTTATATTTCTCGGTTTTCTTGAAACTAAAATTACGTTAAAATGTGTTCAACACGATAAAAATATCGTCTGTAATTATTAGTTTTTGTTTTTGTTTTTGTTTTTTTTTGGCTCGTTTTTATTTCAACCTCGGCATAAATCGCCAAGTTTTTTGCATGTCATGAAACATTTTACTATTTTCGATGTACAAATTGCTGTTTTATTGAAATTAGTTACCGTAATTCTTCATGTATAATATACCTTCAGCCATAATACGCACCTATAAAATTGTGCTGAATGTGAGGGAAAGTACTTCTTCTCACGCATTATGCGCACCCCTTGTTTGATGATCAAACACTATAAATTGTACATCTCCAATTTCATTATGGACAGTGTTTCCTATTCTTAATAAAAAATGGTTTTAAACATAGAATAATATTACTCTAATTAAGTTTTATGTTAATTCTTATTTGAGTTTACATTTGTAAGTATTTTTAGGTACATATGATTGTATTCGTCATTCTTATGGCGTCGCAATCGCCAAATGTTAGTGACAAATTGTCATATGTTTTTTGCGCACCCCTAATTTTGCGTATTATTTTATAGAAAAACATTCGTATTATACATGGGGATTTACAGTACTTGTTTATCACATATTTCGTTTCGTTTTAATATTAAAACACCGCTAATTTCTTACTGGGGAAAAGTCAGCCATTTCTAATCTTAATTACACTAAAAGAAATTAAGAAGCCGTACATTTAGTGCGTACTACATCTATCCCATAAGGAAGTAACATATATATATATATATATATATATATATATATATATATATATATATACAAATGGGATAAATTCCATATATATAGTACGCATTTTTTCGTTAAAAAATAGTAAGCAAAAATATGGGTGTGTATTATGTACAGCTCCAAAATAGTCTTTAAAAAAAATTGCCGTTTCATAGGTCGATTACAGTTGCAAAATGACTACTCACCACAAACATCCGACAATTTGTCACTATCATTCGGCGATTCCAACCCCATAAATATGTCAAATACAAAATATATACAAAACAATACTTACAAACATTATATATAAAGTACAGTGTATATGTGTGTGCTTGTGTGTGTCCAAGCCACTCCTCCGCTCCCACTGGTCATTCAAAAGCCCTAGAATCGTTAGGCGCAGGGAATTATTTTGCTTGAGTTCAAATTCAGGCTTGCCAGATTATACGAGGTTAAAAATATATATTAATATATTATACTAGCCATTATCGTTGCTTTCATGGTTCATGTTATTTTGTGTTGCATTCACTGTTTTTTCATGGTATTATTAACAATTTAACTTTTCTAAAAGTATATATGATTCAATATTTTTATCTCTATCATAAATCATGTTCAAATGATTATTTACTGTAGATGTTAAATAAGCCGGGATGAACACAAAAATAATTAATTGGAACGGATATATTAGGATGATGTCTCATAGCAGACGGCCATGTGGGGAAAAGGAAACTACCTTGAAAAGCACCATTCAAATTATTATCGATTTGCTTCACTGTTGAAAGTAGAATTAACGTTTTGTTCGAATATAGAGAGAACGTAGTTCTGCGATATATCGGGTATTATTTTCATGTCGAGTTAAGACCGTGTATCCGTCGATGTATGATTTATTTTTTTGGCAGGGCTTATATATATATATATATATATATATATATATATATATTTACCACTTATGCTGACGTGGTTTCAACCCGTAAGTTTTCTTCAGTCAGTAGAGGAATATTAACCTCTACTGCCTGAATGAAGCTTACCGGTGGAAACCATGCTAGCATAACTGGTTAGTATTCTTTGATTTTAATATGTAATAGCTCTGCGTATTCTTTTTTTACTTTGTGTATTTAGTACTCTTTTACATAACCATTGTGCAGATAAGTCTAAGTTTGACCGGAAAATATATATATTGATTTCTTAATATATTTATTGTGAACGTTGGCTTGAGGGAGTAGAGATTCTGTTAGGAATCAAAAGTAAATGGTAGACTTTAGACAATATGAAATGTAAAAACAGCACTGATCTCTCTAAATATTTCTGGCAATTAAAGAATAATGATAATGCACCTTTTTTATATTGTGGAAAGAGCCAAATCTTACAATGAGAAAGGCAACAGATGTAATTTATCTCTTGTTGATAAATTAGTTATCTTAACATAGCGTAAATAACCCGAGGTTATTAAAGAGAGAAATTAATTATTGGCTATATGTAGGCATAGAAATAAATATCTTCTCAAATGGTTTGATCCAGATTAACTTTTAATGTAAATTATGGTTTGTTAAAGAACAAGTAATGTCCCTTTATGCTTAATATAAAAAATAAAAAATAATGTTCATAACTCTAAAACGTACATATATATATATATATATATATATATATATATATATATATATAGAGAGAGAGAGAGAGAGAGGGAAGAGAGATAATATGTATATATAAATGTATATATAAATCGTGTCTATTTAAATTCTAAATATGTGTTAAAAATATCTGTAGTCCTGGTATAATATATAACTGCGCCAACAGTAGGATAACAAGATTTTTTATTCAAAATTTCATAACGCAACTGTCAACCTATACTCAGCACCAGATGATACAGTGCTGACAGCAAGCACAGGAAGGAAACTACAAAACCTCCTTTCTGAAAGTAGTGGAGGAGAACGAGAAGAAGAAAATGCATGGTCATCAGCAAAAACAATAATTTATATATATATATATATATATATATATATATATATATATATATATATATATATATATTTATATATATATATGTGTGTGTGTGTGTGTGTGTATAGAGAGAGAGAGAGATATGTCTTGTTAAATATTAATTAACTTAAAACACTTAAATAACCCTAGCTTATTAAACAAGTGAAATGAATTGATAGTTAGATATATGCATATATATATATATATATATATATATATATATATATATATATATATATATATATATATATATATATATGGCCAAATCTTTTGATATACATTATTTTGTGGCACAAATATGGATCGAAATCCGGCAGAATGATAAGATAACGAATAAATAGGAAACGTTAATCAATCTAACATCTTCCACTTTTATTAATGCTTCCTCAGATGGGCGCCTCGTCTATACTTGAATTCGGAATGCCACAGATTACTCTAACGCTGTTTAACAAGTGCCGAATACACGTGATGCAACATTGGCCAATGAAAATCACACACAAAAGTTGTAATGCCAAAACATCTTTCTTCTTTTTCTCTGTATCTTTAATAAAAAAAAATAGACTGATAAACATTTCTTATTTGTTCTTTATCTCATTATATATATATATATATATATATATATATATATATATATATATATATATATTAGGTTGGTGCAAAAATAATGTCGTTTTCTCACATATGTTACTTTTATATATGATTTCTGAATTAATTCATTGATATATATAGCCATGTTATATATCATTTTGAAGCGCGTCTTTCGCTCTATCGAATCATGTTATTCGTTACCGTTCTCAATCTCTTCACTCATTTTTTTGCAGGTTTTTCGACAGCATGGACAAAATTCAAATCCGCACGATTTTCTTGTTCCAGTTCAAACTAGGTCGAAAAGCTGCCGAGACAGCTCGTGATATCAATGATGCGTTTGGCCTAGGAACCACTAACGAACGTGTGGCACAACGGTGGTTCAAGAAATTTCGCAATGGTGACGAGAGCCTCAAAGATGAAGACGGTCGCGGCCGGCTGCGGTTGATAACGAACATTTGAAAGCCTTAATTGAAGCCGATCCTCGCAAAACCACACGGGAAGTTGCTGTTGAACTCGAGGTCGACCACTCAACAGTCGTTCGCCATTTAAAGCAAATAGGGAAGTCAAAAAAGTTGGATAAATGGGTGAACGATAATAAAAAAAAATCGTCAAAAAACGACATTATTTTTGCACCAACCTTATATATATATGTATGTATGTGTATGTGTGTTTGTGAGTGTGTGTATGTATGTAAGTGTAAGTGTGTACAATCGGAGAGAAAGGGAGATAATTTGGATGTAGTTTTACATCATGACAATGAGTTTCATATCGAAAGCCTTCTTGAAACTGATACTTACTACAAAATTGCATTGAATGTATTGTTTACGAAAGAATAGGTTTTGATTAAGCTTTTGCAGAAAATAGACAGACTCCTGAACTACCTACACAGAAATTTATTGAAAGTCGTTAAAGCATGTTCAAAATCATACACGCGTTATCGAAATGCTGATAAGATATGACTTGTGTCAGAATCTTTCAGGACAATAGATGATTGCTTCAAAAATTTGCTAAGAACCAAATTAACAGCATCCCGCAGGATATTCTTCTAAGAGTTTTCCCTTTGCAAAACTAGATGCACATATATCGCTGATGGTGTAAGTTGGCAATTGATTTTAATTATCAATTACCAAGAAGGTAACAATTTAAACTTACGCTTAGTTGGCGTTTACACCGCTTCAAATAGTAGATGTATCGAAATTTTAAACGTAGCCAAAAGAGGTGCCTGAGGTCGAACTGTTAACTTATCGCGAAATGAAATCGGCAAAGCTACACTGATAAATCTAGAATCTGTCCATATTCTTGTTAAATAGTATGACATTTTAAGACTTAGCTTAGAAAAGGATTCTCTCTTGGCGTCTGATAATAGATCAGGCTAAGTGAATTTTCCTTTAAGCTTATAGCATTGCAATATGTTACGCATTACAAGCTGGCTTATATTTCTGGGAGAAGAGATAATATGGAAAAATATTCGTCCATTGTTTAAAACGATATATTTCGGTCAAAGTTATTTTCGATTTCATCATTCTTTGCCCTAGCGTAACTCTGTCAAGTAATACCTTGTTCGATTCGAGAGCTATGGAATTTTTGCTGATTATTCTTCTTTTATGTCCCTTCAGAACGTACACGATCTTACCCCTACACCTCCTCCTGTACATTATAGCTCTTAATTCTTCTCTCTGTCCTTCATTCCCTCTATTCGTTCTGTGAGTATCGGATTTTCCAAGCCCCCTTTCTACATTATGTGTCACAGAAATTTAAGCTGCCGGTTTTTGATGTTAAGCATAAGTCTTCTGTTTGTTTCCATGCTCTCTAAAATGTCGTCATTTCTCACTTTTTTGTCCCCTGCTGTGTTTAGCATCCTTCTCTAGAACGACATTTCTTCTTTCTGCTTCGAGTTGCTTCTTCATCTTCGAGGAGATTGTCCAGCATTTAGCGCCATAGAGGAAGACGGTACTCTTTTCTTTACTTCCAACGAAACTTTACTCTATCGTGATATAGAGCTTAGCATTTTGGAATCCGTCTTTGACCACCCCCAAACATCTTCGGCCTTATTCCGTCCTCTGTTAAAACAATTCCCAGATATTTAAATTTCTGTACCTGATTGGTTTTAGTGACTCCGACCTGAAAATTTTATTCAGTATTAATCTTTTTGCAGATGACCATGCATTTTTTCACCCTATACTTTATCCTTTGTCTCTTCTTCTCGTTCTTCTTCGCTTTGTAGTCTCCTCCCTGTGTTTGCTGTCAGCATTGTATCATCTGCATATCTTAGGTCTATTTTCTTTAAATGAATACTAAGAATCAGACAATACCTAAGATTGAAACGGTGGATCCATTTGAATACTTTTACGCCAAAATCCATTATGCACCAATTTCCAGAAAAAATATTTGTCCATACTCGTGAACCATTAAAAGAAAGATAACTTAAGTATTTGTTCAGACTTATTTCGTGTGTGTGCTGTTTATTAAGCTTCCATATGCTAACGTCTCCTGTAGTTTTATATTTGTTAAGGAAAGGCGCAAAGAAAAGATTACTGAACTGTAACGTATTATCAGTCTTCATATATAGAGTAATGAATCCTGGACAGACTCCTCACAGATGATTAATAGATTGGAAACAACAGAAATATGATTATACAGAATGATGCTGAGAATAGCATGGAAGGAAATTGTGGAGAAAATAGAAACGTTAAGAGTAATATAATTACCATAAAAACGAAACAGTTTCTATTTTCTATGTCAGGTGGTATAAGCTTTGATGTTTGCTTGGTGTATTGGATAAAGCTCGGAATGAGAAATCAGAGAGCTCTGCTCTCGAATTCCAGTAAAATTCATTACATTCACTCACGCCAAATAGCCTTGGAAAAGGTATGAATACATTTTTTTCTCATCGACGCTATGGGTTAAATCGTATAGTTTGTATCTGAAAATAATTATTATCTACAAATATTGTTAGGGTGTCGGATGAGCCTTATTCCTCTAGGTACTTTTATTAGTAAGGAAATATTGAAAACAAGCAAAATTACTACAATATATTATGTAACTAATAATAAAATATTTATGGCAGTATGTACTGCTTACTGAAATAACAGTTTTTGTTATTAGGTTGGTGCAAAAATAATGACGTAATAATGTCGTTTTTTGACGTATTTTAAGGTCAAAAAACGACATTATTGCGTCATTATTTTTGCACCAACCTAATATAATTCATTAATTTTCTTCCCTCAGGTTGTTGTATACTACTAGTAATATTCAGTGAAATATTTTTTGTCTGTATCTATAGCAAATCTCTATAAGAATTTATTCACTTTACTGATTGCTTTATATCTGTTTTGCTTATATGTACAATAATCATTGCTAAAAATATATCAGTATATCTTTTTCCGCTTTGGCAAATTGAATTTAACTTTCTTTCAATGTTAATTATACAATATAGGATTTCATAATTTATTCCAGTATATCATTACAATATTGAATTTGCATGCATTCTATGATACAAATCACATCAAAATATATTTCTATAGTGATGAAAGAGACTAAGTATATTTTTTCACTAAATATTCTCATAAAATAGGGGGAGTTGAGGGTGCTTGTTATGTGAACTCAAATACGGTAATTCATATTTCTTTTGTTTGCTTGAGTAACATCTTTCATTTATTTGGTACATTTTGTTGTACTGGATCTCACTGACAGAGCTTTTTCATTATTTGAGATTGGCTGAAATTCATTCAAGTTTTATTAAGGTTTCTAAGATATTATATTTTTAAATATCTGCAAGTAAATTCTCGACATGCACATACCCTTTTTTCTGTAAGACAATTTACTAGACACACACAAACATATATATATATATATATATATATATATATATATATATGTGTGTGTGTGTGTATGTGAGTGTGTGTGTATATATGAGATGACGATATATATGTTTATATGTCAATGGCAATATTAAGGAAAATATATGACAAAATAGAAAAAGAACGAAGCGTCACAAGAAACCTATTCCACTTTGTCATACATTTTCCATAATATATATATACATATATATATATATATATATATAGATACACCTAGTGAGCCAGACGAACCTACCAAGGTTTCACCGTACTTTCCCTGACGATCCGTTTAGGTGAAACCTAGGTAGGTTTTTCTGGCTCACTAGGTGTATCTAGGTCTGGTCTACGGTTGTATTGAGATCTTTTGTTAGTTAGTTGTTTAATCGTATCGGGGTTTTTTCTTGGGGCTTCAGACCTGCATCTTTGCGATTTTTTTCGGCAGTAGTTCATGTTTGTAGCCCATTCTTTTTTTAAAAACTTTTTTTCCCTAGAGATTGATTTGATTATTGGCAAATCGAAAATTCGAGGGTTTTTCGAAACGAGTCTAGTTATCTATATATATATATATATATATATATATATATATATATATATATATGTATGTATGTATATATTTATATGTATATATATATATATGTATATATATATATATATATGTTTATATATATATTATAAAATCCTTTACAGTTGTAATGCAGGCTATGCAGTGTTACACTCTGCCACACTTGCTTTCAAGCTCTCCTATGATTGATTGATTGATTTTTTACGTCTTATCAACCTTTTGTCCGTCATTTAAAGCTGAAACATGTTCTGATAGCTATAATCGTTTTTCGAGTAATAGTATTTTTTTATTTATGTTTTGCTATTAGAAATTTATATAAAATACCTTTGTTTTTCAACTTCTGCAATAATGTGGTTGCTAAATAATCCTTTCTGTCCCACGTGATACACGCTTGGTTGATCATAACATGTCAACAGTAATACATTTACATTCAGCCGTAGACTCATTACCAAAAAAATCTATTGGGTTGCTATTATTGTAACAGCTACTGGATGTGCGAAAGTAATTTTTCTGAAAAATTTTATTAAAAGGAATATATTAAGAATTTCAACAAACAGAAGCATTGTCTGCCCGGTCAAAGAATATGGAATATTTCTTTACAAGGAAGTGGCTAATATTATCATTACCATTAGTATATTAGTTCTTTCTTTGCTGACAGGACCTTGTAAAGAACGTGAAACGCTATAGTCCTCATTGGGTATTCCAGATGTATACCACCTGCAGTGAGAAGTCTGAAACACTTGCAAATCTATGAACAGGAAATAAATTGAATGTATGAAATCCTTGCTCAATATTAAGACCTCCACCGAGGCACATTAATAGAAAGTTATAGAAAATTGCTTCGCAGAACATCAGATACATATCTTCGAAATAATAGAGCTCAAAATATTCTATCAATTATCGCCACTGCATTCTGCATCTGAATTATAGTCCCATTTCCCAGTGATGTCTGATTTAATCAAAGGCTATACATCTACCCGAAAAGACAACCGCCTTCTAAATTTAGAAATTCCCAGACATTGGAAGAAAATCGTTATCGGCTGTTCGTTCATGATGTTCAGCAACGCATGCGTAGTAAAAACATAGGCACTTAGACAAGATATAACGGTTAGCAAGCTTCTCATATTAAAATAATTATGACTGAGTAGAGAGTTCTATCCTCACTGGGTGACCATAATTTCGGCCTTTTGCCATATCAAAGTTGGAATTAGGAATTATATGTACTTAAGTAAAACAGTATTAATCCCATTATTTATATCTCGATTATTGTCCTTATCCTTATTGTTGTTATCGCAACGTTTCGGCCGTTGTGCTATCCGGCCTTCATCAGGTTTACCCTATATTTATTCTACTGGGTTAGATTAATCTCATTCCGTTGCTCATATCTCCAGGGATATCTCATCCAGTTCTTTCTGTTATAAACATCCTATTAATTCTAAATAACAAATTATTTTAAAGTATTAATAATCATTAAAATTAAACAGTTTCCCGATTTTAATTCGCTGATTTTTAATGTAATGCTTGAATAACTTCCTTGTGAATTCTGCGGATATTATATAGCCGTTGAAAGTTCCTTATTGCATTGTTAAATATTTTAACCTAACATCGTTCAGAGTATATTAAAAAAAAAAACAATCATGGCAATTAAGAGGGATCATTTTTTAAAGAAGTAAGAGGGTAGAGACGAAGAGATTAAAAACTGACAAAATTTTACATTTCTTCGAAGCTAATGTTAATGTGTGTCATACTAAAAAAAAACATGCTAAAAATTGTCTGTTATTTACTAGTTCCGCTGATACAAAGAAAAACAAGTTGTTTTTTTTAACTAAAATTTAGAATGTTCTAAAAAGAAGGAAATATTTTTAAAATAATTAAAAATAACTTTGGTCTTTCCTCTTAATAATAACATAAACATTTAGACGATAAAATTTTGTTTTCTTCAAGTTTGGCGTCGTTTTCATCATGCTATGCTCTGTTTTTTAGCGATCTCGTGGAGGTACCTATGTTAAATGCATGAGATCGTAAACGCCTCCCAAGTAATTCCATTCATTTTCTTTCTTATAATTATATAGGTTTACTTTTCTCACTGACGCCAAACAGTGCCACTGGTATGTATTTTCTTTCCTGTCTTACCTCGCACTAAAAATAGTCCATTATTTATCAGACAATGCCAGTGCATAACACGTGAGCTTTACTAACTTAATAACAGAGGGACAAGCAGAAACCTGATATCCCTACAGGCAAGCCGCTAATTACACGCTGGAGGCAACGCTATCGGTTCTCTGGTGTCAGCCACCGACGGCTCACCGGTGGCCCTCTAGCGGTCCGCCAATGGTAACATTGCCGTGACGATTACGTCATCTGGCGGGCCTCCTGCTCTAAATGCTAGTGGCAGGCTACCCTGGCGACAATGGTAGTCATGTGTTATTAGGTGCTAAAACTCTTTTACTACATTTCTTACGAAAGATTCTGTAATTGATTTATTCCAACTAATCTTCTCATCTTTGTAAGAGCTGTTTTATTTACAAACCTGATGTTTCGACTATATTCGCACTAAGCATCTTCAGTTTTCAGTTACGTACAAGCGATATTTTATGTATTGGTATTATGCTAGTTTCATTGCTGTGATACTAGTTCTTGTTTTATTCCTGCTAAACTAGAAGAAATCGAAATTACTACCAGATAAAATGATTTCACTCACGATACCTAGATGGCAGAAACATTTGAGTAACTCTCGCTTATACTCATTGCACTCCAAAGCATTTTATTGTTGCATTATTAAAGACTTTAAATCTAATGACAGATTGTTTCGGTATTTGGTCAAGGTGCAATTCTTCCGCATTTGATAATTTTGGTTCCATTGTGTAATAAATTATCAATATACATTCTCTTATTAATATTGCTTTTATTATTGATTGTACTAAGTAAACTCTTGCCATGTTCAGGTGTTCATGATTGGGTCTATAAGTTATAGCATGTATACACACACGCACACACACACACACACACACACATATATATATATATATATATATATATATATATATATATATATATATTTTTTTTTTCCTCTCAATTCGTTGTTGGAAGTTTTACCTGATGATCCTGAATCCTTAAAAAAGGATTTAGGTGAAATAAATTATCGTAATGGTACCTTAAAGTGGTTTGTTTTTCATTACATATTAGCTCTGTCCTCACATTGAGCTCTCAGATTTTCATCCTCTTTGGATTTACCAATTCGGTTTACCAAGTTCCTTATAACTTAATTAATTATTTATATATATATATAAATATATATATATATATATATATATATATATATATATATATATATATATATATATATATATGTGTGTGTGTGTCTGTGCGTGTGTGTGTGTAAAGACAATAATGAATCCATCAAATCTGAACAGGCAAAAATAAGTAAAATGAGAATAAAACAAGACACTAAAACAAACAAAAATGAAAACAACACAAGATAGGTAATAGAATTGTTCTCTACTAGAAAGAAAGATATAAGTATCTTTGTATCAGTCAACTTGACATTAAAAGTATCCTGCCTTTAAATCACCGCATTGTGCAAATTATCCCTAGTAAATAATATAAAGGTTTTTAAAGACAGATCAACAAAGAAGTTTCCCAAAGTATTGCAAATTATTAAATAACATAACACTTTCGAAATACGTAAGGAATCTCACAAAAATAGTCAATTGAAATGACCTGTAATGATAATAATAATAATAATAATAATAATAATAATAATAATAATAATAAACGAGAATGACATGGTTACAATATTGAGAGAATAGCAGCAACATCCATTCCAGAAAGTACAAAACCGTAAAAGATTCAAACTTTGAAACCAAATAAAAGAGCAGAAATTTCAATGACACTATGATATAAAATACTCACCTATTTATCTTCACTTTATAAATTCAATTCTACAAAAATAATTACTTTAATGTAAAGGGTTAGGACTTATTCTACCTTTATTAATAAAATTTTCATGCATTTTCGTCTTAATTGATTATTTTCTCTTTTATTCCAAAATAATTTCACGATATTCTGATCAAACTTATAATGGTGAACGGCGAATGCATTGGATGTATTGTTTTCTAAAACATCGCTTTTATATTTGTATATTTTATTTACATCCACAGATTTGTCGAATAAGTATTTTGGGGGACAACTTTTTTCAATCTATTTTGAAAATGTTTGATTTAATTTTAATGATATTTTGTTTTGCGCTAATTAATTCTATTTTTGGTTCTCATGTACTTTTAATAAAACTCGTATTAATTTTAGATGAATTGTTTTAAAAATGTATTTAAATATTAGGTTGGTGCAAAAATAATGACGTAATAATGTCGTTTTTTGTCGTATCTTTTAACGTCAAAAACGACATTATTACGTCATTATTTTGCACCAACCTAATATCTTAACAGGTAGCTCTTAATTATTGCAATCATATAATCCTAAGCTCCCTCTCAAATTTGGCTTAAGGAGGCGCCCATCTAGCCTTATAAACAACTTGTCCGACGCACACAAGTAATTAGGGGTCGGTCATTGTGGAAAAAGCACATGAGACCAATGAGAAACACCGAACATAGCTTGAAAACATTCTGCGTAGATAAAACAATAGGAATATTTTATGTCATTGCTTTTATAATCTCTTAATTGATTCACATGAACAATTGTATTAATAAAGGTTATTATTATTATTACAAACGTTATTATGTTATTGTAGTGAAACGTTTGTACATTTGTGGTTTCTTCTGGATTGTAATCAATTCCTGCAATCCGTTTCATTTAGTGACCGCAACACGTGTCTCCTGTTCGCAACGGCAATCACCATTCTCTCTGTCGTCTCGTTATATACATTTTATATCCTAATATATAAAAGGCGTAAGAAACAAATAAAACAATTCGAATGTCACTAGTGCATAAGTGAAAGCAAAAGATTTATTCGCTATTTGAAAACGATTCGCCGATTCCATTTTACGTACGCAACACTGGCTTCCTTTGAATAATCCGTGGAAATATACATGGTGCATTTTAATATGATGTGTTAAAATAAACATTTTTGTAAAAGGCAACTGCACAATTACTATACATAGGTTAATATTTCGTTAATACGAGGTCTGATCAAAAATTATCAAGGTAGGTGCATGAAAAAAGAAAAGTACAACAGATATCAATTCGGCATTTAATTTTCTTTGAAGTAGTCCACTTCTGAAGTTACACACTTTATCTAACTTCGTTTCCATCGATGAAAAGATTCCTGGAATTCCTTTTTTCTGGATTCGAATAGATACCTCATTGTATTCTCTTTGATTTCCGCGGCGTCTTGAAAACTTGTTCTTTTCTAGTGTGGTTTGAGTCTTGAAGAGGAAAATGTTACAAAGGACGAGATTAGCGGAATATAGTGTTTGTCAGACCTGGAGAATGTTTTACTTGGCTAGAAACTTGCAAGTGCTAAAGTCAATGATGGAATCTCTGTAATTCTGTAAGACGACTAGTCTCTATACATTTTCTTTCCAAGTACTGCTATAAGCAATGGAAGTGAGTGAGAAAATTATAACTTAGTGTGCATGCGCAACGGATGACATGGTTAATGCATTCCAAGCGGCTTCATTTCGTGTACATTAACTTTGTTACAATATTGACACTCCTGATATTTTTTGATCGGATTTCGTATCAAGCCAATTAACATTTCTTACCTGTGATCAATACCCAGTGACAATTGAATGTTTGAACGATTAGCTTACAACTATAGGAAAAGCGTTCATCTTACCAGGGTCATTAACATACTGTCAACCTGCGTTTTTCCCTAATATCTATTCAGATGATAGTTATCCCAATGGTGACACTTGTTTTGGATATTGATTTTCGAGAGGTTTTCTACTGACATCATTTAGTTTCCGATTGATAAAAATTACATAAAAATGTCGATGAGTTAATTTTATCGGGATTCCTTTATATCCTTCTTAGAAATGACTTTAACTTAAAGAGGAAACGATCAAAATGCAATGATCAAAACAAAACAATGAAAATAAACGAAAAGGCATAGAGATTTACTGCAGAAAAATATATAGATTTTGTGATCGAATGACTTGAGTGGGAGATTACTCCTGAAGTCAATAAAGTTACCTACCAACTTCATAGAAACAAACAAAAGAAGAATAAATTGGAATATAATACAATCATCTTTTATGGTATTGAATGCAAGGCTTGAGTCAATAGGACAGGTCGATTTTGGAATCTTGGTATTGCACTCAATTATCTAATACAGGTGATATCAAATTTATTTGTATTTAATCTTCAAATAGTAAAATTTTGAAATCAGATTCTATGAAAATTCCTACGGGAATTATCTAGAAAAAATGTACAAAGGCCGGAAATTATTTTAAGATATTTTTAATGTTTAGCATTCTTTTTATAGATACAAATGTTTAAGTAAATTTCTCGGACATTCTTTACGTGGTGAAATCGTTAAAACACGTCAGGCTCTATGACGGGTCCGTATAGGATACAGGTTCAAATCCTGTCGGAGGAGGAATATTTGAAAAATTCTCGGTCATTCAGGCCGGTAAATGTCAGTTAATACGGTTTATTATGAACAGAGCATTTACTTAAATATTTATATCTATAAAAAAATGTATAAACATAAAAATATCTTAAAATAATTGTCGGACTTTGTCCATTTCATGTGTGACGTCATTTGCTTACATTTGATACGCCATGAGCAGACATGAAAGTACGTGAAGGATTCATGGATGATTGAAGTTTAAATGCAGTAAATTCGACCTTGCTAACCGATCGATCCTCTCTGGCGAAATCGGTAAAAGCACATCAGGCTATATGTCGGTTCCGTATACAATACAGGTTCGAATCCTGTCCTATGAAAATTTCTCGGTCATTCAGGCCGGTAAATGTTATTTAATATTGTTTATTATAAACAAAGTATTTACTTAAATGTTTGTATCTATAAAAAGAATGTTAAACATAAAAAAATATCTTAAAATAAATATCGATATATGTGCAAGTATTTCGGGCGATAATTAAAACTAAATGCTGAAAAATTGGTAAGTAAAAGACATTAAGATACTAAGTTTGCGTGGCAGTATGTATAACATCTAACTCCAGCGTTCACATACAGTTTGACGCTGAATGTCTAAAAAGAGGGAAAAATCAACCTACTTCATTGAAGCAAAAGAAAAAAGTTGTTCTACAGAAGGAACCTGAGAGAACTATGGAATAATCAACGACAATGTTTTAAATACATTTAAAGAAAAATGTTACATGTACTTAGAATCAGAAAGAATGGATTGAAATTTCTAGGAGACATAATGAAGAAAGAAGGCTTGGTGATTTCGACACTCACAGACCAGAATGAAGGAAATACTGAAGGAGGAAAGCAGTGAATGACTTACTTACCTTGCCTAAATGGTTGTCCGAACAGGATCTAGGAGGGATAGTAAGCAGACAGGAAATTGTGGAGAATCACCATGGCCAACGACCTTAAGACACACGGCACATAGAAGATGATGATATTTATTTTTTACTGTTCATGTTTCTATAATGATTAATTTACTAAATAATCTGGGGATCATTTTTTAACTACAATGATGTTATCCAGTGCTGTTTATTTAATGTAATTTTTTGTAACATTCTTACTCTTCGTGTATAAATACGCTGACACACATAGAATATATGATATATAGAACTATATATAAGTTCCATAGAAAAGAAATATCTCATGTAATACATTTTGACTTAAGAAGAAACGAAACATTAATAAGCGATTTCATTGGGAATTTAAACAAGAACTGTACAGGTTCATCAAAATCCTAGAACAAAGATTGGAATATTTATGCTCGGAATGTCATCAGAAAGAGCAATAAGGTATAGCTGTGTTTTATAAATTATGCAAAGGCGTTCGACAAATTACGCCACAAAATCTATAGAAACTGCTCAGCAACCTTTATATATTTTGGAAGGACATTGGAATACTCAAGAACCTATAATGTCAGCAAAACGCCTGCATACGGATAGAAAATGAGATCAGTATATATACAACAGAAGAAAGGGGTGTAAGAGAAGGATATATGTCTTCTCTCAGGATATATTCAAGCTATGCAGCGAGGCGATTCTGAGAGAATTAGAATTCATTATTGGCAGCCATAATATGCAGATCACAAAGTGTTGACGGCAGACACGGAAAGGAAACTGCACTGAATACTTCAGATGATAGTGAAAGAAATCGCGAAGAAAGAACTAAAAATCAACAAGAAGAAGAGAAAATGCAGGTTTGTTAGCAAAAGGATGAGCCGAAAGTGCGAATTCAAAGCGAACATACAAAAATGCAAAAAGGGTAGAAATTTAAATATTTGGGAAGTGTTTAACAAAGGATGGAAAAGTGGACACTGAAATCGTTACGTGTATTGGGGTAATCAAAGATGCATTCTAAAAGCTAAGCAATGTATCAAGAAATAGAAAAAAACTTCACTAAAAACAAGGAAATGAGTACTAAAATGTTATATGCTATAGGTTCTCCTGTATGGCATTGGATGCTGGGAAGTTGAAGAAACATGAAACAACATTAATGTGATTCTACAGAAGGTTACTGAGTATGCTATAGACCGAGTATGTGAGCAACGACGAAGTTTTAGAAAAAATAAGAACAAAAAGTTAACTTACACTTAACTCCAGGAAGAGACATTTGCACTTTCTAAGGCAAATAATAAGGAAAGTGTACTTGGAAAATTTGATACTCAAAAAACAGATTGAAGACAATATTGTAAGAAGAAAACAACACATAACATAGTTGATGAGCTTGAATAAATGGATTACGAAACAAGGCTTAGCAAAAATAACAAAAATACAAAATGTATTAAGAGCTACAAGGGACAGAACAGGAAGTTGTGGAGAGCCTTGATCGCCTACCTGATCAGTGGGGCATGGTGCATATTGAAGAAAGTAAACGCCAACGTTAAGGAGACAGAGATTTAATTTCGTCATCCGGGGAATGTATACGTTTTGCCTTAGCGGATAGCAATAGACTTTAGTTTTTGTTTTACATTCGTAATGGGGTCACTAGTGTTTTTATATATACTACGTTGTAAGATCATTCGTTTTTTGAAGAAAGAAGATATGTTTATGAATCCGTAAGTGAATATAATTTTGACCATCCTGGTTTTAGCGATAAACTACACCCCGCATCAAGGCCTCTTATCGGTAGTTTTTGAGGAGCGTGGAATCACCACTAAGTTACTGTTGTTTGCTGACCAATCTGACCGGGGATGGCAGCACCATTTACGACCCAAGCTACCGGCAAATAGTTAACCCCCAAACTGAAGTCAAAACATAATGAAAGTATAAAAATAGATTTTTACATTAAAAATAGCATCAATACATTTTTGAAAATAAATATCACCAGCAATACATTTTTGAAAATAATATTACCAGCAATACATTTGATTCTCGACAAAAGCACTTTCTTATACGTCAATGAAATCTGATCTACAAGCTGATTTCTTACAAAGGTTACATATTCTATACATACGGAAATATCCTAAAAATTTTGTAGGAAGTAAATAACCCTTTGAGGTTGATATATCGTAAAACAAAATGAACCAAGCAAACCATAATTTGCAATTGATACTTTTTAATCAATATATATATATATATATATATATATATATATATATATATATATTAATTCATTAATGAGGCGGTGTACTGAAAGTTCATTAATATCAGAAACACATTTAACATATCTCTGTTCTTCACAAAAGTACCTGTGATACACTCTGGTATACGTAAATTAATATCGACGAAAATAAAAATAAATATGAAGACAGAAAGCTGAATCAAATCGGCAATAAAAACCCATATATAGATAAACCCTGGCATACAGTAGATGACGAAATATAAGGTAAGAAATGAACGTCCCTGTATCTTTAATATTTTGAGGTAAAACTGTAACTGCTTTTTGATATATTTATCAATCCCACATCTCTCTCTCTCTCTCTCCCTGTTTAACAGCACAATAATAATTGGGACAAGGAAGATATAACACTATCTACGAGCAGATAACTCTATATTCTATACTTTTCTATACATTAGCATCTGTTTACGAATGTTAAGTACAATAAACAGATGAACATTTGTAAAGCCCTATGCTCTAGAAATACGAAATCACAATGATATTTATCAAATAGATAAGTCATATCACCTTTACTCTTGCAACTGAAACACAAATCTCTGCAGCAAATGGATCTGAAAGACACAACAATGATATAATTGAGTCATTATCTTTACATACCTTCAAAAAAAAATATTTTGATTGAAATTACCATAACGAATGTTTCCTGTATAGAAATGGCAAAATTTGCCATTACAATTAATATTCATTAAGAATAAGGAAACTTACATGCGATCACATTCCTACCCAAAGTTGATATTGCTTAACAGATTATTTAACATACTGGGCAGCCTTCAATGCTTTTCATTGTGTTTCGTAGTCTTTGACCAAAATGTAAAATATTAATGGCACCACATAATACGTTACAGCGTCTTACGTGGGTCAAAGAGCATAATCATTGGGCTTTTGAAGATTGGCGTCGTGCAGCCTGCTTAGATGTCCTACGTCTCGGGACGTATGTCGATATAAATATGTGTGATTGATTGATTGTAGACAGATGTGATTCTCTGACTGGCCAACCATTAGCATGTTATTTAAAGTTAGAAAATGTTTTAGAGATAGTAATGGTTACTTAAAAACTTCCTACAAATTAACACCTAGCTGGGGATGCAAATGTTGGATTTATTCCATTCCCAAGGCATTTGCGCGTAAGTGATTATAAGGAACACAGATGAAGTATAAAACTCGGTTCTAGAGTTTCCAGTTCCAATCCCTTATCCATTATACTAGCCGCACTTGCAAACTTTGAACACCTTTTATTCCCAAGCAGTCATCGATTAAGATACTGGCCAGGCTCAAGGTTGTTTAAATTCGCTGATTGTACGACATCCAGTATTTCAACGTGATATGGCCGTAAGATTTAAACATATGTAGATACGAAAACATAAAATGCTTACTCAAATCATATTTTGAAACAGAATTTTTTCAAAGATCTCATCGTCGAGAGATTGAAAATTTTAGACAGAAAAAATTGGATTTTGCATTATATATATATATATATATATATATATATATATATATATATATATATATATATTGTGTTTTTGCGCTCTGTGCAAAATGAATCTTCCGAGTAAGTAATCAATTTGGAAATAGCGTTTCCATAAGCAATCATGATAACCAGCGGGTGGTAATTTGAAGGGTATTCTGGGTACAGAATATTCTGGAATCGATTGAACAGGTGCCCCATTAAAATCATCTCTTTCATATTAGAGAATAATCTATTGATCTATCTATTTATTTCTCTCTCTCTCGATACATACACACACACACACACACACACACACACACACACACACACACACACACACACATATATATATATATATATATATATATATATATATATATATATATATATATATATATTATCTCCAACACTGAGAATAAAACACAGCTCGCTGATGGCAAGATATTTCCACAGAACTCAATATGTGGACATCGTTTGCTCTAAAACCATAATATGCCCCTACACATTATCTATACTCAGCATATATATATATATATATATATATATATATATATATATATATATATATATATATATATATATATGTATAAAATTGTGAAATGAAGGCTTGCAATAAATGCAAAAGGCCTCAGATGAGTAACACAAATTAAAATAGTAAAAATATCAGAAAACGCAACATCAACATTAATAATAATAATAATAATAATAATTATAATAATAATAATAATAATAATATATTAATACAACACATATCCTCTGTTAGCCAGAAGATCAGTATTTTTATTGATTTTATTCATTCCCAATTTACTAAATAAGAATGTTAGAAAACGGTTCTCCCATGATAACAAAGAGAAGCATAAAACAAAATAAGAACTAATCCATTTTTATCGCTGCCTTCCAGTCATGGCGTTATCGATTTCACAAAGGTTGAACTAACTCTCAATTGAGAAGTTGAACGCCCCAAGTTTTAGCTCGATCAAGAATCGAGTATCTTCAAAGAATACAATAAAACGTAAACACGTGCAAAGAAGATTAATAATTATTACTTCAGATATTTACTACTTTTAATATGTTGCGATTTGCTTTGTCTATAATAAGAGGGTAAGTTCTAAACTTTCGCGCCACAAATGAAGCAGGAAAGATCGGTCGGATTTTGAACTCTTATAATGAATAAGGGAGAAACCTCGATCTGCTTATTTTAATGAGTCAAGGACATTAAATTGAATGCAAAGTAATTTTCTGTGACGATTGAATTCTGACATGTTGCAAGCAAATTACTTTCCTTCATTTCTTTATGAATTCTTCATTTAAAGAGTTCCGAATTCTGATAATTCCCTCGAGGCTCGGCCTAAATGCGATATTTTTGCTATAAGAAATTGAAATACTAAATATATTTTAATATAAACGGCGAGAGACCAGCATCATCTAGAGAAAGTCAATTCTATCACAGTCCTGAGTATCACAATAAACTATATTTGGCAGCAAGTTCCTTGGTCGGGGTTGAGAAGCGTGGAACCAACTCTTAAATACTGTTGTTAGTAGATCCCATTGACACGGGGTTGTAGCACCTGTTAGGGTCCCAGATATGGGAAATAGTTAATCCTCAAACTGGGGTCAAAACACTATGAATGTATAAAAATACATTTTTATAGTAAAAATTCCAGCAATAGAGTTTAAGAAAAAATACTACCAGCAACATTTTAAAAAAATACAAGCATTACATTATTGAAAAGGTAATCTTATAGGCATTAAATAATCCATTGAGATTGATATGTCGTAAAATAAACCAAACCAAACAGTTAAATTGCATCAAACTTTCAGCTGATTTCAGTCAATATCATCTTGCAGGATCAAAAACACTGAATCAATCTCTAATATGCTTTGATATCCGAATGAAAGCGGTAAATTTGATTGTCATGTGTTTTGAAATGTTTTTTTTTTTTTTTTTTTTTTTTGTATTAAAAGACACAAAAATAGCAATTAGTTAATGTGGATTCCCGGATGAAACCCGGTACCAATAAATAACAAACGCCAAAAATGTATATAGGAAAATAATATATTAACGTAATAATACAAACTGGTAAATCAGGTTAGTAGTTCCAGGGGTACGGGTTAGTAGCAAAATATCTATACAGTCTTTGGTATTGAAGTATCGCTGTATGACTTCCTACTGAGTCTACGTGCTCGTTCACGGTGACTCTTGCTCGCTATGTTCGTTCTGTCTGTTACCTTCACCCTCTGTTGCTTTCTCTCTTAGCAGTAGTATATGTATATACTAGTTGAGTCCATTTGTGTAAAAATGGGAGAACTCCTCAACAGTTAATTTTATCGTATTCGGTATCAAAGCCATGTGAGAGTCCGTTACTTTTTGTGACAGGTTTTAAAATGAAATAACTAACAGAAATCTGCTTTCGAACTACATACATGTTAACTCTGAACATTGTTTCAAATGCTCATGTATAGCAACTGCATATCTAAAGTGTACTTGTTTATTTGTAATATTTGCTGTAAAAGAAACCTGAATAAACCTAAGGAAAAATCGTTGAGTAATCCTATAGGCCAGTTTTTTTCCCAATGTTTCTTGACGTTAAGTCCAACTTATGAAAGTTACCCATCATAGGGACAGAGTTTTGTAACATCTGCTATAGACAGTTGATGAACGGTCACATTTTTCATGGATTTAGAAATAGTCTAAGTTTTGATTGATTCATTCATTTTCTAAGGTTTCCCAAACGTTTGCAACCTTTTGAGCAAATTATTATAAAGTAGTTTGTAACATGTTTA
>OZ010586.1:99524905-99559905 GCA_963932145.1 Acanthosepion lycidas | reverse complement strand
CTGTAATTATAAGTACGGAAAACCAACCAGAATACAATTAAGTTGCGTTGTTTGAGTTAAGCATTGATCTCCGCTGTTAAAGGCTTTACTTCTCCGAAACACGTGTGGAGAACTTTATTTGATTTTTCAATTTCAACTGAGGAGGGTACCTAAAAGTATCAGTAACATCTTATGAAGTTTATATGAGCTTATTTTTATATTAATCTCAGTTATGTCATTTTTTTCCATGAATGAAATATGAAAATTAATGATAGAATGTATGGAAATAAAAATAACACAGTAAAATGTAGTAAATGTACATAAAATTATAGTATTTTATGTACAATTCCGATAAAATTTCATAAGAAAGGTAACTATAAATTATTACATAACTTTCTTATGAAATTTAATCTAACTTTTATGCGTCTTTTATTTCTTTATAATATCTTTCCATATGACATCGTAAACATAAAGGTGAAAGCCAAGTACAAAAAAAAAAGAAAACATTAGAGCGCTGAACGTTTTCCTTAAAAATAACGCGGTAAATAATTTGTTCACTTAAATGTCGATAATTTCATTTTTCTCCTTCCGTAGAACAAATTATCCTCACGGATTCCGTCAATATATCAGTCATCACCTGTCAAGTGAGGCGAAAGTTTATGACCTGCTTTGTTTTATTTTCAAATTAAATCTTTTCGTCGCAGAAGTTAAGTTAGCTTGGTTCAAAATATTTTAAATAAACATTATAATTTCTTATTTTCTTAAAATAAGTTTTGAAAAAATGATAATTGATATTGTTATCTGATTTAAGTGTAGAGTTATTACCTGAATAGTTTTAATAACTCTACACTTAAATCAGATAACAATAGGGAAAAATTATGCGATTGTAGAAGCCCCGTAGACTGCCCATTTGAAAATAAGTGCTGCATCAAATCTGTGGTATACCAATGCACTATATCATCCACGGAGAACCCTAACAATAATATGATATACATTGGGTCCACGAAAAATGCCTTTAAAACCAGATGGAGGTAGCATAAATGCTCCTTCAACAACATAAACTTAAGACATCAGACCTCTCTATCTAAATATTTTTGGCACCTGATAGAAAAAAATAGGACACCTAAAGTAAAATGAAAAATCATTAACAGGACTAGAACTTGCAAAACTTGGGATGACCCATGCCCTTTGTGCCTCCATGAGAAACTACACATTATTAAGCTTCTAAACAATGAAAACCTATTAAGCAACAGGAAAGAATTAACGGTTTTCTGCCGACACAACATAACTTACGCTCTGAATAACTAGCTAAAAACACGCATACAATTTTAAAATCCATAGCCCATATACATAGTTTTAATACCCTACAAAAAATGATAACTCTTTATGAAGTCGTCAAATAACAAACGTTACGGCCTTTTTATATACACAAATCCCTTTCATAAAGAGATATAATAAAAGAATAAAATAAAAATAAATAAATAAATCTCCATAGACGCTCAAGCCAGACTATGCGAAAACTTCCTCCGCCGTAAATTTATCCACCCCCACCTTACCCTGACCCGGCATCTATGAAAGTAACTCTATGCTGATACAAATTATTAACACCCCACCCCTGCCTATTCTAAACAATCCTCCCTTGATGTTACCATGGACATTTTTGATTTCAATTCTGACCATACTATTAAAACTCGTAAATTTCAGAAATAAGTCATTCCCCAAAAAAATTTCGTTTGAAGATGGAACAGAGCCTACTTTAACTCAAGTTAATTCAAATATTATTTTAAAGTTTTCGGCTCCTGTTTTGAAACATGAGACCTCTTATGTAGCGAGTTGGAATCATATTTTTAAATAAATAATTATATTTATGCTCTACTTTCGTATCGAGCCCTATTTTTTAAAAATAATAACAAAAATACTACGGAACTTTGGATTATTTACCACACCAGTTTCTTTCCTATTTTTTACAATATTTTCACACACACACACACACACACACACACACACACACACACACACACACACACATATATATATATATATATATATATATATATATATATATATATAATGGTGATTTTAGTTTATCAGTCTATCTATCTACCTATCTTATGTTACCTGTCTTCATATCTATCCATCGCTCGGAACTTCTTACTAAAGATAATTTTGTTATCGCTCTTTCCAGTGTGAATTAAGGCTTCCTTCCTAAACTTTTGTTTGATGTAATATGAACGCCTATATTTTAATCATATCATTAATTTCTTTTCTAGTTTCATATGCGAGGCATTTAAGCTGGCGAAAGTTGTCAAGTGGTGTGTCTTTTGAGAATTGGTAAGGTTATATATGTTAGTGCATTGCCAGTCTGTTTGTTTCAATGTAGAATAGTCTTCACTAACACTTAAAACCTTCATTTACCCAAAGCCAGTTTCAGTCTTTGATCTAAGAAAGCAGTTGTATAAAGCAGGCTAATAAATAATTCTGAATTAGTTTGACGCCATGCTCAACATCTATAAGAAAGTCTCGATCTTACGAGGGAGTTATTAGGAAATGATTCCAGTTTTTAGGTTATTGTTTTGGGTATGTAATATCAATGCATGTCTATTCTATGTTCAATCTTCATTGTCTAATCTGCTAAATAATATTAAAACCGATCCGTATGTACAAGCAGTGATCATTTTCCGTTTATTTCTGGGTAAGATTAATTATTATATGTAACGACATTAAAATGGAAAAGAAGAACATTTTTATATACATAATAATTTTCAATTAGGATATATAAAAGTTCAATATTTCAAGTTAGAAAAATAAGGAATTCCCAAAAGGATTTCATAGGAATATTGACTACAGTATCATTTTGATTTAAAAGTTTCATATTTGACAACACTTAGAATGATTAACGTGGGAGTTTTATTTAAGTATTAATGTTATTTTATTTACAGAAATATAAATCAATCTATCTATCTATCTATATATCTATCTATCTATCGATAGATAGATAGATAGATAGATAGATAGGATAAGATAAAGAACAAATAGGAAATATATATCCTTCTAACATGTTTCCCTTTTACACACGTTTGCAATAAAAATGTTTTCCATTGATATCTATCTATCTATCTATCTATCTATCTATCTATCTATCTCTGTACATTTTTGATTGATCTATCTACAGATAGATAAACGATTCTGAGCCATTTTCCCCTATAAATATTGTAAAGTCTATCTCTCATTCTATAGCTATCTATCTATTTATCTATCTATCTATCTATCTATCTATCTATCTATCTATCTAAATATATATATATATATATATATATATATATTTATATATATATATATATATATATATATATATATATATATATATATATATACCAGATTATATCTATTTCTTTGTGTGCTACCACCATCAATTAATTTGGAGAGCCGATAGGAGTGATAGAGGAAAGGATGGGGAGAAGAACAGTGGATAGATCAAGGCAGCTGGAGATGTCGATTGACATTAAATTTGAATAGTTGGAGATTATAGCTCTCAGGGAAACAGTAATAAGGAAAGCTGTTCCACAGGCGAGAGGTGCGAGATATGGAGTTATTGGAGTAGAAGAGACGGCTACATTTAAAAGTTTCTACACTGAAAGGTTGAGAGCGGGATGCCAGCCTCGTAGAGCGCTTGAATTCATGGTTTGGAAACCAGTGAAAGCAGCTCATCCGAGCAATTACCATGAAAGTATTTGTACAAAAAGACAGAGAGAGGCGACGGCGCATCTGTGAGAGAGTAACTGTAGACGAGATGCCAGATCAGGGCCAATTATAATACATATCCGCCTCTTGATGTTGTCAAGAACTCCGAGGTAAACAGAAGGTGCATATATGGCCGCAATACTTCATGCAAGTGCGAATAATTGATTTGTATATTTGAAGCATCGATTCTGGGGAGAAAAATTATCTTGCGCGGCAGAGAGAGCCAACTTTCCGCGCGTTTAACGAAGCAATTGACTCAATGTATCTGTCCCATCTCAGGTCAGCAGTCAACGTGAGACCGAGCAGACGCAGAGAGTTGCTCTCAAGAAGTTGACTATCAGACATTCTAATGTGGGCATGGAAGGATCTCTATGTTGATTAATAGAGAGTATTTTTTGAGGCGTTAAAGTTGACCAGCGATTTCTTGCCCTAATTAACAACCGATTGGAGGTACATTTCAAGACGAGCGCCCAGGTTAGTTTTGTCAGCGAGACTACATCTTTTTTTTTTTTTTGAGGCAGGAGTAAATTGTAGTCTCGTCCGCGTAGATATATATATATATATATATATATATATATATATATATATATATATATATATATATATATATATGCGGGGTACTTATTAGAATGCCCTCAATATTATAAATAGATCTAACATATTTGGTTGGATTGATGTGAGTTTGTGACTCTGGGTTTCACGCTATTGCGATCGTTAAACAAACTTATTAATTTTTAAAAAATGTTGGGTTTATGTAGATTGAGTGTATTGGTGTTATTGTGGAAGTAGGGGCAGAGGAGCGGGGAGGGAGCACCAATACACGCAATCTACATAAACCCAACATTTAAAAAAAAATAATCAGTTTGTCTGACAATTGCAATAGCGTGAAACCCAGGGTCACAAACTCACATCAATCCAAACTTACATATATATATATATATATATATATATATATATATATATATATATATATATATATATATATATATATCACTAATATATATATATATATATATAGATAGATATTTAATAGTGATTTTGATCTCTAATATATATATATATATAATATTGATTTTAGTTTATTTATTTAATAGTGATTTTAATCTATTTATTTAATAGTAATTTTCATAACGCGAAACTATTCAGCAATAAAAATATATTATGAAAAAGAATTCAAATCCTTCGCATTATCCCATTGGCTTGTATACGCGCAAAATTATCAATAATGGAGTCAGACAGCTACATAATAAGGGATAGTGACAGAAACTCCGTACAACCGCCATGCGAATTTGATTTAGTGAAGATCAACAAATGTTTATATGTTCTCTTCTTTTCACGGAAAATATTTCCCTTTGTTCATTACCGCTGACCATTTTCGACTTTGATCTTTGTAAAACTTGCGGTAAAAACAACTCACTGCCAAGCAACACAAATTTCTCAGCCGAAAACAGAAAACTTTGTCTCGGTGAATAGCGCAGTGCGTCAGCGAATTTTCTTAGAAGTGACATCTACGCTTTGGACCAGAAAACATCTTCGAGTTAAAAGAATTTTTTCGATGCTGAGAAACAAAACAATTAAGGTTTCATATATCTATATGTCCCTGACTCTCTCTCTCTCTCTCTTTTTCTGTCTGTCACTCTCTCTCCGAATTATATATATATATATATATATATATATATATATATATATATATATATATATATATATATATATATTGATAGAATATGCGACTAATAACGTACATATTTCTTTTTTCCACATATATATATATATATATATATATAGAGAGAGAGAGAGGTAGAGAGAGAGAGAGACTGACAAATTAATACAAACTCTTGTTTAATATGTTAGCGAATATTTTGAAAAAAGGCTTTATATGTGTTTAAATTATATCATCTTTAGAATGTCGTTTATATTTAAAACAGTTTTTTATAATATCTTCAAGTCATACATTTTATTCAGAGGCTTTTACATTAAAGTAGAAAATTGCGCATAGATATCTTGATGTGTTAAATGATACACAATTATTCAAATATTTAAATAAACTCCAGAAACATAAACTCCAGAAACATTTAAACATATATAATTTTCAGATAATAATAATAATTGTTATATGTACATAGTTATATATGATATATATATATATGTCCATTTCATAATGTGTGACGTCAATTGTTTACATTTGGATATGCATCGATCAGATATGAATGCACGAGAGAAAATCATAGAGAATTTAGCTTAAAAATAGTAAAATCAACCATGTTAACCGAAACGCTCCTCTGTGGCTCAATCGGTAAAAGCACGTCAGGCTATATGACGGTTCCGGATAGGATACAGCTTCGATTCCTGTCGGAGGGCGCATATTTTCTATGAAAGTTTCTCAGACATTCACGCCGGTAAATGTCGTTAATACTGTTTATTATAAACAGAGCATTTACTTAAATATTTGTATCTATAAAAATAACGTATAAACATTAAAAAAAATGTCTTAAAATAATTGTTGGACTTTGTCCATTTCATAATTATATATATATATATATATATATATATATATATATATATATATATATATATGCGCGCATGTGTTTTTATGGCGTCACCCCTCGACAGTAAAACGATTTTGTGACACATCCAGCCTTGCTGCAAATTCCGGGTAAATATACCTGAAACAATAAGTATTGTGTACTGTCTGCAGTTTTAATAAATTATGCACATATATACATCTATCTATCTATCTATAAATGCATTGGTATAAAGGTGGATAAATCAAATAACTAGATATTAGCAACCGTATATGCGCGAGTTAGCGTGCATACACAGGTAAGCAAATAAATATTTACTATATTTACTTTAATGTGTAAACGAAACAGTGCTCAATGTGGTGAGACAGAGCAAAGAAATATATATTAATAAATATACATATAGCTATTAAAACAGATGATTACACACCGTTAGTAAATTGGGATTCTCGGTGCCAAAATGACACCGTTTTTCAGACCGCAGTGACCATTGCAACTTGTGTTTGCTGATAAAAAATTCATCCTAAAAAATACTAATGACATAAATCCACTTAATAAACGAAATATACCGATGATAGTTTGTAATCATGTACCTAGTTTCTGTATTTACACCCAATATAAAATTTAATTATTTTAAATTGAATAATTTAGCGTATTTCCCATGAAACCCAGTATATATATATATACATATATATATATATATATATATATATATATATATATATATATATATATAATTATAAATAATATTTTGTCCCTGATGAATTCGTACAACAAAGAAACTTAAGTCGCTCTCCAAACATAGGTATCTATCTATCTATCTATCTATCTATCTATCTATCTATCTATCTATCTATCTATCTATCTGTCTATCGAGACGTGAGTGTGTGCGTGTTTATAAGCACTGTATAAAGCTCGAAACCAAATCTTGCGAGTCTGTTTCATACTTGAACGAAAGCAGGATGTCTGAATTCGATGTTGTTCACTGTGTCCACGATCTACCTATATTTATATACGCTCTCTAACGGATATTTAACACTTTTACTCCATAATTATAGGAAACACCTCTCTCTCTCTCGCTGTCTTACTCTCTTTATATATATATATATAAATATATATATATATATATATATATATATATATATATAAATATAAAAGTGAACATAGAAGTCAACACTTAGAGGCGACAGTCTGTTTCATGCTATATGCAATCGTCAGGCCACGTGTCGCCTCTAAGTGTTGACTTCTATGTTCACTTTTATATTTACACACGCTCTATCTCTGATATTGAGCACTTTATTCCATAAATATAGCAGACCTTAAGACTATATTTCTTTATATATATATATATATATATATATATATATATATATATATATATATATATATATCGAGAGAGAAAGTGGGTGATTTATTTTGCCGCATTTAGATTAACATCGATCTTTAAATATCAAGCCAAATTTTTCCAAAGTTTACACGATTACCTTCGCCCATCTCTGCTTATTAGAAGACAAACTACTCTATTTTCTTTCTCCACCACGGTTAAAACACGTTAGGCATGTCCCGTTTTGTGACATCAGTCAGACGATTTGACTGTTATCGAATGGAATTCTGATATATTTTTTCTCATAACTATTAACTCGAAAGAATTAATGCATAAGTTTTATTTTAATCTGACAAAAAAAAAGAAAAGATCTTTCCATTTTTTTTCTGTAAAACCTTTTAACTACTTTTAAACGAGTTTACTTTTGCTTAGATAGGGGTCTATGAAACTAAGCTAAAACATTAAGTACTCACAAATTGTTGCCTGGTTGCATGTGTATGTGTGAACGTTTGGAATACCCCTTTTCATTGTCAAGGCACTTAATCTCAGAGAAGGTAAACTCTTATATTAAAATGGGTAAATAAGCACCCTAGCACTCTTAATGATCATATTTAGAGGAGAGAACAAATCTGATATAATACAAATCAATTTACACATGAATATAGCTAAATGAATACCGCATCGTCCGTCGAGTAGATTATCAATCGATGCGTCCCTAAGTAACAGGCGAATTCTAAGTCGAAAAATAAACTACCGGTCGGGAAAGGCACAGTCAGTCAACTAATTGATCAACAGCTAAGAAATCAACTAAAAATCGATCTAAACTTACAAATTTCTTCAAAGGAAACATAGTAAAAAGTGTCCGACCAGTCAGGTTCGGTTCATATCAGGATGTATTTTATCTTAGAACAAAGCATATATGCTAAACCTGATGATGTCTGTAGGCTTCGATTTGGTAATGTCTACATTTTCTTTTAATCATCTAGGGAATAAACCCACGAACATCTATCAGTTTACTTATTGTGAAAGATTATAAGAAAAAATACCTTATAAAAGAGAGAGAGAGGAGGAGTAAGACGACTAAAGAAAACTAATGATTTAATATTTTGAAGATCGAATTTGACTGGGAAACAAGAAAACGAAACAGAATTCTACAGCCAATGAGTTCGTTACACATTTAGTATACAGCTTATACTGGACTGGCTTAAAATTTTCCAGCCGAGACGTGTATATACGTTTTGACACACAGTTTCTTTTCAGACACGTACGAATAAAGACGGCCAAAACATAACTTTCAAAAACAAGCTAGAGATGCGTTTATACGTCGATCTTAATTCGTTTTATGCTGTAAAGAGTTTGAGACGAGTCCAATTTTAAAACTGACAAGTCTGGTAGTGGTGTTAGCACCCGTTCGGTAACTTCAAGTTACCTCAGTTTCTTAGTTACTATATTAAAACAAATAAAAAAAAAAATCATCTGAAGATGAAACGCTTTCCCCAAAATGATTGGCGAAAAAAAAAAAAACAGGATTGCTGTGGAAAAGAAATACGCAAATAGATATATTTTAATATAGAATATCTTACACCAGACGGATAGATTGATGTCGGACAGGGCAAGTTGTAAAATGTCAGGGATATCAGCGTATGCTGCAACTGAAAACAGTGATGTTTCTGAAAAGGATAAATTCCACACAGGATTGACAAAGCATGTAAACAAGTAAAAGAAAAAAAGAAAAGAAAAAGAAAACTGCGCATTAATGTCTATTTTAATGCTAGTATTTTTGACCACCACAGGTCGTTTGATGGTATGAAGATATCACACTATGAAACTAAAACATTATTTACATTATTCGGATTATTGTCCTTATCGTTGTCGCAATATATATAACAACGTTTCGGCCGTTGTACACTCCGTCCTTCTTCAGGTGGTTGGAATATCGAACTAAACTCTTTATTTCGCTCATCGGGTAGACTCTTCTATTTCCACATTCATCCCAGTGAGCGAAATAAAGAGTTCACTTCGACATTCCAACGAGGCCCGATGGAACAACGTCCGAAACGTTGTTATAAATATGGCGGCAAAGATGAGGATAATGTAAATAATGTACATAATACCTCACCTAAGAAATATAGGCAGATACTAAAGCTCCCATCTATGGGAAACACTTGTTATTCTTTTTTTTAATAATTTCACCCCAAGCAAGACCGGAATGCAACTAGTACGCTGTCGCCTTACTTAAGTTGAGTTAATTTAAAAAAAGATAAAAAATAAACGTGATCTCAAACAAAAAAAAGACGACCTCATAAATATAACGTACACCAATATATATCAGATCAGTAAAAACGCCTGTTTAAAAACATAAACAATCGTAAACATAGAAAAGAAAAAGATAATTTATAAGAACTATAGTATAATAAATACCATTCGACATTGAATTAAAGATCGTGTGTTTCAATTTCATGAAGGAAATTTTGAATCAGGAACTAATAATAAAAGTGTGGAGTATATTACAAACTGTATGCATTCTAATTATGAATGAACCTTGTATTAAATTGACTCTCATCGTTTTATGAAGGTCAAATCCTCTAAGACCAATTTGATTTTCGTTGGAGTAAGTTGTATAAAGATGACATATATGCCATGAAATAAGACATTGCATACCTTTAACAGAAAGCTGTATCCCTTCTATGTTGACCTCACTGCTGTATATGATAAATAAGGTTCCCCCTTTCTGAACCATTGGAAACTACCTTCCAAGCTCCAACTGAAATGAAAGACTGGATCTGATAAATGAATTATAACGGCTCACAAATATTTACATGTCAGGCGAGGATCCCAAAACGGAAATATTTCCAACGTGATCAGGTATACAACAAGAAGGAAATATTAGGAAAGATCGATTTGATTATTTCCTAGATTATGCCCTACACATATAAAAACGCAGATGAATATTGATCATTTAAGAATTATGTAGTACATCCCACCAGTATCTACTAATAGAAAACAGTGTTCTATCATTTCTCTCCCGAGGCCAATGAATTCATGATGCGAATGACCCTGCACCAAAAAATAATATTCTCTACTAATTGTTCCAAGAAGGAGAACACATTCTAAAACAGAAAATACGATCAGGAATTGGAAGGAAATAATACCCAGAATCCTTCAGAAAATTCGGATGTGGTATAAATACTTAGCATTTCAAATAACCTGGCGTATAGAACTATTATAACAGTTTTAGTTTAGAAAACAGAAGAGGTTGTACTCGAAGAGATTTCGCCCAAAATCGTAAGTTGCTACAAAAGCATTAACATAATATCTCGAGTCATGATCTTAGATAACCTCGTCAAATCGAAACCTTTATAGAGATGTCATGTTTGGTGCCAAACCCATCCAGAAATATTTAAACTATCAGTCGTGCTTAGATTGATACTAATGACCACTGTATCTCCTAGTGAAAGCCATTTTCTTTTCAAAATATGTCGAGTGCTGGTATAAAATCACAAACTAATTACTGTACCAAATATCAAAATCTACAATTGAAGAGTTAAGTGGATACTATATGCTACGCGAAGAGAAAGTGATAATATAATCAAGATATTACACACTACATTAAACAAACAGGAAGACTGGTTCCATCAATAAAAGTTTCTGGTCGTGAGAAAACTATTTTCCTAAAGAATTGTTTTAAGAGAAAACTTTTACACAATGCAGCTGATTTTTAGCACTGGCCGTTCGTTTAGTGAATGTCCAATGTTTCCCTAAAAGGAAATGGTTAATATTACTGTCGAACGTGACCAGGCCACGTCGATCACTTTCATAATGTCCGAAAATTAACTAATCAATCCTCTTCTGCAAATTGATCGAGGGGCTACCATAGCATTGGAATTAGTCAAATCATTTTTTTATATAAATTAGCGAGAACTTTATGAGAAATATTAATGCTATGCGTTAAAATTAAAAGCCTGTATTAGTTTCGCTTCGGTATATATTTTAAACAGTATAATTCTTACTTACATGCATCTGTACTGCAATCAAGTGAAGTTAAGTATAGAACAGTTGTTAAGAATATGTTAGAATATGTATTTATAATACAAATTAATTCGTTATTTAAAACGAAAATTTACATGGGCTATGGCACAATATATTATTAATTTTAGAACATTTTAAAATGCTAACTTATGAAATATTTTGTCTTTAGTGTGGACTGTATAAGAGTAACCTCACGTATTACAGACTTTCGTCACAAATAATACTCTACAGTGTTTTAATATTACCTAGTTGTTCTTTTCTGTTATTATCATTGCGATATATGATTAATTAAAATTTTATTATATATCCTGCGATATATTGAACAGTATGTGAATAACATGACTAGTTAGGTTACAAGAAAGTGTTTTCATTGTATGACCAATGTAAAAGAGTAATGTTGTTTTCTTTTTTGTTTTTATTGTAATCTAATCTCCCAAACATCCGGTTATTCCTTGAGAACATTGATTTACAGCAAGCTGATTTCGAAAATCTAGCATTATGAGCAAAATTCTGGTTAGAATTTCAGTTTTATATAATTGATTTACCATAGGTATTTATTGGACGTATAATATTATATCGACCGAAAAATTAGATTTTGATGTATTTTCCTTATTGTTTATGATAAGCATAATTTTCGTTACACTCAAATAAATAGGGTTTTAGTATGTATCTGAGTGTAACAATCAAACAGAACAGTCTCATAATTTAAGTGAACAATACACACACACACACATACACACCTATATATATATATATATATATATATATATATATATATATATATATATATATATATATATATATATATATATATAGGGGTTAGACAAAATAATTAGAACAGTTGCAAAATCCACTCCTATATTTCAAAGATTTATTATATTAAGAACTTTAACGAAAACTTCGTAATTGCAGGTTAAAGTTCTTAATATACATATATATTGGGAGAGCGATATCTATATATTTATATGTTAATATAAATATATTTTTGACTAATACTTTTATATTTGTTCTACAAATACTACTATTAATAATCATGCTTATAATAAGTCAAATGAATCATAATTTTGAAGTAACCTATTCTTTATGCTCAGCTTATATATGGCACAAGGACGAAAATATGGGGTACTCAGTGAAGATCAATGTTACTATCCAGTCTTAGTTGTTCTAGCGAGATGCTCTTGCTAACCAATACACCACGCCGAAGTGACTGAAGGATTTTCAAAACTTAGCTTAGATGTAGCAAAAGGCGGGAATTGTGGAGCATCCAATTTGAAGTAGTGTATGAACTGAAGAAAATATCTTTGAATTGAAATCTGTCTTAAAATATAATAGTATTTAAAGCAAATATTTTACTATTTTAAGGAAAATAACACAGAAAATAGATTCGAATTAAGTTTGCCGAAACTTATAAAACTGTCTGTATTTCTGAGATTTCTGATATTGTGTATCCTATTTACATTATTGGTAACAGTGTTCTTATCTTTGTTGCCATATGTATCACAACGTTTCGGCTATTATACGTTCCGGGAGAGGTGAATTAACAAGAGATAGCTGATAACTGACATCCATTAGATATGACACATGGACTAAAACAGTTAGTGGAGAACTTGGAGAGGTGAATTAACAAGAGATAAAAACATTTCTGCCTATCCTCACAGTTTATCCGGCAGATTCATGCCCGTGACTGGGGCGTGGCAGTCCTAGCCTATATAGGTTTTGTGGCAGTGATGTATGAGAGGTGAATGTAGCTTGTGGCCCAGTATAGTTGCCCATCCTAATATATATATATATATATATATATATATATATATATATATATATATATATATATATATATATATATGTTAACTTTGGTATCTATATCTGAATTTCTAGGACAATTGCCTTCATATTTTTATTTCTGCTAAAAAGTTTCGACCGTTGTTACCTCCGGCCTTCCTATGGTGTCTAGTGATCTGGGTAACTTACAGGGAATTCTGAACTGAACCCTTTCTTTAATCTAAAGGTCGTGCGTAGACTATTCACGATCCACTGCCAATGTTTAGGAATATTATCTAGTATAATTTTGAATACAGCTCAGATATTGCTTGCCTGTTTCCACTGACTGCACTGTCTAGCAAATGGGATTAACTAATAATTTATATACCATCAAATTCCCAAATAACGCTTTAATTCAATATGATGATTTACGTTAAAATTTAAAAATCAAATGCATTTAAATTGCTAATATATATATATATATATATATATATATATATATATATATATATATATATATGTCTGTGTGTGTGTGTATTCTAAAAGTAATCCTCTTGTAAAGTATTTAACAGAAATACATTAAAATTAAGTTATAGCTGCAATAATAATCTTCAGAAGATCACAATCTTACACAACAATAAAACTCTAAACCAATTTAATAATCTGAATCATAATACAAGTTCCAAGGAGATTATTGTTAAGTATACTGGTTAATGCAATTGCCTATTGCCAAACAAATTTAAACTAAATCATTTGTTTATCTTTATCGACGGTTGAAAAGTTCTATATTGGTATTACTAAGAATTCTTTCAAGACTAGGGTGTATCAATATATATTGTCCTTTGCTAATAATACTTCACTTTTTAAATATCTTTGAAGTTTGAAAGACGATAATAAAACTTGTAATCTGAAATGGAATCTTTAAAAATGCCAGAGATGTAGATACGTATGTGAAGCCTGTTTTCTGTGTTTACATGAAAAATTGCAAATTATCAGGTTCTTTGATAAGAATACTTTATTAAATCAAAGATCTGAGTTAAAGGTAAATTGTAAACAGTCAACATTTTCCTTAAAATTTAGTTACATTTGGAATTTTCTATGTTTTTTCTTAGATTTTAGTTGAACTGTTTTGCACCGTATATCGATTATCTTTCTGTCGGCATTAATTTAGATTTAATATAATCTGATAGTATTTGTAAAACCGTGTGCAGATGTAATTGTATTTGGTTGCTATTTTGATATTTTACTTTGATTGTTTATTGTTATTAACACATTATATCGAGAATCTTTAGCCAAAAGTTACATATTAATTTATCAAGTAAATCTATAGATTTAAATTTAGTGGTAAATTTAAATCTATAGCTTATATGATTTTTTTTTATAAAATATATATATATATATTTTTTATGTAGGAAACTCACAAAGCATATAATTATGTAGCATTTTTTAGATCACCAGTTAATTTTTCTAACGAAACACATCGTCTAAATTCACAATGTGTATCAATTCACACCCACTCCTGTTTAAGATCTATTGCTGTCATTGATTTAATCTTTGCTTTTTTGCTTAGTTTAAATTTAACGCGGGTCATATTAAATTGGTTGATCAGGTCTGCCCACAAACCTTAAAACCCCACCACGCCGTTTCATTTTTGTAAAAAGACGCCGTATTTTGCTGTTAAATTTGATTAAATCCTTGGTTCACCACGCCATTAATTTACAATTGCATGATGAGATGCCTTGTGTGAGCATCGAAATACGACTGCAATTGTTTAGCGATTTGGACATGCTTTCGATATATATATATATATATATATATATATATATATATATATATATATATATATATATATATATATATATATTATTGTTATACATTATTTTAATTGATACATTCATATATATATATATATATATAGATAGATAAAGATACATACATATATATATATATATATATTATTGTTATACATTATTTTAATAGATATATTTATTCAAGTAAATGCTCTGTTTTTTTTTTTTTTTTTTTTTTGTTGTTTTTTTTCTTTCTTCAATTAAGTAGTCTTAATTATATTTACCGGCATATTTAATTCGAAATTTCTCGAAAATTCAGGCCGGGAAATCTAATTAATACTATTTAATTAAAAACAGCATTTACTTAAAAAAAAAAAAATCTATTAAAATAACGTATAAACAGAAAACACAAACACACATATATATGTTTTCTGTTTATACATATTATATATATATATATATAAAATATCTATATCTATCTATCTATCTATCTATCTATCTATCTATCTATCTATCTATCTATATATATATATATATATATATATATATATATATATTTACATTTAGGATACGAAAAGCAGCAGATAGAGGCTTTCGATAACAATATACTGAGTAAAGATGATGCTATTTCCTTAAAAACGGAAAATACAACCATGTTGTGACGTTCTTTGTGGCCGAGCGGTAAATCATGACGGTTCAAACGGAGATTTTCGCTACAAAGGAGAGGGAAGATTCGATCCCTGCTGGCGAACCCATTTTCTTTATGAGGATTTCTCGATTAATACGTTATTTTTATAGATACATTTTATTGAAGTAAATTCTCTGTTTTGTTTAATTACACTGTATTAATTACATTTACCGGCTTGAATTAAACAGTATTAATGGAATTTACCAGCCTGAATGTTCAATAAATTAGTAGAAAATATGCGCTAACCAGGAAGGAATTGAACTTGTAACAGTGATGAGAACCATCATTTAAACTTGCATGCTGTTAAACATTCAGCCACAAAGAAGCGTCTGATTAGCAAAGTACAAATCACTGTTTATAAGCAGACACCTTCGGTGATTCTTCGCGGTCGATCATATCTGTTTACGAAATATATCTTAATGCAAACAATGACAACACATGAAATGGATTAAGGCCGACACGTATTTAATATATGTTCTGTTTATAATTCAAAATTTGTAATTTGTAATTTGTTTGTAATTCGGATTTTGCTAACCGGACACTTCTTTGTGGTAGAATGTATAACAGCACGTCAGATCAAACAGCTGCTCCAAGCAAAAAGAACAGTTTGAAGTTCAACGTCAAAAAGTCTTAAAATTTGCCAAAATGTGGAAGTCGTATGATTTTACCCAAAATGAATAAACAAGAAGATTGCAAGAGTCTTGTTACATCTTAAGGTCATCAGGTGTACTTCAGGCCTGGCCATGGTGGGTGTGTCTTGTGCAAAACTCTCTAACCCTCTACCTTGAGTGGCTCCCGAGCCTTGTACAGGGTGGACATCATTGTAAAAATATATTTAGGAGAAACTATCCAAATATATACGTGTATGTGTGTATAATTGTTCTTGGCGTCTCCCACAAATGGGAAGACGCGAATCTTCTAAGAGAGCTTACATTGTAGTCGCTGAAATGAAGAAATGAAAAAGAGAACGAGGGGAAAAGTAGCCCGGTATTTATAGTATAGGGAGAGTGACCCCCTAGTGATAATTTGGGAATTAAAGAGGAGGTAACTCATACATGGCGTACCGATAACGATCGTCATTTCATTCATGCCGCTCGTGATAACGAATTCTTTTTTGAACATTCGGGCCGGTAAATTCCATTATAATTAAAAAACAAACAAACAAAAAAACAGAGCAGTTACTATAAAAATACCAAACATAAAATATATTAAATAATTTTCGGACATAAGCCATTTCATTATATATATGTGTGTGTATCATATCTGGATATTTTTAAATCAATATAATTTACCTATATATTCAGTCGTATAATCCCGTATTTTAGAATAGAATTTTTCATTCTTAAAATATCCCGATACACTTATGAATTGGATGCAATACTTTAATTTATTTGACCATTACCAATAATTTATGGGCAAAATTCCATGGAAACCTCCGAAAGAATTGTGCTTCTTTGTATTTGTTTTTGCCAATTTTACACCCCGGCTGCCATTCGTTTTTGATTTTATGATCTATCAATGGCCAAATTCTGACGGTTTTCATCGATTTCTTTCATCTATGACAATATCTTCCGCTAATATTTCTTTGACACGCTACATCCGGTGACAAGAAATAAACAACTTCCAGCAAATAATGGCGTCTCTTAATCTACATTTCCATTCAACTTGAAATTGATATTCATACGTCTAAAGGCTGGTGTTAGATCTCTGCAAGCAGCCATAACTGAAATTCCCTACAGATTCAAAACAACATTAACACGTTTGATGTAAATTAAGAATAAATATAATAATTCCTCCAATGGCAAATAATTCGTTCAATTTTGGCAAATCTTATACTCATGTATGGAAACTTAAACTTTATATTAGCTTCGATTTCGTCTGTATCAAAAAGATTTATTATCGTCATTATACTTTCATTTCTTTATTGACATATGATATTTATATTATTAATGTTTATGTTAGCATGACAACGAGTTGATTATGCATCCTTTTTTTATTTTATTTTATTTTCTCTTTCGAGGCTCATTTCTTGGATTTATTTTAAATGATCTATGGACGCGGGAAGTGGAATTTACGAATCATGTTAATGTTATGGCCTAAGCTGTTCAGATGAATTTCGTATAAGTAATTCTGGACTAATTTCAATTTATCTCTTCTCCAGCAGCTATGTGTTAATTAGCAATTTGAATTTGTCTTGTTACCAGTCTCTTCTCTTTCCAGCTATCGTAAAATAACAGAGGAGTCTGAGCTAGCTGTCCTGTCTAAGCTATTATTCTAAGAGAATATTTACTCGGAATTTAAATCCCTAGAGAAAGAAACAAGAAATTATTTCAATATGTTTCTTAATACGTCACGACATTTCAAATGTTAGAAAGAAAAGAAACTTTTCAAAGATATGAAAATTTACATTTTGATGGTATTGAAGCCTGATTTAAATCAACTACAAATGGTGTGTGACTTTTTTTCAAATTGTTTTGGTTTGTGCTTGTCTACTGTATTTTGTCGTATTTAAGATTGAATCTGCAAAATCATTAATATCTCTGAAATCATTTGGGTGTTAGTTAACTCAAACCACTTCAAACATAAATTCAATCGTAAAGATATACGCTCAATCTTACTGTGAATAACTTGTATATATCTTTAGAATATGAGTGAGCATGGTTCTCCAAAATTTCTTACCCTTTGGAGCTTGTAACAATATTTTTACTATTTCTCCCAGTCCCGGATATGACAGCCATTGTTGTTACTATCTGTTTATCTTGCCTTCGATATGTCTTGTGAGGGTCTAATTCGCCAAGCTTCCATTTCTCATTACGTATCCAAAAATTGCATGTTTTATCGATATTTTTTCGCAAGGGAACAAAAATTTAATTAAGCGAGAAAAGCAGTGTTGTTAAAAAGCACAAGTTTCGAATCTTCACACGTCCAAAACTGAAGTGTGGGATTAAATTACTTATAGAAGTTGAAAATGTCCAGGATTAAGAGATTATATGAATTAATTATACAAACATATATGAACAGAGGAAATCACAAAGGAATGTATCATAAATTTAACTTCTTAGTTTTGAATAAAAGAGGTTTTCGTTTAAATCTATCCTCATGGGGTATTTTTTAAGTATGAACTTAGCAATTACGAAAATTCATTATCTATTTCGGGTATTGTTGTGGTAGGATCCACCTAATTTGCATAGTGGAGTACAGACCATATAAATATGGTTGGTACCGGGAAGAGAGGGGAGGAATCAAGAGATTCAACCAGAGACTCTGCCCGACTGCGACTCAGTCAACACATTCTCCAGGAACGGTCTTCCTTGGAATATACAAAAGACTATATGTAAATATTGTTTAAACTTTCTTGTTTCAATACATTTTGTTCTAAGTACATTTTGTGTTGCATTATTATTCCATGCATTAGTCAAGTTTCAACAGATATAAAACTAAAACCTTTGTCCTTATATACTACTCCCATTCTCAGAAAAATACAAAAACAAAAAGTCACATGCAACCTCAGAAAATAACATTAGATTTCTTCCTGTTTCTGATTTAGTGAGGATGTGCATTACACTCTGCCAATACTTCATTTTGATCAGGAATAAATAAGGAAAAGACATATCAGAGAGACTGATAATTAATCAATCCTAATTTTTAGACAAGACAGAGGGGAAAATATATTATTTCTTCTCGGTGTCTGCAAGGATTACATAATCTTGAATGAAAAGCATTTCGGTGAATTATTCCAAGTAGATATTGCGTGCGTTTTCATCTAACGGGAGATTATCGACGTAAGGAAATGAATCCAATCATACATCTGACGAGATCCGAGAATCACGCGATGTTGCCTTCTGGGCCAGAATCCTTATAACACGAGATGTATAATATACAGAAATTGGATACAGTTCCAAGTCACGCAAAAAGCGAGATCTCACATCTGGCGAGATATTGCATTTAGCAGCTACAGTATATAAAACTAAGAGTATCCGTGAAAATTTCAGGTTTTATCTATTTGAATCTTTTGATGTAACGGTGCATAGGCCTACTCTGCGATCCACTTCTATACAATACCCTTAGAAATTATCCAATTGCATTGACGTCAGTCTTTCTTATCAAATCGCGAAAAGAAAGCCATTCTTTTGGATCTTTTTTGTACTAATACAGGTGACCGTCAGGTCTCTAGCCTCAATCCTACAATGACCTTCCTGATCTTACAAGCTCTGAACTTGATATCCATGATGATGATACAACCATTTGATCCTATCGCGACAGTAAGTCTAATCAGTTCGATAATATCAAATTGATAACTTATCTAAAAATGAACTAGAAAGAATGACTTGATAATTTTAACGCCAATAAAACAAAACTGCGCTCCATTAATTCCTGAGAGAGCCCTTTCTGCTTTCCACCAGCATGGAAGATGCTAATCTCCAGGAAAGTGATTCGTTGCGCCTTCTTGGAGGGATATTCTCGGCTGATATGTACTGGAAAGATTATATTGAATCCTGGGATATATCTGCTGCTAAGAAAGTTGATTCACTGTGTCAAGAGACCCGATTCTTCTCGCGATAATCTATTTACATGACTCCCGTTAAATCACTGTTTGAATAATGCTGACACACCTGGTCCGGTACACCGGCTATATATTTAGAGATAAAATCCAAAGTAGAATCTGCAATATTATTGATCCTGACCTGGCATCAGTCAATTTCCCACAGCCATAATGTTGCTTAACTGAACATTTATATAATTGTTATATATATATATATATATATATATATATATATATATATATATATATGTATATATATATATATATATATATTATTCGCTATGGTATCAAGACTACATTAATTTAAACACAACACTAAATTAGCAACAAGTTCTTACCAATTTACATTTGAATTAGCGAGATGCAACCGTAAGTTCTATGCTAAGTGTCTTCTATAGCAATTCTGTCTTCTGCAACTGTCATCAAGCTCCATGCTTTTCAACCAAATCTAATCTTCAAAAATTAAAATGCAATGCCTTTCATTATCTTCTGTCTTCTTGATTACACTGCTGTTGTTCACGCTCTCTACGAATGTTTTTCTTTTTTCTTTAATTATTTCAAACTCTGTCACCGATTGTGCCACATAATGTTTACGGACTTGGATGGGTTAAATTTGATTTTTTTTTAATTCGGAGTTTTTTTTTTTTTTTCTAATTTCACTGAAGCGGACTATAAAACATGAGTGTTTGATCGGCCGCCTATCTTCTATATTAATTTATTTTCTCTCACTGAAAGCAAACCGCATCTCTGATATATCTTTTTCGTTATTCCTCGTTTTCAAAACGGAATCATTCATTATTCATAAAATATTGAAAGGGTGTAAACGTACATGCAATCTTACTAAGGAAGGAAGGAAGGAACCAGACGATTTTCTAACGTTGCATGCTGTTTTGCATTTTCTCAGAAAATGGGAAAAATGTCAATGAAATATTGTTTATCCGAAGCATTTTAAGAATTTCCTATAAGCGGAGAATTAAAGTGAAACTTACTGGATGAAAACAATACAGAAAGCATACATTGAATGGATCAGTAATTGATTAAGATGATGCGTGGGAAGATTCACGGTTCACGGCGCAGAATGCAAAATGGTTGAAGTGAGACGAAGTTATTTTAATCAGTTGCATTCCTTTCGAACTATGGCGCCCGGGAAAGGCAATATCCAATTTCTCATCCCTCTGACTCACAGGCATTTATGTGTTATGCAGCTAGGTTGATTGGGCTCACGAGGCATGGCGGATAGCCAAAACAAAGGAAAAGAAAGGCCTGATAGTAAAACGGCGGAGAAGGCAACTGGAAATATATCCACTGTTTTAAGAAATATCTCATGGCAATAAACACTTAATGCAAATATGGAATACGCAGAGGATATGATCATTTATGTTTTGAAAATACATATTAGTAAGAAAACTGGATTGAGGATAATATTGATATATATATATTCGTAACTATTTCGATATATATTGGAATTGCTTTCAAAATGAAAATATGGGAATATAGGTATATCGGAAATACAATAATTATAATGCATCATTTGAGCCTTGAAATGACCGAAACAATATATAATATTTTATTAACTTGTATCTGGTATTATCAGTCACACTTTCCTCTCGATACATATATATATATATATATATATATATATATATATATGTGTGTGTGTGTGTGTGTGTGTGTGTGTGTGTATTGCGATTGGGACCACCTGTGGATCTCGAAGTATCATCTAAAATTTTAAACTAATTTACTAACTATTACTTTCAGAACAGGTTTACCATATGCATATTATTATTCTTATTATTGGTAGTAGTAGTAGTAGTAGTAGTAGCAGTAGTAGTAGTAGTAAGAATAAGAAGAAAGAACAGAACGAAAGAAAGAAAAAACGAACGAAAGAAAGAAAGAAAATAATGATGATAATAGGTTTCAATTTGCGTAGTTTTTGCTAAATATACCATCCTTGCTGAAAGCAGTGTTAGACCAGGCCGACATAAAACTGATGTACACACCTAGTTAATCGGCTGGATATTGGGAATTAATTAATTAAGCATTTCATCATCTTCTCTTTAGATTTTTCGAATATCCAATAAAGTAGATGGAAATAAATATACTTTTTAATTCATAAATAAAAACAGACTTTATACACAGATATGAGTATAAATTAAAAATAACGATATCACATGCCTATACATATATCTATATATATATATATATGTGTGTGTGTGTTTGTGAGGGTTATTTTGTGCATGTGTATACATACATATATATATATATATATATATATATATATATATATATATATATATATATATATATGCATACGGATATAAATATAAAAGGAAGACTAAAAACAGCCGCGTCTAAAATGTATAGACAACATGAAAGTGATCAATACAAAATTCATAATCGAATATGTAGAGCTAAGATATTTAAGGAAATTCTAAATGCCAACCAAACTCGCAACCACTTGGCTGTGAAGATGTTACGTTTGCGAGGTTGATTGGCACTTTAGCCTTTTTGTGTTTCATTATCAAAAGGTCTCTGCTTTGATAGAAGTAGTGGTGTTATTTATATGTTCAGTTTTTGGAGTTGCGTAAGGTTGAGTTGTTTTTTTTTCTGGATACAATGGCTAATCTTATCAAGATTCTTGCTAAAACTTTAACTGATTGCTGTTGTAGGGTTGTTGATTTTTTTTATTACTGTCTGCTGAAACTCTATCTCATTGGTGTTGTATTTCCGGTTCTTTTTTATGTTTATTTTATTTATTTATTTTTTTTTTTTGTTCATGTTTTCTTAAAAGGGTTAATATTATGATTGGTTTGTATTTTTAGACGTATTTTTTTTATTGAATTTATTAATAGATTTAATAAGATATTTTGTATTTTATATATGGTATTGTGGAAAGTATTATTATTTTCGTTCATTCATAAAATGCCAATTATTTAAGGCAAATATTTCGTGGTGTCCCAAAAACATTTATCTTATTTTTTTATTTACTAAATTTTAATTTTTGTAGATTTTCATGTAGGCATAAAGGGCATGGGTTATATCAGGTTTTAAAAGTTCTTGTTCTATTTATTATTTTCAAATTTACTTTTGATGTTTCATTTCTTTCTTTTAAATGCCGAAAATATTTAGATAGGGATGGCTGATTCCTATTTCTAATATTATTGAAATAGCTTTTGTGTAGTCTCCACCTTATTTTAAATTCATTCTTGTAGATCCTATATATATCTTTTCAATATGTGCATGCTCAAGGGATGATATTGTGCATTGCTTTACCACAGATTCTATGCGGTATTTATTATTCAGATGGCAATTTTCAGGGTTTATACAATCATATAATTTTTCATTATCCTTTCTAATTTTAATTTAGGTACTTTATTTATTTGATTTTGGTAGGGATGTTTTTTTTAGCATTTTATTATGATTTTTTATAATCCTTTCTAGATTTTCAGTAGAGCTATAACTTAATTTTAGTGTGTTTTTATTAAAGATCTCCAAAGTTTGCTGTTAGTAGGAAAATGTTTTATGATTAATGCTAGGAATTTTTGTCCTAGTTTATTGCTAGCCATTTGGTTGAACGGGGGAGGGGTGTGTACCAAATTATTTTTATTTTTCTGTTTTTTTCTGGGTTGTACACATTTTTTTTTAATAAAAAATCATGTTAGGATGTTTATAACCACTATATTTTTACAGCTTTGTTGTAAAAATGACTGTGTTTATAGAATATCTTTTCATTTGCGGAGTTCGTGCTAATTCTTTTCTCTATTGATGTGGGTATGTACGTAATTATGGATGGAGGATAGTTTGACCTGTTGTTTAAGTACTAGGGATTAGTATTAGGATTTCTGTAAGGTAGGTATATATTTTTCATTGAGTCTAGACTAATATCGAGGAAGTTTACCCTTTTCAATTTTGTGTTTCTGAATTCACTATATATTATCTTTCTAATTTGATCTATTTTAAAATTAGTGGAAATCCTGACTACAATGAGGGCATCATCTCTGTATAGCCATATGTCTTTAATGTCTAATTCGAGGTTAAGTTGTATAATATAAATAGACCAACAAGTTCAGAAGACACGGAAGAGTGTCATGACCCATTGGGATATCAAAATGGTCTTCAGAGCTTTTAATCCATTGGTCTTATTATGAATGAGTACAGACTTTTTGTACTGAGAATACAATCTTCAATCTTCCATTAAAAATAAAAACAATAAAATCGACCTTGCTAACCGAAAACTCCTCTGTGGCCAACTCGGTTAAAGCTCGGTTAACTCTGAGGAGCAGAGAACGAATATATTTTCTATGAAAATTTCTCGGACATACAGGCCGGTAAATTTTGTGTAATACTGTTTATTATAAACAGAGCATTTACTTAAATATTTGTATCTATAAAAAGAATGTATAAACATTAAAATGTCTTTAAATAATTGTCGGACTTTGTACATTTCATAATATATATATATATATATATATATATATATATATATATATATATATATATATATATGCGTGTGTGTGTGTGTGTGTGGTATAATTATCTGCAGACCTACTTCAAAAGTTTAAGCATTAAATTAATATATGTTGCATTAATAAATGGAAAATTATTTCCTAATATATATATATATATATATATATATATATATATATAGTGTAACCCGGATATAAGAGAGTTGTCGGGACCGGATAAGTCTCTTATATCAGGGTATATCTTATATTCGGGTTTGGTCTTTTTTGTTTAGGTAAGTATGGCTCTAACTTGGGACCAGAGAAAATATCTCTTATATTCGGGTTTTTCTTATATCCGGGTATCTTATATCCGGGTTACACTGTGTGTATATATATATATATATATATCTCAAAAGGACTAGAACACGTATGGCCTCAATGTTCGTTGCACAGTCGAATAGTAGACTTATAATTATGCAAGAGATTTTCTAGTGAGGAAACATGTCTGACAGTCAGCATTCTTTCCAAGCAGCAAACGTGACTGTTTCTTTCTCATAATCCTTCCGCTCAATTACAATCGAAAACGTGTGACCAAGGAGTCGCTTCCTTGCGTGTTAACATCAGCCATGCTGATGGAAAGCAAAATACGTCTTTAAGTTGATTAACAGACAACGGTTTCTTATTGGAGGTGTTAAAATTTTCAAGGTTCATCTTACCCCAGTTAACAACAGGTTTAATGTCATTTTAGAGATCAGTTGCCAATTTGATTTTCTTCAACGTACATGATTTAATCTTAAGATAGTAGTTCATCCTTGTAGTATGTGCATTGATGCTGAGCCGGTAACCGATGGCAACGCGAAGGTCGTTAATGGAATTAAAGAACAAAGTAGGTCCACCAATACAGCAATTGGGCATCTGCTTTAATGGGAAAACATTATGTAGATATAATATATCTCATATTAATTATATCTTTGTAAACGCAGGTATTAATTTTGAGTTGTTAACAAAAACAATATAAGTTATAATGCAGACCTTATTATATAGGGTGTTGCAATAACTTGGACAGATTTTCAATGTGAATTAAGTTTAAGTGTCTGATGTTATTTTTCTTTTTCTTTCGGATTTAAAAACTTAAGTCTTTGGCAATTTCACCCATGAAAAGAGTAACAATCGAACAACGTGTTAAAGTTATGGAAGAGTATTACGAAAATGGACTTTCAAACAGAAATGCAATATGTTGCCAGCTCAAATCATTACTCGAAACATCGAAGTCAATTGGCCACCACAATCGTGATTTCTTCCTTTGTGGTCATCTCAAAAGTAAGGTCTGTGCTAACAAGCCAACAAAAATTCAACAACTGAAAGATGAGATAGTAAGACATATTGGTGAGATTGAGGAGCAATTATTCAGAGACGTCATCAAAAATTTTGAACATCGAATGGATGCATGCTGCCGAATCCTTGGGCGATATTATTTTTCATGGGTAATTGCTATGACGTAAATAACATTATCCAATAGAGAAATAAATACATTGTAACCAATGACATTGATTTATTTATTGCTGATTTTGATCTGTCTTAATGAATCACCCTTTATTAGATACATGAATTAAAAATATATGGAAGCAGGCAAATGAGGAATGTGTGCTGGAAAAGAACGAATATGTATCACAGTCAAGGCAGATGTGCATATAGCAATACGATAAACAACAGGATTAATTATATTCACGTCAACAGAATGCCTAAAAGAGAGAACAGTGGTAATAGATAATGGAATCAAACATCGATGGAAATGCTTGGTAAGATTGATATATTTGGGAAGCAGATTAATTCAGACTTTATGCTATTAGCAATCTCCTGCATACGGATAAAAATTATATTCAGCATATATACAAAAGTAGAAAGGTGTGTAAGAGAAGAATATCTATCATCGGATTTATTCAACATTTTACAGTAAGGAAATTCAGAGAGAATTAGCAGCCAGGCCAGGATTCATTACTGGCGAACACAAACTTAACAACATTAAATATGCAGATGACACTGTTGTTTCAAGGCAGATTAATTCGACTGTATGTATTCCTCCAGAAGATAGTAAAGGGCGTCACGAAGAAAGGTCTAAGCATTAATTGTAAGGAAAAGGATTGTGAACTATGAACTGGATACAAGATAATCTAGCAAGCGTGCAAATTTTCATTTGCAAGATAATAAGAAAAGAATGTTTGAATAATTTTACTCTCAAGGAACATATTGGAAAGAGTGAAAAATAAAAACAGTGAATAATCTATCCTATGAGTTGATGTAAATTCTTGACAGAAGAAGGATTAAGAGAGAAAATATACTACCGAAGAGATATGAAGCTGTTAAGGGCGATGATTATGCATCACCTGAAGTTATATGATATATAAAATAAAACAAGCATATGAATGAATAGCGCAGATATTTGGAGGCTTAACATTGCTAGGTTAAAGGGATTTTTTTTTTAATTTTTAGAAGATGCTTGAATTTATCAATTTTAATAAGCTAGTTAAAAAGCAATATATCCCGAGTATTTAAATTTTACATACTGGGCTTGTTAAAATTATTGATAATGACGTTTTATGTATGCGTTAGCTTTTCTCAAAAAGAATGCAATGGGGCATATATTTTACATTTGAAAAGTTATAAGTTTATATGTTACAGTTGGTATCTCAGTTTTCTATAACGTTAATAGCTACCTCTTTAATAATTCCTTGCATCAGAATTATAGCTTTCCAGACGTCTTTGCTATTATATATATATATATATATATATATATATATATATATATATATATATATATATATATATATATATATATATATATATATATGTGTGTGTGTGTGTGTGTGTGAGGAGGCACGGTGGAGTAATGGATAGCGGCTTGGATTGGGGAATTCCAGTCGAATCCATTACATTAACTTACGTGTTAATACCCTTGGGAAAGGTGTGGATCCTCTTCTTCTCCCTCCAGTTATGGGTAAATAACAGGACAGACTGGGTTCTATAGCCTTGGATGGCAACTGCATTAGGAGAAGGACAACAATGAATTCAAAACCTGCGGAGGGTCGTTTGCGGAGCTTGTGGCCCTTCAATAAGTGTGGATGGTCCTGCACGAAATATTCACCACTATAATCAAATCTCATGTGCTGTTGTCGGGCTGTCGAATTCCTGGTAATTGATCTGCTTGACGCTCATACGTCGAATTCGACGGGAGAGTCGACTATATCTTTATATATATATATATATATATATATATATATATATATATATATATATATATATATATATATATATATATAAAATAATATACTACTACTAATAATAATATTTAATAACGATAATAATAAAATAAATAGTAATATTAATAAAATACTAATAATAGCTGGAGATTCGTATTCGAGGAACCTGTCTATTAGGACGGCTAGACAATCTCTGTTGCATACGCCCGCTCAGGCGCATTTTGTGTTTGTTCAACACCGTCAGAGCTGAAGAGACCTTAGTTACAGTTTCTAGGAGAGACTGTGTTATGTAGCGTGATTAACAATCTGAACAAGGCCGGCATCAAACGCCCGCTCATGATGACATGTAACTTCGTGTTAGCACAGCCATCAACGGCCTCCAAATATTACGTCTACCCAATTTCACTCACAAGCCTTGGGTCAACTAGTGTTATGGGTTTTCAGACACATTCTAAAGGTGGCGTACAATGGGTTCGCCTCCTCCAGATCGATAACACCAGGAAGTCTCCTATCTGACAAATTGTCCAAAATCGTCAGAAAGCGAACGTTCTAATCACTCGGTCACTTGCCAATATGATATAGGAACCCCTAACACAACGAAAAGAAGGTAATTCATAATTCTTTACATCAATATTCTTGCAATATTTTATACACATATACATCTATATTTATCGAAAGTTGTCCCACACAGAAAACGGGCATAGGAAGATGTTTGAAAATGATAACTAGAAGGAAGTTTTACTTGTAATTCTTTTATGAGAGACACAGCGAATTTGTGTGATATTATTTAAACTCCTTCTTTAGGACGCTTATAGTATTAATAACTGTTGACTAACACATATGCTTCTCTCGGGAGAAAATCAGCATCCATCATCAAACAAATCTCTTGTCACTCACAAGCTGCCAAATATACATAATAGACAATTGTATCCATGCACATTCGTTTCAAAGATAAACCCCAAATGTTTCCGTTTCTTTATAGAGACATTCCTTTAATGTGCTATCTTTAAAACTTTCCTTGGCTAACTATTTACATTATTCGAACAATTGTCTTTATCTTTGTTGCCATATATATCAGAACGTTTCGGCCAATGTACATTCCGACCTTCTTCAGGTGGTTGGAATGTCAAACTGAACCCTTTATTTCGCTCGCTCGGGTAGACTGTTCTAGTTCCATGTGCCATGTCTAATGGATATCAGTTATCAGTCATCTCCTGTTATTTTTCCTTCTCCAAGTTCCCCACTGCCTTAAGCAGGTATTGAACTCACGACTCTTTTGGTCCACTCACAGGATCTAACCAACGGCTTTATCCACTGTGCCATGTGTCTTTAAGGACACTTCGTAAATATTTATCACAGCAGGCATCCTGTTTTCTGTTTTGTTTTGGTTTTTTGTTTTGTTTTGGGTTTTTTGTTTTTTGTTTTTTGGTGGTGTGGGGGAATTAACAGAAGATAACTGACCTCCATTAGACATGGAACGTGGAACTAGAACAATCTACCCCAGCGAGCGAAATAAAGGGTTAAGTTCAACATTCCAACTACATGAAGAAGGCCGGAGTGTACATCGGCCGAAACGTTGTGATAAATATGGCAACAAAGATGAGGACAATAGTCCGAATAATGTAAATATTGTACATAATACCTCATCTCAGAAATATAGGCAGATACTGAAGGACCGAAACGTTGTAATAAATATGGCGACAAAGATGAGGGAAATAGTCCGAATAATGTAAATAGTGTACATAATAACTCATCTCAGAAATATAGAACGATTTGCTTGGCTAAGTGGGCAGCGATTACACTGGAATAAATTGAGGTGTTTTCATGTATATACACCTTAAATTTGAGCTAGTTTACTTCACCTGCTTGATCAATCAAACTTCTCTTAGAATTGACAATACTTGTCTGACTTGAGACTGCGCTTAAAATCATTGTCACATCTGGATGAAGCTATAACATTACAGCATAAAAGAGTAGTAGAAATAACTACTCTACATGTACTCAGTTGCCTTCCAAGTCGTGTTTGTTGTTTATTTACATGAGGGACCCAACTTCTACGCCAAATACTGGGTCCAAATTTTGTCATTCTGCACCTCATCATCTCCTTGCACAAGTTACAGATTTTAAGCTGTTTACATAAATATCATAATTTTGTTTTTTTAGACAACGTTTTTATATTCACTTCGTAAATATTCATCAGAGCAGCATCCTGTTTTTTTTTTGGGGGGGGGGGTTGTTGTTTATTAGCCTTTTAATTTTTCTCAAATCAGATTTACTTGCTTATTATTTTTTTTATTTGTTTTCACAAATATTTTTTCATGACAGACTTTAGACAATTTTTCCGGTGCTTATCTTTCCAGAGAGAGATAAAAATATATAACATCAAAAGAAAAAGTACAATTATTTCTACGTTATTGCGTGATGAGAACAAAATGGAAAATAAGTTAAACTGAGATGAGAGAACAGTAAAAAAAATCTAAGCCTAAAATAATTGTTTTTATTTTGATATAATATCATTTTAACGACCAATGGCAGTCTTCATGTATCTGAAAAATAGCAATAACTATTTTTTCATCTATATATTAACCATATGATGAACTACCTTCGTGTTGCATAATAAATTCTCAATCTACAAACGAATTTATTGCGTACTTTTCTAGTAACACAGATATTAATCTGAAATTACATTGTTTATTTATCAGATACTTAGAATTATATCCTCAAAGTTATAAGAGCATCTATTAGTTTTATTGTTAAAATATTAACTTCCAAGATAAACTTTGACAGTTGATAATTCACCCATTACTCTGGTTGTAACTTTTAACTACGTCATTCCATTTTTTTCTTTTTCGTTTCAAAAGTACACCGACTACATAATTTTAAGCGTGCTACAATATTGGGAACTATTATTCAACGTTTGAACAAACATGATACAAACGCCATTTCTGTTCTAATAGTTTATATTCTCAGCTGTGGATTGTCTTTCTGATTTCTTCCAACCACAATATTCAAAAAAATAAATAAAATCAATCGTCATCTGTTTTTCTAAATGAATACTGTCGCTTTGTTTTTCTTTCTCCACTTCGCACTGAAAGATTCTCATTCTCTTCCACCCATTGTAACTACTGTGGCACTAATTTTGTTACTGGTAATCATAAGAAACTTTTCTTTAAATAGAAGGAACGATATACTGACAGACTCCTGATAAATAAGAAAGGTTAACGAATAAAACCCGTAGGAAAAATTGATGTTAATTCTAATATAGACATCCACCATAATTGAGTAGCGGGGTTTTGAACAATGAAAAATATAAAGTGGACATGGATTTGAACTGCGACAGGCCAAAAAGGGAAACAGTGATTGAAACTTATCAGACTCGGCTAAAAATACTAGCTATGAATAGGACATTTTATTTTCGTAAAAAATGAACTGAGAATTAATCGTTCCAGCATTGAGGGTGGCTGAGGCAGCGGGCAGAGATGAGACAACTAGGAATGTGGAGGATCCATATACACCCACTGAGGAGAAACTATGGGCACCTTAATGGCATTGTATGCTTGCTGCGGACGAAACGATTAACAAAAACCGAACTCAGCTTTTGGAACAATCTCTATTTTCGCTTTAGTGCAAAGTATTACAATATCTTAGTCGTTTCAGAATGAATAACATATTGTTCAGAATGGGATCTGTTTATATATATATATATATATATATATATATATATATATATATATATATATATATATATATATTAGAAAAAAGGAAAAAGAATACCTGTGATGTTTTCATCCGTTAGAACTTCATCAGACTAGTTTTTTTGACGTTGTTATGACTATACAGGCACATGAACGAGAGACACTGGTAGTTTACAAGTGTTTAATATTTTTTTTGCAATCTAGCCAAATTCAGCTACATTCTCTTTTCCTTTCCATCATCATTGATTTAATATAACGCACATTGGGATAAGAGAAAATCTACCAAGAATGTTGAAACTCTGTAAAAACCCTGATGCAGATCTACAGTTGCTGAACTCGTGATTAAAGCACTTTCTCAAATTTCGTCAACATGGGTTTTTTCACGAAGAAATGTTTAGAAAGTCCGATGAAGTCCTAATAGTTGAATCGCGTCACAAGTAAAACTTTTCATACTGTACTTTATATATAAAAAATATCTATCGCTCCGTTATCACATACACACACGCTTACAAAGGCACATTTTTCAAACGCGTGCGCGCACACACACACACACACACACACATATACATGTATATATATATATATATAAATATATTAAGAAATATACATAATACCTTACATTAATTTGACAGCTCAACGTTTCATGGGAAAGCCTTTGGAGTTGTGCAATTAATGTAAAGAGTTATGTATATTTCATTTTATATATAGTGCAACCCGAATATAAGAGAGTTGTCGGGACCGGAGAAGAAGTCTCTTATATCCGGGTTTCTATTATATCCGGTTTTGGTCTATTTTGTTTAGGTAAGTATGGCTGTAATTTGGGACCACAGAAAATCTCTCTTATATCCGGGTTTCTCTAATATCCGGATCTCTTATATCCGGGTTACACTGAATATATATATATATATATATATATATATATATATATATTAAACAGACCTGTTATTTAACATTAAGTATTGTTTTTTTCTTACTCTATAAACTATTTATATTTATTTGTATTCCATCGCACGTTCGTATTCTTACCGATATTTAGCCATTCGGTTATATATATATATATATATATATATATATATATATATATATATATATATATATATATATATATATATATATATATATATATGGTGTTCGTGTTTGTGTGTGTGCGTGTGGTAAAGCAGCATAATTTCATTCAAACATCTCATTCAATAATATAGACATATTTTCTTTTTTATTTTTAAACTTATTTACAGATCTGTATTCTGTTTCTTGATATTAAGATGAAATCCATCAAAGATGGCGCCGTAGTTCTCTTTCTTCTATTCTTTCTTTTCATTCGCTTTCTTCATTTTTTCGTCTCTTGATTTTAAATTTCATTCTTTTTCCTTATTATTTCTTAATTTTTATTCTTTTTTTCTCTCTAATGCCGAGTAGTGGAGTTTAAATTCTGCTTAGTTTGCGGGTAATTTTATGTGGGGTTGCTGCAAACTAAGCAGGATTTTAACTCCATTTCTCGGCACTATTAGTCCATCACACATGAAATATTCAGGCGACCCCCTAAACAAATTAAAAAAAAACATATACATTAAAAACAAATATATGGCTAGTTTAGAGATAAAATCTCTATACACAAACGTCGCCACAGAGAAATGCTTAAATCTACTAAAAAATCATCTAACAAAAGCAAGAATTAAATTACCTCTACCTACATATACAATCCTAAAAATATGCCAGCTAATTACCAAGCAATGTTTCTTTACGTTTGACCACCAACATTACAGACAAATTTTGGTTTACCAATGGGATCTCCTCTCAGCAGCGTACGTGTTTCTCTTTTTTTAGAATTTCTAGAAAGTGACCCATTCATAAATATTCTCCCTATAAAATCTTCATATTTCAGATATATAGACGACTCATTATTATTATATCCACAAAACACCAATTTAACGGATCTTCTCTCCAAATTTAACAACGTTGAACCCGCAATAGACTTCACCTTTGAAACTGAAACCAACTACAGAATATATATATATATATATATATATATATATATATATATATATATATATATATATATATGTGTGTGTGTGTGTGTGTGTGTGTGTGTGTGTGTGTGTATTTCCTCGCAGCTGAGTCAGCTTTAAAGGAGTTTCCATGATGATCATTGAAGCGAAAAATTTCGGCATCAATAGTGTTGGGGTTGGGGGAAATTAAAATCCATTCTAAGCCAAAAGATAAAGCAACAAGCAACGATGCGAAACAAAAGGAAATATAACCACTCAAGAATGATTAAAGACTGAACACAATTGTTCAAAATAGTTTAAAAAAAATAGATTTCAGTTTAGTTGCATATAATTCAAAGGTTGTAATTCCATGCGAATATAATGAATTAGATTTGGAAATTGCTTTCTTCGGTTTCTATAAAACATCGTTATATATGTAGGAATAACTAGAAAACGCAATGTCCTTACACACATGCACACACATTCATATATATTAGGTTGGGAAGAATACCCTGACTCACTTAGGAAGAGGAAAGAATGAAAGAAAAACAGAATTGTATGGAACAACATCAATACTTATTATATTATTCAAAATAAAGTCTATCTTTCCAAGATACCAGTGCATTGGGTTTGAATAAAAAAAGAACTGTAAGAAAGCTTCCTTCAGTTCATCATTCATTGTTGAATCGCTGATTGGGAATGATGTTTGCCATTGAACAGAATACGCCATAGACACAGCGCAGCATTGGGACTTAATGATGGATATAGACGAATCAATACTGTCTATGTGTTTGAACTTCATAGTCAACCTGGCAGTGGGTGCCTTTGCTGAAAGAATACCCGACTTCGTTTTAGCAGCTGGTTATACATGTTTTCTATTTGATCACGCGACCGTGAGGAGCAAGCTCACACTGCAGTTATCCTTCTAAAGGATTGAGGACATTTCTGGTCAACCTAGTATACAACCACACAAACACATATACATAGATACACACACATACATACATATATATATATATATATATATATATATATATATATATATATATATATATATATATATACTCGACTGTCTCGTCGAATCCGACGTATCAGGGTCAAGTAGATCAGTTCCCAGGAAACCGACAGCCCAACACCAGCACATGAGATTTGATTATAGTGGTGAAGTTTTTGTGCAGGACCATCCACACTTTTTGAAGGGCCGAATACAGAGATCTGGTGCACTACGTGCCACAAGGTCCTCCGCG
>OZ010586.1:99494905-99522405 GCA_963932145.1 Acanthosepion lycidas | reverse complement strand
TGCCTAATCGTATCGGGTTTATTTTCTTTGGGCTTTGGACTTGCATGCTAGACGATTATTTTCGGCTAACGTACATGTTATTGGTTCTTTCTTTTTTTCCCCTTGGTATTGGTTTGATTATTGTAAATCAAAACACATAATTTCCTTATATGATTACTAGTAATATATATATATATATATATATATATATATATATATATATATATATATATATATATATATATATATATATATATATACATATATATATATATATATATATATATACATATATGCATATATATATATATATATATATATATATATATATATACTTGCAAATATATATATATATATATATATATATATATATATATATATATATATATATATATATTCCAGGATAATATTTCAACTAACATTCCAGATAATATTCCATATTAACATTGTAAATTTCGTCCTCGGGTAAAAAAAACTGCCTTACAGGCAAAAATTTCATAACTGAATAAATTGGTTAATGTGTCAGATCCTCATACGTCGGGAGAGTCCATTATTATTATTCCATTATATATATATATATATATATATATATATATATATATATATATATATATATATATATATATATATATATATCGTTAAACAATTGTCATAAAATGAAATTAAAAAGTAAATATCGTTAAAGAATTGTCAGAAAATAAATTCTATATCGTTAACGAATTGTCAGATTTCATTTATTTAGAATCTTTTCATAGTACAAACAAATGCTAATGAAGTAGCTATAACCAAACAATGGCCGAAAAGTCAGGAAGATTATAAATTTGATCTTCTATTTAATTTAATTTGATTCAGGTGTATGGTGTTTAAAGTGATTTAGTTGTATGTCATGGAAATTTAATCCAGCTGAATGTCATTTTAAATATTCATAAAAAGATTTTATCAACAAAATATTTTTGCCCAAATGCAATAATACATATTTGAAAGCAGACACACACACGTGATTATGTGTGTATGTTTCTTTAGATATAACTGACAAGGAATGCATTTCAGAGTTTTTATTTTCTTTTGGTTTTACATACTTTATTTCTTCAGGAAATATTGTGCGGAGAAATAGTCAAACGTATTAATTTTCACGAACCTTTTCATCTAAAACCTGAGCCATTTGCATAATGTTGTCTATTTTCAAAATCCATAAAGTGCGCGCGAAAATAAATATCATGAACGTGTTTCTTTCCACACAAAAGAAAAAAATGTAAGAAGCAACAAAAATATATATATATATTCCATCTTCGTCATATTTAAAGCAATATGTATAAAAGAATGATTTTTGCCGATATGCTTTATCTATCTATATGTTTAAAAATAATATATTAGTGATAAAAAGCGAAGTATTAACTTTCAAGAATATATTGTTCACGTTACTTTTGTGTTGTTGTCAAATGCATTTTAAAGTTTAAAAAGGTTTCATGAGTCGAATTTATATGAAATATTTTCGAAAACTGACTTGGAGAAAGGTTTTTGTATATGGATTCCAAATCAGCCAGTCTACTGATTGATTCATCTTAAAGGCGTCTCACAGCTGAGAGCATATAGGTGCATCAATCTATAAACTGTTTACCTGCATACCATTTGACACCGTCTCTGTACACTTTTCTAGAAATATATCGATACGAGCATAAAAACTTACATTTTCGAAACCTTCCGAAATAGATTTGGATTCTCGAATGCAGACAATAATAAGCTCTTAACTAAGTTTGTATGTCTAATATGCTTTTATAACCTACCGACTATATACATTAGTATTTAGAATTAGATGCATTCGACTAGCTACAGTCGATTTACTCATTTCACTCCATGCTATGCACTGCGATCCAGTGAGATGGAAGGTGTTAATGAGAGGGAAACAAGCAAAGAAAACAATAAAAATCAGGTTTCAAGGAGATAAACGATGATGATTGGCATTGCATTTATATTTTTTGACGATTGTATCTGACAGAAAAGCAAAAAGCTGTAAGAGATTTCGACGAGCAAAATCTGCGCGGAAAGACAATATTAGCATAGAATTTATGGTTAAAACAGCTAAACTATGAAACATAACATATCTTAAATTTTTGTCGACGTAACAGAAAAGAATGGTCATTCGTAAATGCTCGCATTCATATATATATATATATATATATATATATATATATATATATATATATATATATATATATATATATATATTCAGGAAAATAGTTTAACATGTAACTAGAATCTTCAAGGATATTTATTTACTTGTTTCACAGTTCTGTGAGTTACAAATGTTACACTGAGATCGATATAGATGCAGTTATTTCAGTAGATGTCTCGCATCTAACTGAATCGTATAATTCTTTCTGTTTTATGCAAAACAACGTCTCAGATTTCTATATGCTTAAAATGCAATCTGACTGGATCATTGTGATCAGTCATGTTAATTTTTGTCGAAAATTGATGATCATATAATTCTGTTGTCATAAATTGGGAGAATAAAATTTCAGTCAGGGTGGGTAATGACAACAAACTGTTAAAGAGAGAGAGAGAAACATACGGACAGAGAGAGACTGAGAGATACATAGATAGATAGATAGATAGATAGATAGATAGATAGATAGATAGATAGATAGATAGATAAGCAATACATTTTGTTATCTGTCTATATTTCTGAGACGAGATATTTTAACTATGTACATTGTTCGTACTGTTGTCCTAATCATTATTGCCATATTAAGGACGGTTCGGCTGTTGTACTTACTTTCCGGTCTTTTAATTTCGAACAAAAACTTTTATTTCGAACAGTCTACCCCGTTAAACGAAATAAATGGATCGGTTCGAAATTGCAATCACCTGAATAAGGCCGGAGCGTACAACGACAGAAACGATTGTGAGAAAAACAGTGCGAAAAAGCATCTATAATGTAAATACATTTTTACATACTTAAATATTATTAAATGGACAAAGTCCGACTAATATTTTTATGTGCATACATTCTTTTACACTGTTTATAATATAGCCCGACAATGAGAAAAGAATGTATAAATATAAAAATGTATTAAATTGTTAAAGATGTATGCGGGACATATGCTGTCTTTCCGTATGTGTTACGGCAAAGAGAATTAGAAATGTCCTTCACGGATTGAAACGTTCAGCCGAAATCTATGACTTTTGAAGTTATCTTTTGCCATCCTCTGTGAAGCTGTATGATATTTTAAATTTGATCATTAAAAACACTCCGCCTGCCTTTCGCAACTCCAAATAACACGCTTGGTCGAATAATTGATTCGTTTTCTGCGAATTTGCAAGATTTATAGAACCAGAAAATATTATTGGATTGTAGTGATTTTTGAATTTTAGATATTAATAATTTGGCGTTACACGTCTTAATAATTATTCCGTATCTGCGGTGAAAAGATTTGGATTCCTACATTCCCAAAAATCTATGCGTAAATGAATGCAACAGACGCAAATGGAAATGGAAACACGGCTCTTTATTAATAATCCCAATCATTTACACCATCACGACATCCGGGCTTCCTGTATCTAGCGGTCATTCATCTAGGTAGACATCTGGGTCGACGTTGCTTAACTTGGGTGATCATACGTTTACCGATGTATCAACATGATATGGCCAGAAATTAACATGTCTGATATAAGGTTAATACATAAGTAAGAATTATAGAGAAGTAATTACTTGTCTGCCTATGAAAGGACTAATTATTATAAACCTGAGAAGAGAAACATTATTTCCTCATCAGTCAATACCATTTGGTGTTAATTTTTTTTTTTTTGTCCATTTAACGCTGACAAAACTTTTCGACAATGCAATGTACACGCTTTACATTCAGTTAGGTAATTCAATAGATTTCGCTATTTCTGCGATCTTTCAGTGAATTTAACATGGCCTTTCAGAATTGAATGATAAGCAATGCTCTTCTGGTCCTGTAAGTTATTTCTGAATACAAGAAAGGATTTATGTAATGCATCTACAGGATATTAGTCATTGCGACCAACGGAGCAAAGATGCATTTAGAAATGTATGGCAGCGATTGATTCCTGAAAAGAAACATTGATCCGCATTCTGTTGTGATACAAAATACAGACGGATTTTTCTTTGTCACTAAAATCAACTAGTTTCTCTATAAACGTAAAGAAATTATCATTTACTCTATTTGAAGTGTTCGGACTGTTATCCTAATCTTTTTTGCCATGACGTTTCGGCTTTTGTAAGTTCCTGGCCTTCTTCAGGTTATTGGAATTTCGAAATGAAGCCTTTATTTTGTCCACTTTAGATTTGTAATTCCCAAAAATTCATACACAGACGTCCTCAAAGACACATGGTCCAGTTGATAAAAGCGTAGGTAATCCAACGACTTGGCCGAAAGTGTTGCGAGTTCAACTTGGTGAAGAAAAACTTAGAGAGGCGAGTTAAAAGGAAATAACTGATTCTGATAACCGGAACAAGTATGGCACCTGGATGTAATAAAGGGTTAGATTCTAAAATCCAATCACCTCAAGAAGCACATCAGCGGAAACATCGTGAATATGACAACAAAGATTAGGATAACAGTTCCAACAAATTACAATACCTCAGAAATATAAACACATAAAGAAAATATCCAGAAAATAATATCCAAGTTCATAATGGGTTATACTTGGAAATCGCATATGAATTATTATATTTAAACGCTTCATTACTTTTAGATTTAGAAAATATTTCAAAAATTGCTTGCGTAGGTTTCTATTTTTAAAATTGATGTTTCATAGGTAATTAACGGATATCACTAATTGATGATTTATACTTTGCCAACGCTACGAGTATTATTTGTTTATGATTCGAGTCTGACTAATTAGCTAGTATTACATTCTTGAAGTTACTGCGTATACATTTAATGATTATATGGATATTTTAAAGACTATTTCCCACCGAATACAAACCAAAAATTCACACAAGTTAGAGGGTAAGAATGATGTAAGTGCGCAAAGGAAGAGAAAGTGTTGCACATTATAAGGATATGTAATTTAGATAACTGTTTACCATAAATTTGAAGAGGTTAACATTGTTGGGGACAGAGAAGCATTCATTTTGGTCTATGCACAACAAAGATATAATCCTGTGGGTGAAGGTATATGTGTGGAATTTAATTCTTCACAAAAGAATATGAAGTGAAGGGGGATAATTCGACGTCTGGTATTTAGTATGGCGGGTCATAATTGTGAAGGTCTGAACTTGTGTAATTAATGAATATAGCTCGGCAGATCATTTGACATAGTAATATCGATAATTTGAGTACTGAGCTGTTACGTGGCATCTGTTTTCCTTCACGGCAGCGAATGTAGGTCTTTCTCTTCAAAGATGAAGAAGAGAATCGAGGCGACGAAAATGTGGCTCTGAAGAATGCTGAGGATATAATGGACTGAGCGTGTGAGGAAGTATGAGGTCTTGGAGAGGATACAAACAAGGAGGAGGCAGCTGAAGTTTCCGGACAACGCAATGAGAAAGGACGACTTGGAGAATCTTATACCCACAGGTCGAACAGAGTTCTGTCAATGCTGGAGAGTTATTACCGAACAGCACTTTCTCAGACTTAGCAGCAGTGGCAGGTTCTTGCTTTCACCTCACTTTTGTAAAGATATAATACTACAGTTGAAGATTTAGAAGGAAGTGACTATTTTCCCTTTATTTCTAGTGAGGGTATGAGTATTGATTGAGGCCAGGAGAGAGAGTCAACAGTTTTTCGAGGAAAAGAGTTTAATTACGAGAAAGGCGATTCAATGCGATTCGTTAGTAAGTGCAAAAGAATATGAGAAAAATAAAAATAAAATGAGTAAGGAGCGGGAACAAAAAAAAAAACAAGAATTCGAAGACAGGTGATAATAATTAGAATTGCATTTAAAATGTTCAAGATGAATGTTGACTGGAAAACAAAGTGTCAGCAGAGATTTCCACAAACAAGAAGTGCGAGAGAAGAAACTGTTTTCATAGAACCTAAGCCAATATTTTTTTAACTATTTGTAAGCGATGGATCTGTCAGTATATACATGCATATGCGATAACCTCAAATACAATAGTCAGTGCTGATATATAATGTAAGGAGCATATATTTTATTCATTAATTATCTTTTTTTTGTATATATATACATATATATATATATATATATATATATATATATATATATATATATATGTGTGTGTGTGTGTGTGTGTGTGTGCGTGTGTGTGGGTAATGACAAAATAAATAGTTATTTTTTCGTCTTCTGTGGTCCTTTATCAAGACAAATTCAAGGATTTTATTTTGTAACAAGTATTTATATGCAATAGCAAAAATGTTGGTGGTTTTCCAAAATATTTAAGCTTAGGTGTTATGGTCCAGGGTAGGACCAATGAAGAACAACACGAACACAAGAGTAGAATACAAGAATGTGGAAGGTGTTAGTATGATTGTCAGTCTGGTTTGGAGTGAACTACTATCGGCTCGACTCGATTCGGCATCTAGACTCCCACCACGAGGGTTGCATATGGCAAAAGGCCAAGTTTAACGTGGGTTTCCCGAGCCCGTAGGCTCGGCCAAAAGATGCCCGTAGAATCCGTATAAACTGGATCGGTTTGGTCAACCTCCCCGAACGAGACTCTGCTCTTCCGCGGAGCCTCGTCCGGGTTCCTCTCTTCCTCAGAGGCAGAGAGTTCGACCGTCAAGCCGAGAAGCTCGGCTTGAATCGACCCTCTCTCTTGAGAGGCGTAGTATTCACAGTGTAAGGGAGAGTTCATTCTGTAGTTATAGGTAAAGACCCATGACATTTAGAAACGGTCATAGATATTAATCTTTTTCATATATATATATATATATATATATATATATATATATATATACACGGCTTCATTAAACATCTTTCAATTGTATTTATCTTGATTTGTATCCATTCCTTTTTAGATTCTAAGTAGTTTAATTACTTTTCTTTTACCTAATTTCACTACTGACTTACTAGCTTCACCCCGTAATCTATATTTCTAAAATGATTTTTGTGTCGCGTCCAGCTGTCGTGATTTGACACCCATTCAGCCCTTCTAAAAATTGCTTTCTCCAATCCCATGTATCTGTTTCTTGTTCTATTATATCTGACTATATTCAAGTTATCTTCTTAATACCATATATTTTAATTATTTCTATTACAGATAGAGCTAGATTTGTTAGCATTCTATGCTTAATTTTGTCTATATCTAATTCTCATGCCTAATTACTGAGTGGCATTGGAACACACTACCACCGTAGATTAAATAAAGGTTCAAGTCCAGAATTCAGTAGGTTACCTGATACCCGTGATGAAGGCCGAAAGACACAACGGTGGAAAGTCTGTTAGGAAAACAACAAAGATGAGTATAATAGTCCGCATGTAAATAATGTAAATAATAATAATAAATTCAGCGAGAGAAAAAAAAAATAACACAAAGAACAAATAAACCATAAATAAAACAGCCGTTGCTCAGCCACGAGACACGTAAATTATTATAGTCGTAGCAGCACTACGTAAACTAATGTTACATTATTCGGTGTGTCCAAGACAGGACAGATCCATGAATATAATAATACCTTAAGCTTGATTGAATTCAAAATTATCCACTTCCTCCAGTGCCTTGTATTTTTCCTTGATTTTTAATCAATAACCAAGATGAAATCATAATTTTCCCAGTTATATCAAGGAGAAATAAATGAAAGAGGCTCAATCCGAGTTTGAAACGTGAACGCCGATGTCATATTCCACGCCATTAATCATTACGATACAAGAATATACACTTCAAAAATTAATGCATACAAACGCATTGGTACATAAGTTATTCAATCAAACAAAAGAACATTAAATTCTAAATCAATTTACGCAACATAAATATCGAATGTTGATCCTGTTTATTTTATTTTTTCTAATATATATATATATATATATATATATATATATATATATATATATATATAATATTTTGGTTAGCTTCCAAGTGCACATCGTTATAACTTCTAAAGTATCTTCCATATTTCACACTTGCGTTAAGATTTCATAGTACACAGTTTCATTTATTCATAAAGGAATTAACATATATTTCTAAAATAATCCACGCATTTAAAATAATTCCACGCTCATTTCTCTTTATTGACGTAGAGGTACAAACATAATCGCACATAGAAAAAATATGAAACCTGCAGTAATCCAATGAATTATATTTAAAAAAAAAAAAAAAAAAAGGCTGTCAATTGAATAGAGGAATTCTAGGGAAAAAAGCCTTCTAAGCAAAAGCGGCAGAGTCGATATAAGCACAATGAATAGAAGCCAAGTGAAACAGAGTGAGGCCTCTGTTTCATTACCTAATGCGATCACTCAACCTTGAAATTGTTTAAACAATTCATTCACGTAAAATTGGCTGGTTCCTGCAGAGTGAGAAAATTAATTTGACGCCATTTTGATGAAAGAGGTGGTTGATGGCCGTTGTACAATCTCCAGTCACTGAGCGGGTGGGCTTCGGGCCAGATAGGCCGGGAGGAATGCGCAAACTAGTTGGTGCAGGAAAAGGCATGACTGGAACTCTTTCAATTCATACTTTGTTCGTTCTATGCTTTACAGTTTTATTCAAGAAAAAGAAATGGTTATGTGTCATCCGCGTAATGCTTAATAATAATAATAATAATAATAATAATAATAATAATAATAATAATATATATATAGGGGGATTGACCAAACCTCTTGATAAATATTCATGTGATTTCAGTGAAACCAAGGCACACAGGAATGAAATATAAAAGTTCAGCTGGTTCATTAAATGGCATCTGCCGCAATCCATGAACCTGCTGGTGCAGCAATGACTGGACATTTCATCAGTTTACTCGGTTTACAAATCCTTTAAGGTGAGATCACTCACGACTGTAAATGAAAATGTATTTGTTTGAGAATGATAATGATGACTAAACATTTTGAAACCGCTGTGGATAAAGTACTAATCAGAAAATATATCTGTGTAATTTTCCGCTACGTCATGCCCGTAATACACCTAAATATATCTCAAAACATTATTTGATCAGGCTGTGCTTGCTTTCCACTGGGTAACAATGAAGTAAGCTTTTGCGCCACCTTTATCTTGCTTTGTGTCTTACCAACCTCCATTTCTTTTTGAAATTATTTGTTTTTAAGCGAAAGTAATTGCGAAAGGTTTAGATTCACAGTTGTCCATCTTCTAGGCCGGTTGCCACCTGAGGCTATAAGATGCAATATATATATATATATATATATATATATATATATATATATATATAGAGAGAGAGAGAGAGAGAGAGAGAGAGATCTAAGCTAAAACAGAAAAGTGAAAAAAACATTGGTTAGATATTAGGTGTATATATTCATAATTGTCTAGATGCGCCGTCATGTTTAGACGTGTCACTGTTGCTTTCGGTTAAGAGTATATTCATAAGATACGATGAAATAAAACAAAGATATATGTAATCCAACGACGGGTTAATTTTGGGATGTTTTGCTCTACTTTGTATGGAAAACTTTAAAAACTAAATACTAAATAGCAGTTCAAAATGTTTCCTAAATGAGCACAGGAGAAATCATCATCCACGTTTCCTTAAAGAACTCAGTCATGTAAAACAGAGACTAATTAACAATGGTTTTCCTAACTACCTCATCAATCACAAAATAAGACTATTTTTTCGAAAGTAACTTAATACCGCTAATGACTATACAGATATAAACAATGGCATTAACATGTTCAAGCAAAACCCAAACGTATGTTAACTCTAATAAAGACATTTTTTTTCTGAAAAATATTATAAATACACAATTCCAGTTGACCTGAACAAAAAAATTAAATCTTCTATTACAAAAGATTAAAAGCAGATAAACTTATCATAAAGATGTAACATATCTTCAAAATCAAAACTACAAAGCACCAACTTCAAATCCTAATTAAAACACTGACTTCTTGATCAAACCAAACTCGTAAATAATTAAATTTGTCAAACTACTACATGCCTATCTACACCTACCCGACCATATCTCGATTAGGACTCATTTAAACACACACACAATCAAACAAACTCTATCCGAAACTTACTAGTAGAAAAAACAATAGCCTCATCTACATATAAAAAATGACTTAAAATTATGCAAGCCCTAATATTACAAAAGAAAAATCAACACTCAAGGACATTAACTATGAACACGGCCACAATATGCTGACCGTGTTCTGAAAATAAAATATTCCTATATCTTTAAACACATACATAAAAAAAACAAAAAATAGTTAAAAAATCGCCCTTGACAATAGCTAAATTAATAGTAAAAAGTGAGGAGATATTCGGAACTTTTTGACAGCTCTTAAACATTTGTACGAAGAAAAATTAAATAGAATGTTCAATCGCAGTACCATATCAGTCGTTTTTAGCGAAACACACACACACACACACACACACACACACACATATATATATATATATATATATATATATATATATATGAGAGTGGAAATTGAGGGCAAACATTAGGGGCAGCAGTCAGTTTCATGCTTCAACGCAATCTTCAGGCCATGCTGTTGGTTGGTTTATTTTGTTTTACGGCATATCGACCGCAATGGGTTATTTAATACCGAGAAGATTTTTTAGGATAGGTTCTTAGCAATAGAATATGTACTTTTTGTAAGAAATTAGTTTGCGAATTAGGTTTCATTGATATATTTTTGTATAGAGGTTTTTGTCGACAGTCAAATGTATTGCTGGTAATAATTTTTTTTTTTCACAAAAATGTATTGCTGATATTTTTCTCTTCAAAAATATATTGCTTGCAATATTTTTTTTTCAAAAATTGATTGCTCATATTTTTAATATAAAAATTAATTTTTACACTTTCATCGTGTTTTAACCCTAGTTTTGGGGTTAACTATTTCCCCATAGCTTGGACAATGACAGATGGATCTGGGAACATCTGCAATTAAGAGGGGGTTCCACGCTCCTCAGAACCACCTGATCAAATGGTCATGATGCCGGATGTAACTTATCGTCATACCCAAGATGCATGCCGGTTCATAGCTTGAATATTTTTATATGTTTATCAATGGGTCATTATGGTTAGCAAGTATTTCCGGATTATTGTGTTACCCTAGCGATTATTGGATATACGGAAAGGGTTATATTTACATTCTCCTAAACGTTATTGAGTAGAAATAAATTATGCACAAAAATACGGTTATTTCATTGGTACTGTATGGTGTTTGTTAAATAATATCTCATTATTCCTTATTGATTATTTAGAATATATTGTATCGATTCATTAATTATTCGCTCCTGATTATTATTATTATTATTATTATTATTATTATTATTATTATTAATAATAATAATAATAATAATAATAATAATAATAATAATGGCCCGAAGTGTTAGAACGTCCACATTCTGACAATGAGACCCGGGTCAATTTGTTAGTTTGTTAAGAAGGCGACTTTCTGATGTTATCGGACTAGAGGAGTCGATCCCAGCGTATGACACCGTTGGAAAATGCCTGAAAACAATACCACAGATTGATCAAAGCCTTGTGAGTGAAATTGGGTAGATGGAACCCTTGGGTGCAGTCGATAGCTGTGCTAGCACGAAGTCACAAGTCATTGTGGCCGAGGGCTTTTGCGTAATGGCCTTATTCAAATTGCTGATCTCGTTAGATAACACGCTCTTTCCCCGATATTCTAACTAGGTTTGCAGCATAGTTTCAGTATAAACCAAAGGTGGGCTCTGTGGGTGTTGAATATACCCAAATGCGCCTGAGCAAGCGTCTGTACTGGGGATTGGCTAGCCCCTCTAGTAGACGGGTATCCTCGAATATGAGTGTCCAACTTTATACATTATTATTATTATTATTATTATTATTATTATTATTATTATTATTATTATTATTATTATTATATTTACTTAGTTGTCGTTATGTGTCTATTTATACAGCTTGTTAATCTGTTCACTATGTATTTAAAGTTTTTATTATTATTATTTTGGTCTTGCAATCATATCTTTAGCAGCTGTATTGGCTGGATCCCCACCGTGCTTCGCGGACGGACAAAAGAACGAATATAAACAACTGGACCGATGGAGACAATCAACGATGAGGCCGTCTTCCATCGTGCGGCCACGCACATCAAGTCAATCTATCACCTCGCTCTCAGTTCAGATTGTTTTCTTTCTCATTTTTTCTAGGTTGAAACAACACCGAACTGATTGATTGCCTACTCTTATCTCTCAGAGATAATGTTTCTGAAAAAGAAAAAGTAAATAGACGAAAAGGATTGGTCATAATTTCTGTCTCAAATGAATACAATTTTATTGCCAGATTTTAAACATCGTTTTGCATGTAGCAATCAATCAAAATTATTAAAGTTATATTGGATTGAATTTTATAATGTGCTTTCTCTATAATATAATATCTTGAATTTTTTTATTTTCTATGTCATAATCTTTCAGCTGATTAGTGGGCATGGTTCTCCATATCTTCCTCTCTTTTTGAAGGTTTGTTCCTTCGACATCATTTTGTCTTTATTCTGTATTTCCTTCACGCATGCCTTTTAGCTCGCTCGATATTTGCTTATGCTTTTCTTTCTTTATGTCATGTGAGTGGTAAATTCTCCAATACATCTGTTCTCATGTTGTGTACAAGTTATTTAATCTTCTCTTTCTGTGTGCAAATACCAGGGTCTTTGTATTTGAAATTTTCGTTTAAAAATGCATGTTTTTCGACCATTCTCTCCATGGTACTCTCGATAATCGTAAGTAGAAACATAACACTGACGTTTCAAGTAGCATGTTTCTTTATCATATATGATATTGCAAGTTACATAGTCATTAAGAACCCTATTGAATGTAACGCGGTTATCCCATTATTCCTATGCTTTCTTGCTGAAAGTCATCTGTTGTTCTGCGTCTATTCATATACTCCTTTGGTTTTTTACGATAGAGTTTTCATTGTCAAGTACTATGCTAACAAGATGCTTAAATTTTATACTAGTTTTGACACGCACATTACGACGATCTTAGAATCAGTTAACTCTTTCGCAAACACTTTTTGATTGTTTTATACATCTATTTTCTTTTGTTCTGTTCTGTCTTATGTTAGGAAATAGTGTTATTTCTTAATAATTCTTTGATATCTAAACTTAACATCATCTAATAAATGTTCCATATGTATGACTCTCGATGAAACTTTCGTACAAGAAGCCAGACACCCAGAATCAATCATAAAATTTAAGATATTGAAATAATACGAAACACTTGAAGTGTCTCGTTATATTGATCCGTTATAGCAAATATATTATGTGAGATAAGGAAAATTGAACAGAAAGTGAGTTACGGTACGGGTATTTTCACTCAACATCACAAAGCAGTTACATAACGAAAAATGTTCTGAAATAGCCTCGTCAGAACGAGACACTCATATTGATGTCAAGAATGGCCCCAGTCTCGTTTACATATATCTAAACTCAGTTTTATACAACGGCTTTATCAGACAAAGGAAGAAAAATGGCTTCGTATTTAGCAACAGTATCACATACAAAGAACTGTAACAAGTAACACAAAACTCATCACTTTAGAACTCACAATAACGGTATCAATTAAAAGGAATAGTACTGACAAATGAAATAGAAAATGTTCGCATAATCAAGATGTTGTCACTCATCGTCATTTCAAACAAATTGTGAGGAACATAGGTCGCATCAGAGGAAATAGCACTGACAGCTAATGAACTTGATAAACATATTTTCCTGAAAAATTGTTTCCATTGTTATATTTTATATATTTCAAACGAAATTAGAAGTGGATCCTCGGTTAATGAATTCAAAATGCTTCCTCAAATGAAATGGCTAATATTGCATTTATCATATGGTAATTATGACATATGATTTAAGTTCTTAAAGTCTTCTTGAAAAAAATCAAAATATATGATTCGCTTTGTGAGGGTAGAATGTTATATATATATATATATATATACATACATACATACATACACTAAGAGATTATCTGATATTAAAATGTTTCCAGTATTTTATCTGAGTTTCCATAATTGGTCTTTTGTTTGAATAGAAAAATTCTATGAGTTCAACCCATTGGTGGTCATCATACGTAGCCATTTTAATCTACACCGGATGATCTACAAAATGTAAAGAAAACAAAATAAAAAAGAGTGAAAGCGAACAAGTTATGCATTTCTCAAAGCCTCCAGTTTTCAGTTGCCACACACACACTATATATATATATATATATATATATATATATATATATATATATATATATATATATATATATATATATATATATATTATATATATATATAATTTATGAGTTTAGTTTGACGAGGAACACAGTGATTTAAGGTGGACTTGAACTCGTAAATAATGTTGGTTCTTTGTAGTTTTGATTTTGAACATGGGCTGTTATTTTTTATGAAAAGTTTAGCTGCCTTTAATTATTTGTAATAGATAATTAATTTAATTTTCTTGTTCAATTCGACTGGGATTGTGTATTACTTTATAATATTTTTAAGACATATATTTAGCTTTTGCCTAAACATGTTAATGCCATTGTTTATATCTGTATAGTCAGTATTTGTATTAGTTTCTTTCGAAAAAATAGTCTAATCTTGTGGTCGATGACGTAGTTAGGAAAACTATTATTAATTAGTGTCTGTTTTATATAATTGAGTTCTTCAAGCAAAAGTGGAGGATGAATTATCCTGTGCTTATTTAATCTAACTGCTATTTAGCATTTATTTTTTTTAAGTGTCTGATACAATGCAGAACATAAAATCCCAAAACTAAGCCATTGTTGGATAACATATACCTTTCTGTTTTATTTCATTGTATCTTAAGAATATACTCTTAACCGGAAGCAGTAGTGGCACGTCTATACATGACGGCGCATCTAGACAATTATAAATATACACACCAAACCTCTAGCCTACGTTTTTTTTTTCATTTTCTGTTATATCATAGAAATGTCTTTTGATTCGTCAAATACGTATGCACCCATAAAATTCTGAGAACTTGTTATCTCCTCGTACTAACTCTCTTGAATATAATACCACTCCGCTTTAAAAAGTAAATCCTTTTCTTCCAAAGTTACTGAATATCGCTTGATAATGGAACGAAAATAAGGCTTCGAAACATAAAAAATTCCGTATAGCGATGAAAATATATATACTTCGTGTAGCAGCAAAATTTTCCAAATCTTGTAACACCAAAGTTGTCTAATTGTTAGATTTAGTTTGATATTAGAAATAATTAAAGATATCTTACTGGAATACATCAGGGTTTTTTATGAAAAAATTGGACTCTATTTTGAACAATAAATATGTATTTAGCTCTAAGTTGAAATGATGATCCCTCTTGCTGTTGTGACATCCTGATCAAGTTTTTCTCCCTAGTGTTCCCTTTTTTTAAACTTATGCACCGTTCTCCTGATGGTATGAACCTTGAAGATAAAAGTCAGATATTAATTTTGCCACCATAACCGAAGGCTTTATTGATATTTTTCCTCTCACCATTGCTCACTTGGGAGCCATGTTGGAGCTAGCACAAAACTATTTCAATCTGCTCTATTTTTAGCTCAATACCTCAAAGGGTTTTTCAGGGTTCTTACCGGAGAATCGTGTCAAGTCTGAAAAAAAGAAACCCAAATTGTTTAAGTGTTGTTTAGATATTAAACATTTTGTAAGATGTAAAATTACTCCAGGCTGTTAAACGATTTGGACAACTTTGCTGTTACACTCATTAGATACGTATGTAGGTATGTGTTAAAACACGTTACAAATATTTTAATGGGACCACGTCATTGAAAATTTAATGGGACCACGTCATTGAAAATTTAATGGGGTCACGTCATTGAACATTTAATGGGATCACGTCATTGAACATTTAATAGGGTCACGTCATTGAACATTTAATGAGGTCACGACATTGAACATTTACTGGGACCACGTCACTGAACATTTCATTGTATCACATCATTGAACATTTAATGGAATCACGTCATTGAACATTTAATGGGGTCACGACATTGAACATTTAATGGGATCACGTCATTGAACATTTAATATGACGACGTCATTGAAAAGTGCGAAAATCTTGAATGAATATCCAAGAAAACTGAACAACAATATTTTTCAAAAAATTCTCCCATTATTAAAAGGAAGAATATTATTTGAAAATCTCACCAAATTATTTGTTTTAAATTTATACAGTAATTGTACCGAGAAACAAGAAAGTCGTTGTCAGTGTAGACATAGAAAACTATAGAATATTAAGAATGTTGGCTATAGACATAAAAGACAACAACACTCAAGCATAAGTCATCACAATTAGAAATGGGTAAATGTGAACATGAAAATTTATTTCTCAGGTGTAACATTAAGGCATTCAGTAATCTTAACAACGTTCATATCTGGCAGATGAATGAAAAGCTACATTTGATTGACCTAATGGCTTGTCTAGACAATGAATCTTTTATATAGGAATAAAGTGTCACTTCTGACATTGGTGTTTGAACGTAGATCGCCAGTAAAGAAACACAGGCGATCTCATTAAACTAGGTAGATCACGTGACCTTAGAGAAAGCGTATATATAAAGAAAGGGGCGTGACGTCTAGGTGTGTCCGCTATTTCTAGTTTATCCTCTCTCTTATATGTTTCACTACATTTCCTCTATCCTCTATATTATTCGGACCGCTATTCTCTTCTCAATATATGAAGTACTATTAATACGAGTATTATTCCAAAACGTCTGACAACCTTATTGTTCAACAGCGAATTATAACTGGTATCTGCGATTACAAAGTGTTCTACTACGTTCACATAGACGAGATCACAAGCAAGTTTACGTTGTCAGCACAACAGTGGCCACAAGTTATCGTTTTGACGACATAACTAACCTTTCCCGGTTTACGATGAAACAAGGGAAATGATTTTTTGGTTGTGGCTATTGTTTTAGACTGTAAATTTATAATTCCTTTAAATAAATTGTTTTTTTATCAAAATAACCTTATATAATTATTTTACATACTTGGACAATTCATTAATAAGAAAAATTAAGCACAATAATATATTTATACAAGTATATGTTCTTTCAGTTTCTTCAAAAGTGAATATTTTCCGTTTTGTCAAAACTGTTTCAAAGACGTCAAGTTAATGAAATTAACCCCACACTCCAAACTCTTTCAATATAAATCTAATAGAATTCGATTAAGATACCTATATGAGAATGGATAACAATATTTGCGCTAATTATATTTCTGGATGGTCTCAAGAATAGAATCAGTATTAAATTCTCATGGTGGAATAATGACGAACATTAAAGAAAGTCTATGTAAAATTATAATCCTTTCATATATATATATATATATATATATATATATATATATATATATATATATATATATGTCAGATATGGTAATTGACCTACTTGTTTAGAACACTTTGGCGAATAAACATCTATTTCACACATTGACTTACGAAATGTGACAACCCCAAAATATATTATTATCAATATGTAAATAAGTAAACGCCGCTTCTACTCCAACAGCTACTTCTCTCGCAGTTCCACCCAATGATACACCCTTCCTCCTATTTGTTTCCATGATAGCTATGATCTTCAAATATTCAAATGTAATGTCAATCAACATCTTCAGATGCCTTGATCTCGATCCCCGTCCTTCTCTATATCCTTTCCTCAAACACCCCAACTTTATTATTGCTCCCACTCTATGCATTAAATGACTCTTAAAGAGTTTGTATACTGTTACACAAACGAAAACAAAAAAAAAAAGAACTAATGAAGTAAGAAATCCTCTCCACATTTTGGTGATCTGAAAAGAAGATAGGGTTAAAGGAATTCAATTACTGAATAATGTCGCGTATAAGATGACCTTTAAATCCCTTACTTGGGGGTAAAAGGCTTAAAAAAACTTTAGTGACGTCACGACATGATTCTTGCTAACAACCATGGGTGTAGGGAACCGTCTGTAGCGCACTAATGGGAGAAATGATGTGTCTAGGCCAGGATAGCCTGAGGGGGGACCAATGCTCTTCAGTTGGAATCAAAGTTTCCATTTTCTAGATTAGTTGTCACTTCAAGGAAAGATAACAGTCAGTCTTAATATTTAAATCGTAGCTTTACCCAGGATATTCGTAAGAACGTGAACACATAGACACTAGCCGTAGTTCAAACTCGTTTTACCGATTACTAATTAGGCTTCTTTGATTTTTACACTCGTCTCATATCTTTTAATAATGCTATTTATTAGAAATATCAATTAACGTGACGTTTCCTTTATGGTGACATATGTATTTCCTGAAATAATACCAACAACGGTTGGTTAATACCAATTTTCTGGTTTCATACTTGACTTGCACATTAAAACCAGATATTGTATATGTACGGTTAAGTAGCAAAGAAGCGGTTTTGAAATAGTGTTCTATGAATGTCGAATAACGCTCTACGGGTGTTGCTGCTTCTCACTTCCGTTTTTGTTCCTGTTTCTCTTCTCTTCCATTTCTCAGTCGACTGACTTACAGCTTTAACGGGAATCCTCCAGCAGTTGCGATACAAGACGTCGGTTTCCGAAGCTGCTGGTTTGATAAAGTCTGTTTTTTCTGCCGTATTTGTAAACATATTTGAAACAAATGACTTCTCGCCTTGCAAGTGACAAATTTTCTCTACAGTATCCTTAAGTATACAAGCATTCCGCATGCGCCTGGTATGGCCTAGCCAGCGCATGCGCATTTAAGAAAGCAAAGTGTCCAGCCTTGGTATTCACGCCTGTTCCATTATGTTTCTTAGATATAAACTATATCGAATAGAATACACCATTTTAATGCAAATGTTTAGGTAAGAATATGTCAAAATATGTAATTTAAGGACTAATTAATTTAAGTGTCGTACCCCGTAATATACAACTAATGAGACACGTGTCACTATTAACTACAATGTAGCAGCTGTTAGCTATGAGAAAATAGTGAACACCAAAACTGGGATGAAACCATTATGGAACTGTGAAGATAAATTTTTATAGTAAAGGTGCCAGCAATACGATTTCATATTATGGAAATTACCAGCAATATATTGTTTATAAAATAAATTACGAATGTTGCAAACAAAATTAAATTTCTGCATTAAATGACCCATAAAGAGTTTATATGCTGTTAAAGAAACGAAAACAAAAAAAAACCCCAAAAAACTAAGGAAGTAATACATCTTCTCCATATTTTGTTGATCTGAAATGAAAACAGGGTTAAACGAATTTATTTTCTGTATATTTTCGCGTATAAGATAACCTTTAAATCCCCCAAATCACCCTTAAATGTTGGAAGTTGTCTTATACTTCAATAATAATAAAAATTAAATCATAAATTCTCGGCTGCGGTGTGATAATGAATAATGTATAAATTAAGATTCAGATTATCAAGTAAATTATTAATAAAAAGTAATAAAATTATTTCTTCGTTCAGAGGGTAATTCTCAAATAAGTTTTGACTTGCAAGTAATTTCTCCGCGAAGTAAAGTCAAATATTACAGAATGCGAAGGCAAGGTTCCAGAAGTGGCAGCGATTGGCCGGAGTGCCTAGTGGGTGTGGTAACTTGAGAGTGATGGATTGCCTTTGTTTTGGTTTTTGATATAATTCTAAAACGGCTTGAATTCAACAGAGGGTCTCGAGAAATCTGACGTGCCGATACGTTTCCCCCAATGAAGTTCGCGACCGGTTAAGTCCACCGGTGGGGGAATGCCAAACCAACGTGCTACATGCGTTCCTGTGGCGTCATTCCTCCTAGTCTCTCTTAGATTCCAAGTTGCTACCAACTTTCTGCCAACAAAACAAACGAGAAAAAGAAATGTTGTTTTTCGTTGATATTATTTTGTGTAATAGCTTGATGACCTAGAGACGACACAGAGCGAAACACATTTTTATTAAAATATCATATGTCAAGGAGGGTAGTCTCTAGGTATAATGTATACTGGTCAGACAGCGCAGTTCAAGAAATACTCTGGCCGAACAGTAGTACAAACGAGTGGAAACTTGATCTCCGTGTGATACGTATTTTACTACATATTTTATCGGAACATATATTATTTTTATGTGGTTTGAATGGCTCGGAAAACCGCGGAAAATTAGTTTTCTCATTAGTCAATAATTAGAGTTTTCTTTCGTGAAAAAAAAAAAAAACAACAGTTTTTCTTTCTTTTCACCTAGTAGTACCCGTGATTCATGGATATTAAGGTGAGACTTGATGAAGTGATGCCAATCATATGGAGCATCAATAATTTCTGTTTTTGTGAACAAATATTAATAACAAACATATAACCCCACTACTAAACATACGTGTAAAAATAGAGTACGTTTGGAGTAAACTAAATTACTTTAGATTTTACATCGTTGTAGCAACGGACACAATGTATAAAAGATAAATTGGTCTACTATGTTGATTCAAGCCCCCATACAATGAACATAATGAAGGACAGATTTGGGCTTTGTTTGGCCTGTTATACTCCACAAGACATAACCATCTGACCTAGCAGCATTTGATTAATATATTCTGGATTTCTGCAAATTATTTTGAAATATAATTTTCTGCACTGAAGAGAAGATCCAAGAGGTCGTCGAAAACTTTTTCACATCAAAATCTGGGGAATTCTTTTCAAGAGTTATCGAAAACAGCCTTATTGGTGAAACAAAACTAAATGGCTAACGTACAGTGTGTACCTAAAGTCTCTTTACAATTTAAAATATATATATATATATATATATATATATATATATATATATATATATATATATATATATATATATATATATATATATATATTATAAAGGGATTTGATGATATCACTTAATCAGATTTGTTCTCTGTAGTCAGCAGTTATCAAAGCTTTTAATCACATTGCATTTGTGTATTTCAGGTATCCTGCTCAGGAGAGATGCACTGTTAAATTAACCCTTAACATTTCCAAACCGTTGGATTGGGAGAGATGACCCAGTTCCTTGGCCATCTCGTTCACTAGATATCAATCCATTGGGCTTCTTTCTATGAGGTTATGTTTAAGATAACGTGTTGCGAACAAAGATAAGCGACATCACTGATCAAAAGCAAAAGATTACTTATGCGAATGCCACCAATGATGAAGCTATTCTATAGTGGACATGGCAAGAAATCGATTTCTTCATTTAATTACTGTATCTATTGTTGCCCATATAGAGGAGTATTAAATTAGTTAAAAAAAGATCTAATGATCATATTGTAAAAACTTCTAAATAGCTGTTTTGTCATTTTCTTTCCTAATAAGTTTAAAAAAAATAGAGAGATATTACGGACGACCTTTATAACAGAGTAAAATATAACTGTATTTTATTTTTGAAGAACAATCAAAAACAGAATTTATTCTTGCCTCAAATTAATATATGCGTTGTGTTTGAATTTTTTTAGGAGAGGGGTTAGATCATAAATACAACTGTATTTATTGTATACTTTAATTTTGTCAATGAAAAACTTGGAAGTATGTCGAAGAGGGAAAATAAACAATAAAATCGACCGAAAATTGTACACTATTTTTGTCCTGATCTTGCTCGTCTAAAAGTAGATAGCATGAAAAGTCATGTACCCAGTGGAGAGATACAGGGAGCCAAACATTTCACCCGAATCTTTAGCAATGGGTCGTAAATAGGATTTCCACATGAGGTCAAGTGTGAGTTTCAGGCCCAATAATCTTTCAAGATATGGCGTATCTCCAAGGAAACAACAGTTCATCGTTACAGGCGCTGGTTCGTTGTTCGATTGGCGATGCGCCCATTAGCATTGAATGTAACCAGCCAGTTTTTACCCCACTAAGTAGTTTGTGCTAGATCGGAAGAGAGATCAGTTGCCGTTGTCTGACCATCAAGGCATTTAGATGTGCGCTCATATATAGTCGTATCATCGGCATAGATTTTTTGAAAATCAATTGATTATATTCTTAAATGATTTATGCAAATCAAAAAAAAGGGTTTGCCTGATTTCTGAACTTTTGGAAGACGCCCGCGTGGAGCGCTAGATCACAAGAAGTCCTCTCATTAATAACTACTGTTAGGATTTTTTTTATGATCTGGAAGACACGTCCAGTGATTCTATACGTAGGGGAGATTGTGAAGTAAACTTTTGTGCAACACCTATTTAAAGGCCTTCGAGTATTTAATGCTATGGTACTCGCGGTGTGTTTGTTTTGAAAAGCCTAACTAATTCCGTGAGTGACGGCAGTTAGTTTATCAGCAGTGTATAAGGCCGATCCAAAGCTGTACTGCTCGTCGCTTAATTTGTACTTTTCTATATGTACGACAACCTTCTTTTAGATTATGACATGAAAAAACTTACTGGTGATACTGAGGACATGTTGGGTGTGGGAAGATCGCACACTTGTGTTCATGAAAATCGGACATAAGCCAGAAACCTTCCACATCCCTGGGAAAGATTTCTCCTTCAAGCAGCGGTAAAATAACTTCACAATGATTGGCGATCATTCCAGGTTGATATTCCTAAGGAAAACTAATGGAATTATATCAAAACCAGTGGCTTTATTCGGGTCAAGATTTTGATTAGTCTAGAGAAGCCCCGAGCTGTAATGGTAATATTACTGAGATTGTGCTCAGTGGATAGGTGGGATGTTGGATAGTGTATGGTCATTGTCGTCTAATGCTGTGTCTGATGAAAAAACCAGGCGAAGTTCGTCTTGTCTATCGAGAAAGACATAACCTCGCAGTCATTTATAATCCTGGGTACAGCCGTTTTACCTCCCTTTATGAATTAGTGCCAGGATTCGCGGGATCCAATTTTTTATTTCGACATTTGCCTGGACAGCATTGCGTATCTGTAGTTGGTGTTTTCTCGAAATTTTTGCAATGACAGCGGGCAGTTCTGTTTGTAGTAACGTTCAAACTACAGCGTTCCTTCCAAGAGATATTAACGTTCTGGTTCCCTTGAGCTATGGCTGCAGCGCATTCAGGGCTAACTCTTAGGATTTTACTGGTATTTTAGTAGATATAAGACTCTATTCCAGAAAGGATACATTCAAAGACAATGGCAGCAGTTTTTGAAGCAGCACGAGAGTGGAGTTTCTATCATTTAGGATTGAAAGCAGATGCATTCTGTCCTTCGTGTCGCGAAAACTTGTTCGATGGAACGGTATCTCAGAGGATGTCTTAGGTTTGACATCAATCAGGACACTGATTACAGAATAGTATGGCGTGCCTGGTAGAACTTCTGCTAAGGAATTGTCAGGTTAGGAATTAGAAAAATATCGAGCAGTTTTACCTGATGACACATCGCGTCTGATCAACATCAGTATTAACTTTTGTGGTGAAGATTGTAGTCACTGCAGATATGAACTCTAGCAGAGGGTAAATGAATGAAGATATTGTCAATTTTCTCAGTTATTCGGCCGAAGATTACAGTACCTTCGTCATGTGGGCGATAGAGTTCAAAAGCGAATGTGGTCTATGGATAAATGCCATGCAGAAACACATGTACGGGCAATCAGATCCATCATTCTTCGCGTCCCTGCCACAGAGGAACTCGTGCTCAATGTAGGCTCCCGGCCGATGACCGTGGATATTTAGATGGTCCTGATTTGCTATAAAGTAGGGGTGACCTGGTATTGTGAGCTCTTCCAGTACGCTTAAAGAATTGATACCTGTTTCAGACATAACAGGAGTTAGGGACATGAATGAAGATGGAGATCAACTCCTGGAAATTTGGACCGTAGACATTTCACGTGGGGGTTGGTGACGGTATACCAGGGATTAAAATTTTTAGTTTGAGTTTGCTAGTTTTGTTCAGCTGTCTAATCGCTCAGACACAGAGGGTAACACATAGGTGAAACCTACCATAAACGATATTATTTTTATTTATGTCTCGAATACACAGTCCAATAATTCACACTTTAGAAAAACAAGCAAACGACGAACTCATAAACAACCCCATATATATATATATATATATATATATATATATATATATATATATATATATAATCATGTAGACAATTTAGCCAATATTTCTCTAATTATTTTCAATAGGATCCAGTCATATTCACGGACAAGATTCTTATTATCCTTATTAAAGGAAGAGAGAAAATTACCATGATATATCATTTTTCTGAGTACTTTCGACATTAGTATAATGTCATCATCAAGGTGTGTTTATTTTCTGAGATAAAATTCTTGTGTTAATATGAAAGCTGTTTTTTATACCTGTAAAGTGAAAAACGCTAAGCTGATATAATCTCTGGTTTAAATTTCACGTCTGAAGTCTCAGGGCAGGTAACTAATTTTGAAATGACCATATGTTAAAAAATTAAAAAAAAAAACAACTATTAATTGCAGTATTGATGATTAATTTTATTAAGGTTTGGATTCAATTTTATAATAGCGATAGATTGAAGAATTATTAGTTGATGTTGATTCTTTTCATGAAAAAGTAGAATCGTATTTCCAAGAAGTATTTTTTTTCTAAATGGCGAATGTGGTCAGGCATGCATTTGTAAATGTTGAAAATACAGGATCTCATTAAAAATAACTAGACAAAACTTCTGTAGATTATCCAATGAGTCATAACTTAATGAAATCGTGCTGCCAAAATATACGCAATTTATATATATATATATATATATATATATATATATATATATATATATATATATATATATATATATATATATATTAAACTTATACACGCAATCACATAATATATATGTATGCCTGTATGTATATATATATATATATATATATATATATATATATATATATATATGCTCACATTACACACACTTCCAAAGAACTAAAAGATAACATGCACTTAACAGATACATCCTATTAAAAAAACAATAAAAAAAACAATAAAACTGTCAAAATGAGCAAGGAGGTAATTCTGAAAGTGAGGGATCTCTCATTTACTATTTTAAAATTCACCTGAAAGAGGTCGTTTGACTAACACAAGAACTGGCCAAAATTAACGGTAAAAACAAATGAAAAGACATAAAGTTTCCTTTCTTCAGAAACAGACATTCACTCATGTAGTTTACTGCTACTAAGAAGCAGGTATTTTCCACCTGATGATGGCCATGCTCGCCGCAACAAGTTGAGGAACCGAATTGAAATAATAAATGCAAAAATATTGATATACAGCCCAGTGTCTCTAAAAAATGTTTTTTTATTTTTTATTGTTGAATATATATATATATATATATATATATATATATATATATATATATATATATATATATATGTATATATATATACATGTATATATATATATATATATATATATATATACATATATATATATATATATATATATATATATATACAATTTATATATATATATACATATATATACATACATATATATATATATACATATATATATATATATACAATTTATGTATATATATATATAATTTATGTATATATATATATATATATATATATATAACTTTCAAATTGTTGTGCAAATGTTTTTCTGTAGCAGAATAAGTAAGCACTTAAAAAATATGATACTTGTAGCATATTTTGCACTCTAGTACATTAACGGTCTTTCTTCTATGCTTCAATACGTATATTTTATTTATAGAGTTACCTAAAGAAATTCCTAATTTACTTTAGACTTGTTGTTAATCTTAGCAAAAAACAAACAAAAAAACAATAAAAAACAATAAAAAACACAAAAATAAACGCGTATAAAGCTAAGTTTTTGTAGTTCTTCCTTTTTACAGAAATTTGGAAGAATATTATTTTCCTAATTTTTTTAGAAGTTGCATGGCAGAAAAAAAAAAGTCATATTTCCTCTTGAATCAAACCGGCGAAGTGGTTAATATTAAGAAAGAAGGAAATAAAAAAAAAAAAAAACCGTATCGTTTAATCTTTGAGAATTTGTTATTGAATGATTTTTTTTTTTTTTTCATATACATTGGAATGTGTCAGTGTGACTGTGCGTGGGCGTATGTGCATGGATGTTATTTTTATTTACACAGTGGGGGCTTTTGTAAGAAAAAAAAAGAAAAGTTGGCAACTTTAAAGGAACATTACTACATATTTCTTAGCACTATCCAGAAAATTGCAATTCGTTTGGATTGTTACCTTTTTCGCGCGTCTTTTAGTTGAAAAAAAAAACAGATTTCCCTAACATTCGCTGTATTTACATATTTCAAAAACATTAAAGAAAGACAGCTACGAATATTACAACACATACATATTTGCTTAGATGCGCCCCCTCAAATATAGACACACACACACACACACACACACATATATATATATATATGAATTAAACACACAATATACTGCAACTTGCGAAGTGTGTAAAATCTGGGAAAGCTCTACTTTTAAATTATAATTATTCCCGATAATGAATGATTAAGCTTAATTTATATAGAGATTAAATTCTAAATAATAAAATTTAGTATTTGGAAGCTACTAAATTCTATCATTTAAATATATATATATATATATATATATATATATATTACATATATATTAATATGTATATATATATATATATTTGAATATGTAATTTTTTTTCATATATAAACACATATATATATATATATATATATATATATATATATATATATATATAATATATATTTATATATAAATAAGTCCTTTATAACGTTCATGAACAGAATTTTATTAATAAACGAACGTTTTTTGTTGTTGTTTTTTTTTTTTTTTTGTTATCGTCTATTTTGGAGCACGTTTGATAGTATTAATAGCGTTAATTTTTTCCCAGGGAATTAACTGATGCAAAATGTGATTAAGTCGTGATTGTTAAACGCTGCCATAATTCAGTTATGTTTTCACAACAACTCTAAATAATAACAAATAATGCATAAGAATGCAAGTATTTAATAGTAAATTTAAGGTTATCAGCAGATCATTTGATGGCCACGAAGTATTGGAGCTGATAGTACTCCTTTAGTAGAACTTCATGAAATTATACAAGATGATGAGCATGGGCTTCATCAAGATCACAGTTTAATAGTGTTATTAGATTAAGAAAATGATAGAAGAAAGAATCAATATTAAAGTTTTTAGGACCGTCTCTTCAGTTTATAATTAGAAATGAACTTGAAAGTTGTCTAATATCACAATGTCGAAATAAATGAAATTTAAAAAAATAAGTGTGTCTCCCATTATACTAAACCTAACAGTAGGTTTCTTTAAATAAAAATGTCGAACCAAACTATGGGAGTGTTTACCCATATAACTTGGAAAATTATGTGTAAAGTATCTTAAAATTATTGCCAGTTGAGTTCTCTTGAGTAATCAAGTGGCAGATATCTTTCTTTAGGCCGGAATTCTCCCATTATCCAACACTGTTCAAGATGTTTCTGATGAGAATTATGCAGGGAACCCTCCATGGCTATAACATTTCTATCTCTGTCGGTGGTAGAACTGTCCACAACGTTTG
>OZ010586.1:99462405-99489905 GCA_963932145.1 Acanthosepion lycidas | reverse complement strand
GGTGGGACAGAGATGCCAAACTAGTAGCACGCTTAAATTCATGCAGACAACGCCACCTCTGTGAGAAAGTAACTGTAGACGAAATGCTAAATCAAGACCCATCACATTGCATTCTGGATTCTTTCGAAGACCTCGGGACGAACAACAGCAGCTCCAGACCTTATATGCCAGCAGTATTCCATGCAAGGACGAATGATTGATTTATAGATTTGAAGGATTATTTTACGGATATTGTATCTTTTGTTCTATATCAATGTCATAATATATTGGTAAGGCAACCAGGAATGATTTTGTTCCTTAATGAGAACACTATCTCACTCTAGAGACTTAAATATTTATATCTGAATCCCTCTTTTAACAAAAGAACGGTAAGATGAAATATGTTGTCATAATTTGAAGGAAGGAAATTATGAATGTATAATATGTAATTCGTGAAGCAACAAATGAATATAATGTGCAGTTTCATGCATTTTACTCAATATTTTTAGGAATATTCTCAGGAGATTTTTTTAATCATAAACTGATCCGCGATCAAAACATTTATAATCAAACCACTATTTCTAGAATCAAACACTGACCTCTGCTACAGTGAGTTTTGACATTTTCTTGCTCGGGATGTGAGATTAAATAAAAGAATAACATTAGCTTTTTAAACATAATAAAAATAGTATGAAGTGTTACTTATTTTAATTTTAACATTCATATTTATGTGACACTATTGAAAGTGTCACGTTCGAGTTAGAAGTGGGCGAGGCCGATAATGTATTGTATGCGAACTCTTGGGTTAGACAACAATTAACCAATGACTTTACGAAGGACTTGATATAAAAATAGTATTTCTGTTTTATTTTTTATTTATTTATTCGGGTGTTATTTTTCTTTTTTTGTGTCTTCGCCCAGCTTGATAAGCCTAACACGAAGATTTATGGCGTCAATTCTATCTTGGCCACCTTATGATCAAAGCAAATCACAACGTGGGATAAGGCAGGACCTGGAAGGAAGCGATCGCTTCGTCGATGAGCCGCGGTATTAAATGTCCGGGGAGTGTGTAGGGCGTAATTGTCTGTCAACATTCTCAAATATATGTCAGCTCGGATTAAAATGGTTATATATATGGAATAGACTCCCAAGAGGATATTTTCCCGACCACTACAATCTTAACCTGTTGAAGTCTAGAATTAACCATTATCATAATGCTTATCCCATTTCTATTCATATCAATCACCCGCCCGAATGAAAAATTCCTACTTCCTTTTTCCTTGATATACTTAAAATATATTTTACTAAAATGACGATGTCACTCATTTTCAACTAATAACTAATCAATTTAATTTCAGTTGTGTTTTTTATCGCAAATCACATTACAGCTTCTTCTCCAGTAATGTTACTTTGCGTAACAACCAAAACGGAAGTTGGAAATGAAATGGTAATTTTTATAACATCAACAAAATAAATATTCGCCAGCGGCGTGTAGTAGATAAGACACTGCTAGTGGTGGACTATTTAGACAGCATATTACGATATTTACCTGCCTCCTCACGAGGTAGAATGGGGCACAAGGCAAAATTTAATGTGGGGAGATCCGAGCCCGTGGACTGCGGCAAAAATTGCGCGTAGACCCCGCATACGCGTGATGGCGAATCTGTCTACCTCTCCGGGCTAGACTCTGCCCTTCGGCATAGTCTCGTCCGGGTTCCTCTTTGCCTGAAAGCAGAGAGTTGGACACGGCAAGAACTTCCAACGCTGCCAGCGTAGACAGCATATTATCCCCACTTACGTTTGTGTTCAACGTATATATGAGGATTGGGGCATACCCATCAATGTTCATAGGCACGGTATATAACACTTCAATTCCTATCGGTATAATCTACCTCTTAAACTAACCCTCTACCTCGAGTGGCTCCGAGCCTTATACAAGATGAACCTGAATGTAAATATGGAAGCATGCTTAACTAAATAATGAGTGATTTGTTATTTTATATAGCTTATCAACACATTCTGGGTTATTGAATGATGAACGATATTTTTAATTTTGAATGGATATTTCATTAATAAAGATTTTTTTCAGCTTCAAGTTCTACTATTTAAACTATAGCCGGGAAGTATAAATGTATATAATGAACTCGGCTCTCCGACATCTCAATCCGTGCTGATCCATATTACACCATATGTACATCCTCTTAACTAAATGAAAAATTAGCTTTTCAAATTTATTAGCAAATGTTGGTATTTTAATTTATCGCATTTTAAAAAGATGAGTAATTTTAACTTATTTACTAAAAAAAAAGCTCTATCAGTATAGATCGCATCAAACATGTAGATGTTGTGAATTTCAAATACAATCTACCACGTCTGTTTCTTGGAAATATTGATGTCTGAATCAAAGACAAAAGGAGATTCTCTAACAGAGCGTTCAACTATATGAACATATCTTGTTTATAAAACTGACACTGTAAGTGGCAGTGACGTCTTTGCTTCAATTCTCTTCGGATGCAAATCGTGGACCCTGCACCTCAAACAAATCAAGAAATTGTAAGACGTCCCGCGAGAAAGTTTTTCTCTCTATGCTCAGTAACCACTGACAGGATCAAATTCATGCTCTCTCTAAAACACTGTCGAATCTGTGTTTATCGAGGCCCAACAACGGTAAATAGGACATGCTATCTGCCTTGGGATTCACTGCATGTCAAATCGATTTCTCTATACAGAAATGTCACCTTGAAAAAGAGAACGAAAAACACGCAGATCCCGAACAAAAATATTTCTTTTATGAGCCGTGTCCCTTCAGGACGTAGGTGATCATGGCTCTCCACTTCTTCCTGTTCCTTGTAGCACTCAATAAGTTTTGTCTTTTTACTACTTCTTCCAGACTGGCATCCACTAGCGTAAGCGCGTTAAGTATGTCACGCGTGGCTTTCCCTTATCGTACCTTCCATCTATCTGTCCTTAGTGTATCAGATTTTCCAAGCCCTCTTTTCTCATTACCTGTCCCAGGATTTTATGTGCCTTCCTAATGTTTAGTACGAGTTTCCCTTTTGTTTGCATCCTTTCCAAAACCTCATCTTTGCTCACATATTCGGTCCATGATTCCTTAGCATCCAAAGAGGCATTGCAAATGCTAGGCAGAGTATTACGAGTCATAAGGGTTTCGATGAAAAGAAAAGAGTACTGCTACGTTATATCTGTCCTCCTTTACAACAGAAAAAAAAATAAACAAAAATAAAAATCATAAAAAAAGATTCTATGATAACCAATTATCGAGTATCAAAGACAAAGACCAAAAGAGCAGCTACAAATTTTTAGCAGCTTTTAGTTGAATACTCATCAATACAGAATAAAAAAAATACAATTAACCAACACATATAGAGATAAAAACTATCGCTGTTTCATCCTGAAACAGCGTCGAAACCGGCATCGGCAGAGCCAGATTTTGGAGCCATTCCAATATGCATATATCTGGATTTAAGCTAGTAATGATAGACTAAAAAAACGTTATTTTAAAAAGTAATTTGGAGAATGAAAACTTGAAAACATCTAAAATTATTGAAAATAATTTGTTTTCGGTCAAAACAAAATGATTTCAACATGTTTCGGCAGCTTACACAAAGTTATATTTAAAAATGTTTTTTTTTTACAACCTTATGAAAACATGGAAAAAGTAAATAAAATCGTGTGCATTTGGCTGATTATGATAGCTTAACGTTATGATAAAAATTAATTTGGTGTTTGAAAACTTTCGAAAACACAAATTATAAAAAAACGATCGAAAACAAGTGATTTCAACTAGTTTTGAAAGCTTACACAAAGCTATAATTAAAAAAATATATTTAGTTATGAAAACATGGAAAAAGTAGTTGAAATCGAGTGCTTTTGTCAAGATTTCAGCTCGTTTTGATGGCTTAGAAAAGGTTTTATTAGAAAATAATTTGGTGTGTTAAAACATTCTAAAACACAAAAATTATTGAAAATCGATTCGTTTTCGATCGAAAATAAGTGATTTCAACAAGTTTCAACAGCATAAATAAAGTTTCTTTAAAAATGTTTTTACAAAGTTATGAAAACATGGAAAATGTAATTATAATCGGGTACTTTTGGCTGTATTTCAGCTAGTAATGGCAGCTTATACAATGTTATATTAAAAGTAATTTTGTGTTTGAAAACTTTCAAAAACAAAATTATTGCAAATCGATCGAAAGCAATTTATTTCAAATAGTTTCGACAGATTACGCAGTTATAGTAAATAAATAGTTTTTACAACCTTATAAAAACATAGAAAAGTATTTGAAATCCAGAGCTTTTGGTTAGATATAAACAATTTATTGATAGCTTACGCAACGTTATATTAAAAATTAATTTGGTGTTGGAAACTTTTGAAAACACCTAAATATATTGAAATTTTTTTCTATCGGAAACAAAATTGTTCAACAAGTTTCACCAGGTTACACAAAAGTATATCTTTAAAAATATGTTTTACAAACTTAATATAAATACGTAATAATTTTATATTAGGTTGGTGCAAAAATAATGACGTGATAATGTCGTTTTTTGACATTAAAAATACGTCAAAAACCGACATTATTACGTCAATATTTTTGCACCAACCTAATATGATTATTATTATTATTATTATTATTATTATTATTATTATTATTATTATTATTATTATTGATGATGATGTCATTGCTGAGTGGGAGAGCAGCAGACCTAAACGCTGAGGTATAAATATACTAAGCTCATTATATACCACTCAAGACACTAGTGTATGCAACACACAAGCCTCACAGCCACATTTTGAAAGATTTTGATAAAAGCAAGACATAACCTTCCAAGTTTGGGTCAAGTTTCAGTACCTTCATATCGGTTAACGCAGTCCCTTCTGAGACTGAAGATGTCCAAAGTTATCTTAATGTCGCTCCAAATTCACTGTGGCTGCCGTATTCATCAAGCCTCCTAAGAAAATAAACAGAATAATATCAACATCCTGTCATAATGTTCAACGACTACTCTCCCCTGATAACAGAAATGCACAATGAAACCTGCCCTTAGAAGACATGTACAACTGGCAATATAAGGCAACTGACAAGCAAATCTCTGATGGTGAAAGAGTTATTTGGTAAATACTAACTTAACAAGACTAAATATATACATGTTAATACACCTAATCAAATAAATGGACTGAGGAAAATAAGTATTTCACCCACTACTGATTTTTTTAAATTTTGCCACCTTACAAAAATGGGAATGGTCTAAAATTGTTAGGGTAGATCTGTCTTGAAAATGAGAGATAGAATATAAAAAAATCTAGAAAATCACATTATATTAATACTAATTTGCTTATCATGTGTGATTATTTTATACATATTAAATAAAGTATGCATTTAAGCCATCAGTAATTTGGTTTTGTGTAGAACATCAAATAATTTTTTTATGTTGAAAATATACAAATAGATTTGAGGAAAGAGAAATCTCTAGATCACCCAATAAGAAAGACTGACGAAATGTAACCACTTAACAAGTTAACCAAATTTAAGACGTAATGAAAGCAAGAGGTAAACAATGAGTAACTTAACGAATCAATTGGTTTTCATCAATGTCAGATATGTAGGTGTTAAGTATAGTAAAAAGACAAAAGTCGTTAAGATCTATAATGAATAAGAAGTGCGTGGAATAGAGCCATGATCGCTCGCTTTCTGAAGAGTCACAGAACAGAGAAGAATCCTTTTATAGAAATATTGTATTATTAATTAATATTTTTCTTTACATACGCAACGCTAAATTCATTAAATATTTTCTTACTAATTTATATAGTTAGTTAACCATCTTTATTTTGCAAGATGTAGAAAAATACATTGAAAAAAGCTTTCCCCGCTCATAATATTGCAATTATTTCATAACCCCGGTGCGGCATGTACAGTTACACATCATTCTGTTTATCCTGGAATGAAGCATGTTTATGTTTTAGCTAATGAAAGTATAGAGTTTGATTGTTATCCTCTTTGACAATACTTTCCCTGAATTTTAAACTGAAAATGGACGCCCTTTGCATTTACCTGAATTCTTACCCACGTCCAAATAAAAGTGCACGGATTATTCTCTACCTATTAGATCATGTTGTAGCTGAATAAAGAAGAACGGCTTATATCCAGGAAAAAAATTCGCCCGTACGTGTCTCGTATGCAAAATACGTGACAGAAGATATGGACATTCCAAAAACTGCAATTTAAGCAACAAAACTTGATATCGGAGTGCGGAGATTTTGCGAGACGAAATTATCGCTCAGCCACTCGATAAAATGAACATAACCGAGATACATCAGAAGCCGTAAAATGAGCCAGGCCTCGATGTGCGAGACCATCGGTATCCTAACTCCAACAATATTTAAGGTGGATGGCAAACTCCAAGCGATCTTACAATGCCTCACTTTATAGCTAGTTTGAACGCCCTGAAGCTAAGGTCGCAATATCGAAGAGCGAGTCTTGATCGCGAAATTCAGTGCCTAGGAATGTATATATGTGCTTTGAAAAGACTCTTTGTCATTCTGGCGGCCGTGCTGTTATACTGTCAAGGAGGTTTGACCTCCTCTCATCCTATCATGACGACCGCTTTTGGGGATTTTCTTGGCTGTTAAGTCGTTCTTTGCAGGCCGCGTGTACACTCGATTTCTTGGATCCTGCTGGCTTTGTGTCATAGATGCTACCATAAAGGATCAGGGGTTTCGTTTCATTGGGTTTTTGCGCCAAACGTCTTCAAGAAGCGATCGGCCTTTACTCGGCAGATAGATCCGTTTCTGACGACATTTCACCGGGTAAGTTTAGCTAGTGACTGAAATGCCATCTCTGATCTCGATATAGATCCCACGGAGACTAGAATGGGTATGAACAGTCCGGATGTAAAATTGTTTCTGGACTTTATCGGCAGCCTAGATCTTGTCGATAAATTCAGGAATGACTTTCCCCAAGAGACAGCTAATAGGGTTAATATGGCTTGAACTAATAAGGGCAGGTCGTTTTCGGTGTGGTGTACAAACTACATTGACCGATTAGTTCTCTTAGTTCTCTTATTTTATCCAAGATTTTTCTGGTTTCGTGTAAAATTAGATAAGCCGAAGATTAGCATGGCTGGATAGTGGAAATTCATTACATCGTTGCTTGATGAGAAGTCTTTTCAGGATCAGATTTTACTAATTAGAATTGACGCGGATTGTGGATTTGGAGAATTTGGGGGATCACCTTAAGGCTGACATTTGTTCGTTTGCTGACAATTATAGAAAACGGCATAACCAAGGTATAATAGCAGAGCAAACGGTATAAGAATCTAGAGTAGATAGGGCTATAAAATCGGCAGACATTGTGGAAATAGCCTCCGCTTGGATGTAGGTGACATCCTTGCTTATCAAGAAGGATCAAGCTCTGGTAGTTAGGGCTAGATTAAAAAGGATGTTTCCGATGTAACAAATATGGCCGCTGAATTGCTAGCTGAAGAAATTCGAAGTATCGCTGACCCATTTATTGCTAGCATCTCATTGCTGAATGGGCGTACTGTGATTAAATCGACTGCATATGTGAGGTCTCTCGGACCGTTCACCTCGACGGATGGGCCTCTCGGTATATTCATCAACTGGCACGGGTTAAGGGAGGCCTCTCCAACACCCTACTGTTGACATCTAAGGCATTTTCGTTTAAATCGATAGAGAGTATTGCTCACTTATATTCAGAAAAATACATAAAAATGAAGAATAAATTCCATCACATCACTTTAATGGGGTTTGACATTTTGACCTTCTATATAATACTAAAATCTGTGATTGCATGCCTGATTATATGGTGCCTCTTTCCTGTGCATAATGATTTATGAGTTGTTTATACAGTATTTTTAAACTTCTTCAAAGAGACATTTTTTAATTAAAATGTTTTAAGTCACAGTTACAAAGTGATCCCATTTTTCTGTTTCATCTAGTTGTTTGTAAGGTAATTAATTATATTTCAGCTTTCTTTGAACAAGGAATATTTGAAATATTAAACAAATACTTTTTAAGTTAATTTGATTTTAAAAAAAATAATTTAATTGAATAAGATTTGAAAGTACGAATGTTTTATACTGTAAATATTTTTTATTTTAACTTTCTTCAAACAGACAATTTTATCATTAAACTATTTTGAAATTAACAGACACAAAGAGATCCAGCATTGCTGTTTGTCCAGTTGTTTCTAGTATAAATATTTCATTCAGCTTTCTTTAAACAAACAATATTTTAAATATTTAACAATATTTTTAAGTTTATCTGATTTTAAAAAAATAATTTAATTGAATAAGATTTGAAAATTCGAGTTGTTTATATAATGTTTTATTTTAACTTTCCTCAAAGATACAATTATTTTACTTAAAATATTCTTAAATTAAAGACAAACTCAAACAAATCCCGCTTTACTGTTTCGTCTAGTTGTCTGTAGAGTAATTATTAATATTTCAAATTTCTTTAAACAAAGTATTTTAAATATTTAAAACATATTTTTGGCATATTTAAAAATATATTCAAGTGAATAAGATTTAAAACTATTTTTTGTCATATTAAAACATATTTTGAAGTTAATCTGATTTAAAGTTCGAGTTTAACCAGGAAGTTCTATTCCACTTAAATACTGTAAACAGTTTTCAAGACGTTAAATATGACCTTGTAACCCAGACCAATGATGACGCAAATGAATTGAAATATTTAACTGAATCGTAATATAATTAGCTGTCATTTTAATGGAATACTGAAATCAACTTCAATGCTTTATAACCAAAATGACTAAAAAGGGTTACGCGTAATCTAGTAATACATAAAATTGATAAATAACTCTTGGTATCAAACTAAAATAGATATTAAACTACAATAGATATCTAAACACACAAAGTATATAGCTGTGAAATCTTAAACAGATGCCTAAGCGCGAAACCAGAACATTAACAAAATCTATAACACAAAAAAAAGATAATGCAGTCATCAATTGCGGGAATAACTGCAAGCGACATAAATTGTTTAACATGCATTGGAGAAGAATTAAAAAAAAAGAAAATCGAAATAGAATTTTGGCGGGACCCATAGCATGAAAAATGGAGTCAAATGTAACCAATTATTGAGCATTAGAAAACCAGTTCCATGCCAAATTCGTTAAATGCATGTATTGGTCAGGGATGGAAAAATATTACGATCAATAATAATACTATTAATAATAGACTGTTGCAATTATATTCGCAAACACATACACACCCACATATATATATATATGTATATATATATATATGTATATATATATATATATATATGTATATATATATATGTATATATATATATATATATATATATAAATACACACACATATATATGTGTGTATGTGTGTTTATGTATGTGTGTGTTTATGTGTGTGTGTGCGTGTGTGTGTTTAGGCAGCAATCCTTCTTTCATGCACATTTCATTGAATACGACAGACAATGTGCTTTTATTTAGTTTTTTATACAATTTGAGATGTGATCTAATGATTTTCTTATTACTAATACTAATAAAACGGCATTATCTACATACAAAAAACGTTAAAAGAAATAGATGGCTTATTAATAGAAACAAAAATAACAACACTTTACTATATCAACGATGAACATGAACACGATAATCTTGAGCGCGTTTTGAAAAATGAAAGCATTTTATAAAATATACACGCAACAAACTATTTCTTATCTAATAATTAAAATCTTTAATCCTTAAAAATGGCTAAATGTATAGCCGAAATCGCTCGGATGAAAAAGAACGTTCAGACAGTTTTTATATAATTTATCATCTGAAAAAAAAAGTTATTATATTGCATGAGAAATTGAATTAAAAAACTAAATAAAAACACTTTATCTGTCATGTTCAATGAAATGTGCATATATATATATATATATATATATATATATATATATATATATATATATGTGTGTGTGTGTGTGTGTGTGTGTGCGCGTGTGTGTGTGATCAAAACATTTTCACTGATGGTACAGGTACAAGCTTCCATAATTATTTGGTAAACAAAACTTACCTTACATTTAACTCTGCACATTTCACACAAAAACTGGCTTATTGAAAGGGAATTTTTGGTACTTATTCAACCTATCCATATAGTTAGAATTCCTACAACAATCCATTACTGGCGGCCACAATCTTTATATAAGGTATGCAGATCACACAGTGATGATATCAGAGACGGAAATATTGTTACAAATCTTCTACCGAATCTCTTGTAGGAAAACGAGATGAAAGGATTAAACATAAACAGCAAGAAGATAGAATGCGTGGTTGTTAACAAAAAAATGAATCAAAAATGTAATTACAAATCTGAGTTACCAAAATCAAACAAATAGACCAATTTAAATATCCGTAAATTGTTCTAACAGAGGACAGTAGGTGCCACACTGAAATCAGAAAAAAGCATTGTGATAGTGAAAGATGCATTCCAAAACCTAAGCAGACTATTAAGATACCAAAAAAATCGTTAGAAACAAAGAAGCGAGGACTGATCTGTTACGTGAATCCTTTCTTCTTATTTGGCAGAGAATGCTGGACAATCTGCTGAAACGTGACGAAAAGACTTGAAGTGACATAAATTTGCTTCTATGATGGTCCAAACATGGGATCAACGACGAGGCTTTAGAAAAAAACGAAACTAAAGAAAACCCATTTCCATTATTCGGACCATTGTCCTCATCATTGACGCCATATTTATTACAAAGTTTCGGCCTTATTCAGGTGGTTGGAATGTCGATCTGGACTAAAGAGCGTGAGTTCAATACCCGGTTATGGCAGTGGATAACTTTCAGAGGGAAATTAATAAGAGATAACTGATAACTGACATCCATTAAGCATGGCACGTGGAACAGTCTACCCCAGTGAGTGAAATAAAGGGTTCAGTTCGACATACCAACCACCTGAAGAAGGCCGGATCGTACAAAAGCCGAAACGTTGTAATAAATATGGCGACAAAGATGAGGACAATAATCCGAATAATGTAAACAGTGTACACAATACCTCATCTCAGAAATATAGACAGATACTAAAGAAAACTTTATACTTTACATCAAGAATGGACAGTTGAAATTGTTGTGTCTCATAAAGAGGGAGGACGTTTTAAACGTTAAGGCAAGAGGCAAAGATGAAACCAACGCATACCATACTTAATCCTTTGAACTGTGACCACCGCTTTACCTTTGACAATGTAAAATCACGAAATACCGAGTCACCGGTTGAACAGTGGTAGAGAAAAATAACTCAACGCCCAGCCACCGGTTGAACGGTGGGTAAACACTTGTAATTATATTTATATCTACCGTGAAACATTTCATAACAATTATTTGTGATTTTTTAGTCACGAACTCAGGCAGAAGTATTTAAATTGTTCAGAAACGCAAAAAAAATCATTTTGAGTAAATGGCAAGTAGAACAAGTTTTAAGAGATATAACGAAAGGATAAAACGTATTAAAAGTTACAAAGGAAATTATGGAGTGCCATTTGTCCTGAAGGGGCACGCCACATGATAAAGAAGACGTTTTACAAGCATGAGCAAAAGAAGTAGTAATGCAATGAAAATGGGGAGAAAAAGTTCGGACTTTTGTCAACACATGACAGAATAAAGCAAGATCATGCTGGTCGAATTGTTGGGAACAGGCTTTGTCCAAAATTGTGTTGTTATTGGTAGAGATTAAATAGTACAACGGGCATCAATTTCACCATCACGAATAATACATTATTTACATTATTCAGACTAGTGCCCTGATCTTTGTCGCTATATTTATCACAACGTTTCGGCCGTTATACGCTCCCGTCTTTGAATGTCGAATTGAACCCTTGATTTCGCTCACTGGGATAGACTGTTCTAGTTCCATGTGCCATGTTTGATGGATGTCAGTTATCAGTTATCAGTTATTTCCTGAAAGTTCTCCACTGCCTTAACCGGGTAATGAACTCACACTCTTTGGGTCCTGCCACTGGATCTAACCAACGCCTTTTTGCACTGTGCCATGTGTCCTCAAGGGAAATTAACAGGAGATAACTGACATCCATTAAACATGGCACGTGGAACAGTCTACCCCAGTGAGTTAAATAAAGTGTTCAGTTCGACATTCCAACCACCTGAAGAAGGCCGGAGCGTACAACGGCCGAAACGTTGTAATAAATATGGCGACAAAGATGAGGGAAATAGTCCGAATAATATAAATAATGTACATAATACCTCATCTCAGAAATATAGACAGACTATCAGGAATAATGGTTTTTTTTAATATTGAGAGAAATTAGGAATGACACTAACAGATTCTTCTAATCTTCAGCGAATTACAAACTAAGCAATGTACGTTTCTTTTCCATATTTTAGAATTTCTTTCCTTTCCTTCTTTTTGCTCAACCTTTGTTCGTAGAAGTCTGAATTTGTACTACACGGTAAATAAATTGAAACCACAAATATTATGTCATTTCAAATTATTGATTCGAATCATCTTGTCACCTTTCTAATCTCTCCGTTCTTCGGTCAATTTTGAATCGAAATCTCTTTAATTTGAACCAAAAATTATTATAGATTTGTTAAGAATGCTGTAAAGTTGTGAGGAAAATAACAAAGATGAAAACCTATTTCGAATGTGAATAACGTAAATAAAATTAAGCAAATTTAATTTTAAAGTCAAAAGGAAAACATCCCCAATATAGAGAATTATTAATTTCAAGATATCCAAGAATGCATATAAATAGAACAATTAACAAAATTAAAGATGACCAAGGAAATTCAATGAAACTATGTATAACAATAGGGTAGAATCGATTTATCCAAAATAGATTGAAAATTATGAAAATTATCTTGTCAATACGCTTTACAATGTAAACTACATAATTCCTGTAATGACGCATGGAGCACTAGAATAGAAATTAAAGACATTTTTTAAATCAAACAAACCTTTCTTATTCTAATTCTTTTTCTTTTTCTTTCTCCTTCTCCTTCTTCTACTTCTTCTTCTTCTTTTTCTTCTTCTTCTTCTTCTTCTTCTTCTTCTTCTTCTCCTCCTCCTTGTTGTTGCTGTTGTTGTTGTTGTTGCTACCATCCTGTCCTTTCAGGACCTAGGTAATCATACCTCTCCAAAATTTTCTGTTCTTTGTAGCTATTAATTTTATTTTGTTTTTATGTTATCTCTGTTAAACCTTGCCCAATTATTCAAGCTTGCCAGGTAGTTAATGCGTTGTTTTCTTCTGACAATCTTGCCTTCAAACTGTCCTGCATTTATCAGCTTTTCAAAGTTCTCTTTCCTCGTTATGCGTCCCAGAAATTTTCACCTGCCTCTTACTAATGTTAAATCTAAGTTCATTTATTGTTTCCATTTGCTCTACATCTTCATCGTTGCTCACATACGCGTCCCTCATCATGTAGAACCACATTTCTGTTGCTTCATGTCTACCCCTCCGACTTCAAATATATTTTCCATAATTGTTTGTCACATAGAAGAACTGATACTTCATAGCATTTTAGCATTCTTTGCTTTGTTTCAAGGGAATGATTTCTGTTTACTTTAATACTTTGCTAAAGTTTTGGAAGGCATATTTACCGAAAGCTAAATAAAATAAAAATTATTTTATGTATAATTTCCATTCAAGGAACCTGGCCGGTCATTGTTCACGACAACTGCCTGTCTTTTGTAGCTCTGAGCAAGAATTCTCTTTTAGTTATCCCTCATAGTCTCTCTTCTGACTACAATTTACACAAACTTCTTCGACTGTTTATTCGCAACCTTGATAGGATATTCCCTGCCCATTTTGCCTTCATTATTTCGCTTGAGTGTTACATTCTCTATACTGCTTAACTGTTTCTTAATATTTTCTTAACTTTTAGAAGCCATTTTCGTTTTCCTAGTACGCTTTCGGATTTTGCCTTCTCATATTCTTAGGAAGATATTAATATTTTTGTACTTGCTTGATTCTGATGACAGAAAATCACAGTTCGCACCTTGGCCTGTTACTTTAGCTGAAAACCCTGCATTCTGTGTTGTTTCAAATGATAACGGTCATAAATTTGAATTTCAACAAACCTGATGATTATTTATGAGTCTTTGTTAATTTAATACTGAATTGTAAAACTAATAATATTTTTCTTGTGTAAAGATAATTGTTAAAAAAAAAATAATATCCTTGCATTTACACTGACAAAGTCCCTTAACTCGTCGGTTATGATAAGTTTTTCTTTTGTCTTTATTCATATATACATATATATATATATATATGTGTGTGTGTGTGTGTGTGTGTATGTGTGTGTATGTGTGTGTGTGATTTAAATAAAATGACATATAAGAAATTATGTTACAGTGACAACACGGAGGAAGGGAGCTCAATGACATATTAACTGGCAGATCCTTGATATTTCAAAATAAATTCACCGGGAACAGTGATCGGTCACAATTAAAAATTTCATGTTTTCTAACGCAATCATCAGCATATACGCAGTAGTTAAAAAAATTTGAAGCCACCCCCGGAATTAATAAGAGACAAAATTGACATTAGAGTTAAAAAATGAAAAAGTGATTCAGTGGAAAAAGAATAGAATCACTTATCAGATTCGAGAAACTTTTCAATGAATACCAAAAATTCGTACTCCAGTAATCAAGGCTAAAGCAGAATATTTTGAAGAGTGTATAATTTAATAATAAAATGCATTTTTCTTTATAATAAAAAATTGTCTGACATTTTTTAAAACATGTGTAATAATTTCACTTATTTGAAGTACAAAAGAACTAATTTTGGCAAATTTATAAGATTATCATGGTCCCCTCAAATATTTGAACGGTAGTGTATATTGTTCCAGATCTAACCAAATTGATGAATAATTATATCGGATATAAATGGCTAACAAGGATAATCATATTATATCTCTCTGACAATTTAAACGCACACGGAAACCTACTAAATTTCATCCTGCACGTATTCCTACACAAGGCAAATATAAAAACCTCAACTACATATAAAAAAACGCCGAAAATAATGAAAGCATTATTAAACATATAAATAAATAAATAAGTAAGATCTACTATGAACGCGACCATACAGTGATAACTGTGCTAAGAAAATAAAAATATTCACATAACTCTACTTTTACATACATATACGTACATCTTCTTGACATAGATAAAAAATGCACACATTCAGTTAAAAGTAAATATAAAATCACCCTTGATAATGTCCTTGAAATGGATGAAAGTACAGCCAAAGCGTTCGAACATATAGAAGGTTCAGACAATTTCTACATACGTTATGCCCTTAAATGACCAAAAATATGAGAGAGACAAAAGAAAAATTAAATAAAAAATATAACTATAGTAGCTTGACAGTCACTTTTCACGAAACTTATATAAAAGTTGAATTGATGCCGAAATGCACAATTATATATAATCTTAGGTAATTGCAATGACATATATATCGTATATTATCTCTTCTTTCCCTCTCTAATTTTGATCGCATATCTATCGTCTTCCTCCTCATCATCTCTCTATCACCTTATACAAAGTTAAAACTGCCTCCTCAAACACATGTGTGCATAAATTAAAAATAATAATACGTAAGTTTTAAACGATGAATTAGCACCAAAATCCCGGTCCTCAGGAAATAAATTATAATCCCATGAATCCATAATTTGTTTCTTAATATAATTAATATTTGCTCTGTTTTTACATTGAGCTCTTTGGATTACATGCTACGTAGAATTATCCAATAATGTCATTAACTAAATTCCAATATATATATATATATATATATATATATATATATATATATATATATATATATATATATATATATACACGCATATGCATATATATATATATATATATATATATATACACGCATATACATATATATATATATATATATACACGCACACAGACACACAGACATATATATACATATATATATGAATACATACAAATAATTATATATAAATATATATGTGGGTGCAAACGCGTTGGAGAAAATATAAACTGTGCTTCATATATATGTGTGCGCGTGTGTGTTTGTGTGCGTACACATATATATTTATTACTATATGCATATATACATATGAATATATGTATATATGTATACATGCAAATATTTTATAAATAAATATGTTTGTGTGTATACTCCTTGGAACAACAATAAACTTTGCCTTTTCATATATATATATATATATATATATATATATATATATATATATTAATGTATGAATAAATATATATGAATATTTGTATATATATATATATATATATATATATATATGTGTGTGTGTGTGTGTGTTTGTGTATGTGTATACTCTAAATACATAGTGGCACGTTAACAGTCATTTTCTATCTCTTTTCCTTTTATGTAATACTTCGATTATCATTTTCACATTGTTTCCTTCATCTCTTTTATCTTTCTTTCTTTCTCACTGGTTTATTTCCCCAGCCGTTGGAATATCACGTGCTGTTTGAATTGTTAACTTAGAGAGTTCAACCCTCAGCATAAACATATTATCGATTGTTTTTGACAAGTATCAGTCGCCCTTAACTGTTTATTTTTCTTTGTTGGCTCCGAATCCAATAAATTGCCTTCATCATGAATAGCGTGCAAGTGCTTGACAAGATGTCGGCCATAATCAATGATCATTGGCTGAAAATAATTTCGTCGCTAACAACGCATAGACAATGAGCAAAAAAGTGCCAATACTGAAGATTTTCAGGATACAAAATTAGCATCATCAGCTCATATATATATATATATATATATATATATATATATATATATATATATATATATATATATATTGGCGTAAAGATAGATGGCAATTATTCTTTCGAAAGAGACTGTTAAATATACGCAGATAACTAAATGCGCATTTTAATATCTTCAATATATGAACAAACTGAATAAATAACTTTCAAAATTAAAACATTAGAAAACCAGGTGGAATAATTTTGGAGATTAATTTTGTTAAATTACTAAATTTTAACCATTCATGTTTGAGTTTTCCTGCTATCTTTCTATACATATCCTCATAAAATATACTTCTTACCACGTACTTTTACCGCTGATTTAACTACCTCGGGTGTATGTATATATAAAGGGAGTGAACGTTGAGTTCAACACCGAATACTGTACTGACAGAGTTTCATGCTTTAAACCAATTTTCAGTCTTGAATATTGTTTTTAGAATGAAATATAATGTTTGCGATACATGTGTCCATACCGTTTGAATATATATATATATATATATATATATATATATATATATATATATATATAGAGAGAGAGAGAGAGAGAGAGAGAGAGATAGTAGGACAACGCACCTCGGTAGCGAAGAGTTAATTTACTAGGTTCAATAAAATTCCTTGGTTAAAACATTCAAGTATATTTAACACAACGGATTGTGCTACCAAGTACCATGACTTCTTTGACCAAGTCGCTCCTTCTAGAGCATTAGAATATGGACCATGCAAGGATATACAAATGATAGAAATTTTTAATTAGTTTAATCAGGGTTCAATTCTTGGTAGTGGAGGCGAACTGCTGATGAGCCCCAAATAGGACGAAACGGCCGAGCACTTCATTCTGTTGAGAATTCTAGACTCGATGAATTATTTTAATATGATTATATAAAAATTTCGCTTATTTGTATGTCCTTGCTTGATGCGGCTTCTAATGACTCGGAAGAAATCAGTCGGTGAAAGAAGATTTGGCTCTTGGAGGCACAATCCGTTGGGTTATGATACTTGGTTAAGTTAGTCCACGGAACTTAGTGAGTAGCAGCGCGATATCGAGTCTAGTTATTTACTACTTCCTCACCGAGGGCCTTTGTTCCGGTGGGTATGACGCTTATATATATATATATATATATATATATATATATATATATATATATATATATATATATATAAGCTTGCGTCCAGCATGAAACAGCCTGTCGCCTCTGAGTGTTGACTTCAATGTTCACTTTTATATATATATATATATATATATGTGTGTGTGTGTGTAAGGGGGACGTCCCAGTGTTTTCATTCGATAATAAAACTGAATTACCCCCCCCCCAAAAAAAAAACAGGATTTTGAATCCGTCCTCCAAGAATAGCCAACTAACATGTCTGGTTCTGCTATTGCTGAACATTTAATAAATAGAAGGAAATGTGTGAAAAATTTTAGTGGTGACCGATTTATAATTTTATCTAGATCCCACTCCACATTTCACCTCATGGTTCTAGAGTCCTTGTATATCAGATCTCGGGAACCTTCCCTTTGTAAACAGGAGGAATGCTTGCTCGGTCTGAATATTATTGGACTCTAGTCTCTTGAAATTCATAATTTTTTTCCCCATTCGATTACATTAGTTAATTAAAAATTAATTTACACGCTTTTTAAATTCCCAGAATAAAAAAACTTGATAAGTCCCATGACTAAACCGTTTGTTTTTATTTTAGCTTTTGCTTTTACAAATGCCTTATAAATATTGTCTTTTCCTATCAATTATTAAATCTGTACCCCGAAAAACTTATTTAAATATATATATATATATATATATATATATGTGTGTGTGTGTGTGTGTGTGTGTGTGTAGAGAGAGAGAGAGAGATTTGTGGTGCTACATTTTATGACCGCCGGGAAAAGAAAAAAATATTTCTATTGCCTTTCATAATTATAAAACTAAAACAATTTAATTCAAATCCCTTACCCTTAGGGTTTCACTGTTCTGTTCTTAGATTATGTTGGGGGATTAACTCATCTTTATTAACACTATTCTATGCAACAATGGACATTGTTCAATTAATAATTAAATGTAAAATAGCTGAATTCAGCAAAGATAAAACCTGTTATATTACAAAGTTATCCTGTGTACCTGCTCCATCCTTAGCTGGTTAATATCAGTGATAGATATGCTAGGCAGTTTTCTGTAGCCGTTCGACATTGAAGGACGTTCTTTCTCCATATTACAATAGCTCTTTAATTTATTACTTTAAATGTAGTTGTGGTATAGGGAGAGCGGCACAAAGGCTGGATTACAGAATAAAGCAACACGCTCCAACAATAATCCGAAATCTTAAGTAGACTCCTTCAGAACATCTGACGAATACATACGAATTTTCCATCTCTGAGCACCTAATAAATTGCCATAATTGTGCACCTGATATCAGTGTAGACTCATTTAATATTCTTAACATGTCACACTCGAAATATCACTTAAAAGGGTTGAAACTGATTTATATTTTATCATTGAATCCCTCTCTGTGTAAACAGAAGGATTTCGTACTGGGCCTTCAAATAATTTCTATCTCTGCATTTCTTACATTGAATATTGTCGATCTTTTTAGTGATAATTCTATTATAATTTATTAACTTCGATTTAGCTCTGTTGAGTGAGGTTCGAAAACGGCTAGTTAGCCTGTTTTACTTTTTGTCTATTATCATCATGCGTGGTAATAAGAATAAATTTTGACTTCTCATGGCAGTTATATATATATATATATATATATATATATATATATATATATATATATATATATATATATATAAGCATTATGGATACAAATCTCGCAACCAGCATAAAAATAAATTTTGCTTTAACTGTCAGTTATACACACACACACACACACACACATATATATATATATATATATATATATATATATATATATATATATATATATATATATATATATATATATATATATATGTAAGCAGTATAGAAATAGAAATCTCATAACCAGCATATCTCATACTCAAAAGCAAGCCTCAAAACTAAAAATTGGTTTAAAGCATGAAACACTGTCAATATTCGGTGTTGAACTCGAAGTTCACTGTGTTTATATTTACATTTCGTCTGAGGTAGTTCAATCAGCGGTAAGAGTAGGTGGTAAAAGCTTTGTCCAGTGGCTATGAATCTTGAACTAACTGTCCGGGTTCGATTCCAGGTAGTACATGCTCACTGCAGATGAGTTCCAAGTAAGACGAAACGGTCGTACAGTGCTTTCTATGGTGAATTTCTTCTAGAGTCGCTGAATTACTTTAATATGAATATTTATATATAGAAAATATATGTCTGTAAAGACAGTCATGAATTTTAATTTACTAATCCAAAAGATTTATTTCTAAAATGTTATATTTTATACAGTATTTACATTAGTCGGACTATTGTCTTCATCTTTGTCGCCATATTTGTTACAACGTTTCGGCCGTTGTACGCTCCGGCCTTCTTCAGGTGGTTGGAATTTCGAACTGAACCCTTTATTTAAATCACTTGGGTAGACTGTTCTATTTCCACGTGCCATGTTTGAGGGATGTCAGTTATCAGTTATCTCCAGTTCTCCACTGCCTTAACCGGGTATTGAACTCACACTCTTTGGATCCTGTCACTGGATCTAACCAACGCCTTTATCCACTGTGCCATGTGTCCTTCAGGACATCTGGGTATGAATTTCTTGGTATTATAAACCTAATATTTTCAGCAACCATTTTTCATCAGTGCTAATATTGCAATTTTGCTGTTATCATTCTATGTTTTTACCAGAGCTCATATTGCAACTTTGTTATCATTGCTTTTCTCTGGCTCTCCTTATAACTGGTTCCCATGTTGTATTTATTTCTATGCTTGGTCGGCTCAGGAGATTTTTGTGGTCTAGCATATATGCTGATTCCTTAAGTTTACGAATTTTCCAATGATGTTCCCTGTCTATGATCTCAACATGATCCCACAGGGGACGGTGATCTCCCTTCTCTCTCCATATGTGCTAGGCCACAAAAATCTCCTGAGCCGACCAAGCATAGAAATAAATACAATATGGGAACCATTAATAAGGAGTGCCAGAGAAAAGCAATGATAACAAAGTTGCAATATGAGCTTGGTAAAAAATGGTTGCTGAAGACATTAGGTTTATATTACCCAGAAATTCATACTCAGATATCCGCAGGGACACATGGCACAATGGATAAATGCGTTGGTTATATCCAGTGACAGACCCAAAGAGTGTGAGTTCAATACCCGGTTAAGGCAGTGGAGAACTTTCAGAGTGAAAATTAGAAGAAGATAACTGACATCCATCAAACATGGCACGTGGAACTAGAACAGTCTACGCCAGTGGAAAAATTGAAATAAAGGGTTCAGTTCGAAATTCCAACCGCCTGAAGAAAGCCGGAGCGTACAACGGCCAAAACCTTGTGAGGACAATAGTCCGCATAATGTAAATACTGTACATAATACCTCATCTCAGAGATATAGATAGATATTTTATTTTAGTGAATATTCGTTTTTGCGAAGACGCTGAATTTTTTTATTAAACAATATTTATTTTCTTCTGTCTTAATGTTTGAATTATGCGCTTTCCAGAGGTATAGGATACTGTATTCCCCTAGTGGAAAACGTCATTAGTTTTACCGTGCTTTGTCTACATGGCTACAGAATGTGTCGATGAACAAGTAATGCTGAACAGTGCATTCACCAAATAAAAGATCCATCCCATTCTTTAAAAAATGCTTTATATAGAGTAAGACAGAAAACTGAGCAGTTATGGACATTTCGGAAGTCAGAGTAAAAGCTTCTTTAATATAGGATTGATGAAATTTTATGGATTATTATTGATTAATTAGGCATTTTATATTTGCTCATTAATGACACGTTGCTGATTATTTTTAATATTACTACTACTACTACTACTACTATAGCATTTCTAGGCATAATGCCCAATGGAACTTCATACATAGATTATCCAGCTACTAAAGAACACGCATGAGCTGAAGATTGCGTTCAAGCTTAAAACAGATTATCGCCACTCGCTGTTGATCTCAGTGCTCATTGTTCCTTATATTAGGTTGGTGCAAAAATAATGACGTTTTTTACGTATATTTAACGTCAAAAACATCATTATTTTTGCACCAACCTAATATTTACACATATTTTACCAGTTATATATACACGCACACACATATATAAAAATACACACACACACACACAAACACACACACACACACACACACACACATATATATATATATATATATATATATATATATATATATATATATACATATATATATATATGTGTGTGTATGTATGTATCGTTTAATCCATCTAGAGTGATGCTTCAACAATCTACTATATATTTAGAGGTCCTTTGTAACTCCTAAGATTAAGCTGTGGTCATTCTCACAGCCATAACATAGCATCCCTCTGCCTTTTCTCTAAATATTCTGATGATAATTATTCTGATGAACTTTACCTTTTGTTACTCTTCTTGTAAATTTAAGTGAAATGCTAGATTGGCAGACAGGCCACATCATTTTACAGTTAAAATTGTTAGATATAGCAATAAGTTCTATGTTAACAATGTCTTCTCTCCCACTCACCTTTCTGATAATCTTTCTTCGTGATTTACAGTTACATTTAATCATCGGACGTTTAAATGGAACGCCAATCTTTATTTGTTACTTTTTGTGTTTTCCCTTTTCCCATTCAGTATTGTTTTCATCATAGTGACTTCATTGCCTTGTTTTGGGTGAAAGGATTTCAAAATTGATATTAATTTTGACGTTTTCTTTCTCAGAAAAAGAAAAAGAAATGTAGCGGTTACATCCAATTTAAATGTAAATTTATTTTCATAAAAAATATGAAATTAAAAAGACATATTTCGAATATACTCATACATATATACCTTATTGGATACCGAGGAAATTTTACTAATCTTTAACCGAACATATATGTATATAGAAAATGTCTAATAATTCAGCGTGAAATGTCAATAGATATGAAATTTAAATGAGTGATCTACACTCGCACCTAAAGTATATACATTAATTTAACTATAAATTGAAATTGTGTAAAACACTAGCTGCTTATCAATTGACGTTTAAATGTAATAACTGAATTTTGGAAAATATTATCCAACACATTTTTATTCATGAATTATAAAAGGCAAACTTATTAAACTTATGTAAGATACTGAATAATGTATAAATTTTAAGACACGAAGTTTGGAAATTTTAAATCGGTATAATTGATAGGCAAAGAGAATCACATGCATACTCACACAAATGCACTCAAAAACATATATATATATATATATATATATATATATATATATATATATATATATATATATATATATATATACAGGCTGTCTCAAAAAATGTACTCACACTTTAACTGTCTCTAACATGCTGTTCTTGCCTCTGATGCAGGTGTAATTAATTAATCACAGCATGGCAGCAAAACAACTTAGTTTGGAAGAGAGGAAGGTGTCCTGAAATGTTACTGGAAGACCGAAAACGCCATTGAAGTGCAAAGACGATTCAGAAGAGAATTCGCAATATCGCCACCAACGCACCGGACTATTGCTCGCATCAGAGACACATTTGAAGCAGATGGAACCGTCCAGAATGTCAACAAGAAACGTTCTGGACAACCACGGCCATCCACGAGCCCTGGAAAAGAAGAGCAGGTGCAGGAAACACTCCTTCGATCACCACAGAAATCACTTCGACAAACTGGTCGGGAAACCCACATCACAAAAGATAGCGTCTATCGCATCATGAAGCGTCTGCACTGGAAATTCTATATTCTAACACTAATCCATGCTCTAATTGAAGACGATCCCGACCGGAGAGTTCAACTCTATGAATGGTACCTGGCAAAATGTGCAGAAGATGCAGGGTTTCCACACAAAATTGTGTGGAGCGATGAGGCCACCTTTAAATTAAATGGCTCCATTAATCGCCATAATTGCACGTACTGGGGTCCTATAAATTCTCATGTTACACTTGAAAAGCATATAAACTTACCAGGAGTAACAGTGTGGTGTGGGACATCCACATTGTTCATCGTAGGACCATTTTTTTTAATGGAACTGTCACTGGGAAGAGTTACCTCAACTTGGTTCAGGAATTTGTCGGTCCACAATTTTCAGAGATGTTTGGTGATGACGGCGAGATTTAATTTCAGCAAGATGGAGCACCTCCCCATTACCATCGCGATATACGAGCTCACCTCGATGCAGCTTTTCCAGACACATGGATTGGACGAAGGGGTACCATTGAATACCCTGCGCATTCCCCAGACGTCACGGCCATGGACTTCTTTTTGTGGGGATATCTTAAAGACAATGTTTATTGCACCAAATCAAGAACAATTGATGCATTGAAATTGGAAAATGAAAGACAATGTTGCGATATTCCTAATGACCTGTTTCGTGTCGTTTGCGAATCCCTTGGTGTTCGTTATCAGTGTTGTCTGGGCAATAATGGTTATCAATTTGAACATTTGCGAACATAATTCTTCAATTACATTTTTCTTCTGTATTCGAAGCTATTCCATTTCACTCTATGTTCATAAAGGTTTTCTCGTCATTCAAAATGTGAGTAATTTTTTGAGGCACCCTGTATACATATACATATATGTATATGTATATGTGTCTGTGTGTGTGTGTGTGAAATAGGATTTCACATTGTGTCCATAGAGCCCCGCAATAACAATACTTTCGAGATCGGAATTCTGTAACGTTTCAAAATTCTTCTTTTAATTTCTGCGCCGTTCATGACACCTAAAATATTTAATGCTATTTAATAATGAGGGATTTGTAATCGGGAAAGATGGGAACAGATAATTAATCATTATCTGCTATTTTATTTACAGTATGTTTGTGAAAGTGAAGACTTGAATTGGGAATGTAAGCAGGATCCAATGTATCATAATGAAATCACTGTTCTCTTTTGATATTTGCATGTTGTCAGGATAGATGTTAACAATTACACTTTCTTTCTTCACAATGTGTTTCATGTCCGTTCACTTATTTTCTGGGAACGAAGGATTATTGCCATTTTATGCTACTTTGGACAGTCATACATTATTCTCTGCAGCTGTTTAATGTGATACCTGTCAATATGTAATCTATCTATTAGGTTGGTGCAAAAATAATGACGTGATAATGTCGTTTTTTGACGTTAAAAATACGTCAAAAAACGACATTATTACGTCATTATTACGTCATTATTTTTGCACCAACCTTTTATCTATCTATCTAATCATTTCTACACATTTCCCTTATCGACCTAAATATTTGAATTTCGAAAATGATAAAATTTAGGCGCAAATTTGAGGCCCTAAAATTAAAGAACGTGAAAAAAAGTCTTAATAAAACAATACATATTACGGGAAGATAATAGACCAAAATTAGTACATATACATACATACATACGTACATACATACATACATACACATACACATACACATACACATACACACACACACACACACACACACATATATATATATATATATATATATATATATATATATATATATATAAACATACAATATTAGGCAGCATATTTTTTATATAGAAAAAAATATGCATGTATCTATGTATAATTATTCCTTTACATATATATATATATATGCGTATGTATGTATGCCTTTTTTGTGTGTGTACAGACATATAACAAAACAGCTAACATTCCACCATCACCGAGTAGACGGTGAAATCTAGTGAACTCTATCCTTGAAACTTTATTGTGAATGATTCTCAAACCAAAACTCAAGTGGAACTCATATATTCCATATATTTCTAAAGATGCTGAGAAAATGGTCGTGTCATTGGGAAGACTCCAGTAAGTAACTGATTTCATCCCTTATATTGTATACGTATCGAAGATTATATTTCTGAACCAATAATAACCCATCAGATGGTTTGTTGGATAAACAATTATTACAAGGAGAAATACCACCAAAATACTTGACAATCGGAGTTGTAGACTTTACGCGTGTTATTATTGGTTCTTTTAGAGAATAACAATAATACAACACTTCACAACTCCCGCAAATTCGGGAAGACATATTTTGAATCCCTTACAGAAAGAAAACTGGAAGCATTTTTCTTATCAAGTCAAAAAATAATTTCAGAGGCCAGTTTAATCTAAACGTACGTGCACATACACGCACCAACACACACACACACATACAATGGAAGAAAGCGACCCAGAAACAGCCGACTTGTCCATTTACACAATAGAAGTGACGAACAAGCAAAAACATACAAAGCCTTTGTCTATGAACCCACAAACAGATTAGACTGAATATTCTAAAGTAGGTCTCTTTGCACATTTCAAACAGTACTAAGGAGACTTCAATACATTTGCTGCGAGGCAAATACTGTATTTTATTGCTATTGTATATTTCTGAAAAGAATATATAAATGTTCTGCTTCTACTCTTCCTTCAGAGTATAACCTTTTTTTTCTCATTTAAAAGATGTGTTATTGTTAATGTTTGGAATCCCGATACTCAAATGATTAATCCTGGACCGTCCAGATCCCAAAATCTGCATATTTGCAAGAGCTAGATCAAACTTCTCTGTTCTATTGACATTTTTTTGTAAGTGATGTGACGTCCTATACTATCTGTGTCGACCAAATCTGATCTTTTCAATTGGGAGGGGCCATGTCACTTACACAATGATGAATTATCTCCCTTCATTTTGTATTGCATTAGTATGTAGTAAGTTCCACGAGGAACTCCTGCTTTGTGGAACAGACTATCTGCAAGATGTTTTCACGATAACTACAAAATTAATCTCTCCAAATCTACGCTTTGCCGTTATCTTTCCTACATAGATAGATGAACATCACTGTTTGCCTTTTCTTACGTTCCTATCACACCACACAAAAATTCTCAACTATTTATAGAGTAATTAGTTGTATATTTGTATAACATATATATATATATATATATATATATATATATATATATATATATATATATATATATATATATATATATGGTTGACCAAGCTCTTTAGTGTTATAGAACACGATTCGTCTAGGAGATGTAAAATTCTTACACGAAAAGCCTGAGGTATATTGTCTGCTTATTTACACGGACTAAGTGTATCAATAGTTCCAAAAAGTGTGGATGGTTCTGCACAAACTTTCACCACTTTAATCAAATCACTTGTGTGGGTTTTCTGGCGAGTTACCTCTCAGATCCTCATACGTCGAACCCTACGGGAGAGTCCATTATTATTATTATTATTATTATTATTATTATTATATATATATATATATATATATATATATATATATATATATATATATATATATAATTGCGTGTTCATGGTATTTGAGTACAGAGAATTTACATAAATAAATTATATCTAAAAAAATTTATAAGCATAAAATATATTAAAAAAAATTGTCGGATTTAATCCATTTTATAAAATGTTTTCATTGTTTACGTTAAGATATATTTCGTGAGCGGATATGATCGATCGAAGAAAATCTTGGAAGGTGAATGTTTATAAAAAGTAATTCGGTCATGGCTACCCAGACGCTTCTTTGTGGCTGAATGGTTAACAGCACGTCAGTTAAAATGATGATTCCCATTAGGGTTACAAATTCTATTCCTGCCGGAGAAGCATATATGATTTAACGAAAATTTCCAAACATTCAAGCCGGTTAAATGCAATTAAT
>OZ010586.1:99327405-99459905 GCA_963932145.1 Acanthosepion lycidas | reverse complement strand
AATACAATAATGCGCACATTAATTTTGCGTGCACATATAATTGATGCATGTGTACTGATATTGCTGAAGGCCTGTGAGATTGTTAATGGGACAATATGATGATCATCGTATGTGTAGCACTTGCTGAAACGTTATATATTGAACTCTGAAAATTGAATCGTGCCATGTAGAGATTTGAAAAACACTAATGGCATCGAACGCAGCTAATTTCAATACTCACAATAATGAATCGCTGCTGTCGCGAAATAGTACAAATGAATTCGTGGATTAATTGCGTTTCCAAAACGCACTTAGCTTTCATTTGTCAATTACAAAATTTCTTAAGCAAAAAACAGATTCATTCCATTAATGTTTGGTTTTCTTCTTTTACGCATCGCTTTCAAGAAAACTTATGACACTCATAATTAAAATTATGCCAATAACGATCGACTTATCTGTTTTTACGTTGTTACTGCCCTTTTTCGTATTCTTTAATTCGTTAATTTCTTGGATTATATTAAGAACTTATTCTCATCTGTGTATTGCGTTCCTTCAGGACGTAGGAGAACTCTGCATTTTTTATATATCTATTAATCCCTTCTCTGCCAAACATGTATATATTCTCATTACTTCTTAAATGTAGCTCCATTAGACATTTCTATCAATATTTCCATTGTAATTGTTCCAATAGGCTTTTCTCTTTGGTAACAAGACTTTATGAATTTGTTCTTCGGTTACAGGTTTGTTCACTGTCACCAATCCACCGAAGAAAATTTCACCGTAAGGAAAATTCACTGCAACAAAGTTTCACCTTTGGAAAAGTTATCTTCGCGGAATAATTACTGTATAAATGCATTAGATTTATACTTAAAAAATTTATAATCTCTTTTCTCTCTCTATCTATCCATCTCTCTCTTTCTCTCTCTCTCTCTCTCTAACACACACACACACACATATATATATATATTTATTAAATTAAAAATGTATATATATATATATATATATATATATATATATATATATATATATATATATATATATATATATGTATATATATTTATATATTTAGTAAATGTATATATATATATATTTAGTAAATTAAAAATGTTTGCGTACTATAGCGAAGATCCAACCGAACAATTACTATGAAAGTTTTTTATAAAAAAGACAGAGAGGCAAACTTACAGCAGTTAGAAAGTGACTGAAGCCGAGTCGCCAGGAACAATAATATTGCACATTTTTCTTTGGAATTTTTTTAAGGAGCTCAAGGGAAATAGCACTGGTACTGAATCATATTTGGCTGCAATATTTTAAGTATGATTGAATGGTAGACCTATAGATATGTACGATATTCTGGAGAGATAAAATACCTCGTCTGTCACACTTAACCGGCTTTCTTAGTTGCTGACCAATATCGTCTTCTCATTTCTGAGAATGTTAGGTTATCTTCAGGAAGCTGAGAGACAGCAGAGTGGGCTCTCTCAGATTATCAATGGAGATAAATTTAGTTACACAAACTTTCATATCTCTAGCAATTTCTATTTGTTTTCAGTATTTATTTAAAATTCAACAATATGAGTTGACGACTTAAAATATTAATATTCTGGCAAATATACTTATTCTTTCCAAATAGGCATTCAAGTTTCTTCAACTGAGCTGAGAATTAAAATTTCACAATCCGTGTTTAAATAACTCTAACAGCAAATCTATAATCATGTTCTTAAATTGTCTCTTCAGATCGTGACTTTAATATGAATGTCATGCATCGTACCAAGATCTTTCATAAATATCTAAACAACCGTCTGTCTGTCTTCCCCGGATCAAGGATTAAAAATGACTTCATTAATACGTTTGGAGACATGCTATAGAATCACAAATGACTATACCAAATCAGAGAAACGACATCGCTTTACGTCTTCCAACAAGAGCAACCCTTCAAATGGATACTACTATAGGATCAAGATCATATATCATTCGTAATATCTCCAAATCACAAGCTCGAAATTTAATAATGTAACAACACATTCTGATTGGCTGAAAAATATCAATTATGTGTTGTCGTCAACTACGTTCGAATGTACCGACCCTGATTTTGACCTGAGCAAACATATATTTACGCCAAAAATTCTGAAGCCTATCACGTGACGCATATTGTGTATATTAACAACATAAAATTCAGAAACGTACAGTGAGGTGGGAAAATCAAACCCAGAGCTATATTGCATTTGTCACTATTCTTCATTTCAGACTATATGTTAATTTTTTTTAACACCAAAACAGCCTGCATCGCTCTTTCGACACAAGCTAACTAAAAGTCAACAAATACAGCCTAGTTAAAATATGAAGTAAGTTCACTTCATTCACACACAATTTCTGTAAACCTGAAACTGTTTAATTTACACATAGGCCACATTATACTGTATTATAGTATGTCATGTTTACATATGTTATTCCACAACCCAAGATCTATCTAATCAGAATTTTGCTAAAACTCAAAGCTTAATATACTGTAGCGACTGCTGTGTTTTTCCACGCCCACATTTTATTCGTCTGCGATTGGCTAATAAATCAATACTGCCTTTCTATAGGAAAATTTAGCCATTGCAGTCGTCGCTTTGAATTTTTCGGTTTTGATTTTGCTTACTTGTTTCGTTAGTATAAATTTAGCGATTTGTCAAATTTTAACCAATCGCATATTTTAGTGTAAAATCAACTTTTCCCGTGGTTTCACGGGGAGCCTACCTGTAGCTTTAAAAAGAGGCGACTTTGTCATAAGCCACTAGAGTCCAGCAAATTTCGCCTGTCAACACAAACCTATGACTTTACTCACAACATTTCGAACGCACACACAGACACAGAATTTTGTAATACATATATGGATATCTCACTGTGACTCAGCCAAGTTCAATAAACCAGGACTCTGTTTATTTCTCTAGCACAACACACTTTCTGATCAATTGTATTCTTGTGTTATTTATTCTAACAAACAGTTCTTTGTTCTAATATTGATTGTTGAACATTTTTCTCTCACCAGTACTTTCTTTCGAAAAATCAAATACAAATCAAAATACGGTAAAAGGGATGCAACTTCTTTTCCCTTAATCTATACATTGAATACAAATTATTGTATATTTCGTTCGTATTTGCTATTTCAATATATACTTGTTGATTCACATTTGAAGTTTCGTTGTTTTATTGAATCATTAATAATACAAAATATATATGAGTTAAAGAACACGACCTTATAATAATACATATATTTGAATGTTTTAAACAACTTTTTCAAAAACATGTTTGTACCTTTCTTATATAAAACATTATATTTATTGTTATGCAAACATTCTTCTATTGAATATTATTGTTCTCTTTTAGTTCATTTCTTTGTTACATATGCTATAATATAAATGCGTAGGGGATTATTGACGTCTACGGATAAGCATGACCTTCCCACTACACTACATATTATTCGAAGTGAGAATATTGACAAAATGAAGATGTTGATATTCGACACTACTTCAAATAAAAGGAGAAGATTGAAATCCCCATCAGTATTTAAAGGAGAGAAAATAGTTATTGAATGTGAGTAACTTATTTTCCTGAAAAAATTGTTTTTTAGAGAAATATTTAAAAATTTCAACCGAAACCAGCACTCGTTTCTTTGACAATGGATGCCGCATATGTCCATATAATCAAGCCGTTGTCTTTACCATTCTTGTGACCCTATATAGTCTACATTATTCCATTATCCTCGATTGACCAATTCCCAGTGACTCACTGTTCCTACCCAGTGTCGTCTACTTTTATACTTAATCATGACTTATTTCAACATGGGCAAAAATAAAGTGTGTGCTGTTCGCCAACAGTATTATTTTCCATTTTGATTTTACTCAAAACGAATGGCCACCTAATTATTTACTCATTGATAAATGTTCTTTTAGGAAAAATTCTAATAATCCAAAGATACAACAGCGATTTAGGGAATATACGTCTTTAAATGCGGTCATGCCCAACTGCTAGTTTTCGTTTCAGGTTTACAGAGTGAATTATATTGTTTCAAAAACTGTAGAGATACGAGGATTTTCATGCACATAAACTGCGCTTTGCAAAGAAGGGTCATAAAAATAAAATATTCTTAGTAAATGGCCAATAAATGATCGTTTATGTACCTCGGATTTGCTACGTATTTCCGACTGACCACACGTCTCAATTTATGAATGCTGTGTACAGATACCCAGAAAGACAACGCGTGTCAAAAAATAAAAAAATAAAAGATAGAAGATCGCTTGTTGAACAATGGGTACACATGAACAGATGCCGATCCCACAGAAGACGTTATGATATAATGATGCCGGATGTGCTTCCATATTGGAAATTATGCCAACAGATAATTTTACAATTATGAAGATAAAAGGGGGACAACTCCTGCACTAGTAGATCTAATAATATGATACCTTAATATGTTACCCTCGTGTCGTTCATGATTAAATCTAAAGCTCTGTCATTTTAATAATGATAATAATTGAAATAAATGGATAAATATTCTATGGGAATTGTCACTCATTGAAAGACAAAAATGTAGTTTAATCAGCACAAATTAAAAAAATGTAGTTTAATCAACACAATTAAAACTGGGACAGGAATTGACTGCAAAAAACACCCAAAATACGTCTAATAATTTAACAGATCTAATTAAATGATAATACATTAGAATCTCTATTACATTGATTGAATCCACAGCGACTGCATCTGTGAGGAAGTGCGCTAATCATTTCAGGTGTGGTTTTTTATATATCTAATCAGTTCAATATTCTTGATTTGAGATAATGTACTTCTGCTGGACGTGTTTAACGCCAGTTCAACCCTACACTTAATTTTTTTCTCGTGACCAAGCGAAATATTCTCGCATAATACCATAAATATATAGCTGAAACATCTTGGAATTTATATTAATTTGTGATGAAAACAGATGGGATATCTCTAGATAATCATACACACACTGCATTAGTATTTCATTGAAATATAGGGTACCCTGTAAAAACCGACAAATTTATTCTTCGGGAAAATACACCAACTCTAATTGATCCGTCTCTCTCAGTGGCCCTCTAAAAGCCCAGATCTGAATGTTATGGATTACTGTATCTGGAGTATAATCCTAATTCACTTGAAAAGCCGTCGAAGTAGCATTGTTGATATTGATTCATTTCTTGCCTCCCATTAAAATGTCTGGTGCTCAACTTCACGAGAGCACCTCTTTGTCACTGCTTCGTCTCATACTGTCCGTTGACCTGATTGGGAACAAATACATTGAATCAAGAGATTCATCTACTGCAAGGAAAGTTTGTTCTCTGTGTCGCGCCAGAAGGTTTTTCTCGTCCTTTTCCATCCTTCACATCTATAAATCATCCATTCGCCCTTGCATGAAATACTGCTGACATATATGGCTTGGAGGCCCCGCTGCTGGTCATAAGATCCTTGACAAAAGCCAGAGAAGGATATGTAGTGTGATTTGCTCTGATCTGGCATCTCGTTTACAGTCACTCCCCAACAGAAATATCGTTGCTCCCCCTGTCTTTTCCAAAAATACTTTCACGGTAACAGCTCCAATGAACTACTTTCGCTAGTTCCCAAACTGCATGAATTTAAACATGCTACTAGGTTGGCATTTCAGTCCCATCCTTTCACTGTTGAAAGGGTTAAATGTAACTGTATCTTCTACTCCAACAGCTTCATGTCTCACACTTCCCGTCTGTGGAACTCCCTTATTCTTATTTGCTTCCCTGATAGCTATAATCCCCATCTGTTCAAATGCAATTTCAATCGACATCTCCAGATGCCTTGATCTATTCCCCTTCCTTCTCTTCATTCTTTCATCTATTACCTCTTTTTTTTATTTTCGTTCCTACTCTCTGTACATCACTTGTGTGTTAGTGGCGTTCCTGCCTTGCTTCGGGTGAAATGCTTAAAAAAAATGAACAAAAAATAAATGAAGCTTGGAATTCCTCTTGAAATTATCCGCAAATCTAATGCCACGTGATTGCCACACTTAGAAATTTATGTTGAACATCCAGGCAAGCATTTCAAACATCTGCGATGTTTGTTCATTTTGTTCATGAATCATGATAGTGAAATAACTTTATCTCAAATTTTGCTGCTTTTTTTACCGGGAACACTACAGATCTGTATATAATTCTGTTTTGAGAAATTTTGTTATGAATAATATGGAAATCAATTCATTAAAGTCAGAATATATTGATATTGAATTAATTTGGGAACACCTCAATAGTAAGTTCACATCTCGTTTCGTACAATATATTCCCGTTTCACATAGAATTATCGCTAAATAATTTAGGCATAATCGAAAAGAAATAGCGATAAAAGTTAAGACAAAATAGAAACGATAGTGATATAAAACGGAATGATACGTTAAACATTAAGAAACATCAAACGCGAAAAATTTCAAATTTAAAACTGAACGTCTCAGTATCTATTAACGTTTCGATGTTGGCTTAATCATCATTTGTTTTATTTGTCCCACTCTTCATTTGTATTTATATAAGACTAATTCCATCAATAAAACCTTTATTCTACTAAAGAATGCTGATATCGAATGTGTGAGCGAGATTCTTTTTTATTTTGCCATTCATTTATTCAGTCGCACGTTTTAATGCCTTCAATTTCAATAGTTGTTAAATATGGTTGCCTGATGAATATTGATTTTAGTTACATAACACTCTTCTAATGATTTCATCCAATTTCTGTAGTGTTTTGGTAGCTTAATATCTGTTCTTTCTTGATTATTTTATTATTGCAATCTATTCACACTCTATTTGATAACTTCCGTGTTCAGTATAATGATATATAAAATCTTAATCCGTTTAGCAATATGTGTATCATTTATGCCTTTTTTTTTATTTTAGCTCGTATTAAAGCGTAGCATCTGCACGATTAGAAACAGTTATCAGCTGAAACCCAACCCGCTTTCTGACCAGGAAAAGTAAATTATTCCACTATCAGAAGGGAAAAAAAGAGAAATACGAATTTGATGATAGGTGTGTATGTGGGTGTAAATGATTGACGGTAGTAAGTTATTAAGAGCTTTCTTTAGCTTCATTAAAAATGCCTAACAATACAACTAGGCTAAATCTGATTTTATTATGCACGAAAATGTTCCCAGAATAAATTTTGTGCCAAATAAAACGATACTGGTAAAATCTAGAAGAATATCAAGAGGAACGTCACAGTTGCTGTCACTACACAAGATGGCCGCTAGGTATTACTAGATATAAGATATCTGGTTTTAACAAACATTCGGTTCATTGTAAGACCAAGAAATCTTGGGTAAATAGCTAAAACATTTGTAAAAAATAAATAACAAATTAAATAGTAAAAGATTAAATAATTATAATAATAATAATAATAATGAGATGAAGAAGAAGAATGAAATGACAAGGTACCGAATTTTTGGTATCTTCATCTGTCATCAAGCCATAAAACACTTGCGCGAAACTTATTAATGGTAATTAATAAACACAATAGAATTCCAGAATGGATCAGTAAAGATATTACATATTTTAGACCAAAAACAGATGAAAATGATCCTGGAGAATTGCAGGAAAACAGGAAGATTACCGTAAAACCTATGGTAGTGTGTCAAATCATTAAAGATTTGGAAATATGCAAAGTCCCTTCCGTGACATTTTTTTTTGTTTAAATATAGCATGGGACTACTGAAAACCGCATTATGCCTAAATCATACCAAAAATATTGCTACTTCCAACTGTTTTAATATCCGAAGATTGAAAGATTCCGCATACAGCATAACCAGATGAATGAGAAAGTAAGACAATAATATCCTATTTGTGTGGTCTAATGTTAAATGCCGTGTTGAATACACATAGCGAAATATAAGCTATAAACGGATTGGATGTCGCTTTAGTGCAATAGAATTTCCAGATCCTTAACTGGAACATTCCTGACATGAAGTGAATGAATGTCAGAACGAGAAAGCTTCTCACTTGCCAATGCTCATCCTCAGGTGATATTGATCCTCTGTATATGCCCAGATCCGATGGAGGCAGAGGATTAGCTCAACTAGAACTATCTTACAAAACTGGTTTTCAAAAATACCTAGAAATTACAGAATAATTGTATGATTATCTGTGTTGATAAAAATTAAATGAATAACGAACATTATTCAATAAAAAAAAAACATGCCAACAAATTAAAAATGGGAATTTCATGTTGGCAAGATGTGCCAGTAAACTATAATCTTCTTGGTCAATACTCTGCCCGTACCAGAGTAGCTGATGCAGACAAACCCGTTAGCCATCAGAGGTTACGTAGTCCAGGATTAAAAGATGAAACCGGATATTTTATTCTTGCTGGACAGGATCAAAGGTTGATAACTTGAAGTTATCAAGCATTCATCATGAAAAATTATGTTAACTCGAGATGCAGGTTTTATGGCAAATATTCAGAAACAATTGACTATCTTGCATCAATTGACAATCTTGCATCAGGTTGCATACTAAATAAAAAACATGACAAGAGAAATTAGGGCAACATCTACACCGGAATATATACTATTTCTACGGGAAGGAAACTACAGGCAACTCATAAAATCATCACCCAAACTCGATTAGAGATATGGGACCTCTAACAATTTTATGGATCTTTACCATACTCACTGACAGAGCAATCAAACCAAATGCCCAGATATCATGATCAAACACTACAAAAGTAGAATGTGCCTTCTTATTGAAATGGCAGTCTCTGTAGCTTTTAATTTAACTTTGAAGGTCTTCAAAAAAAAAAAAAAACGTTGAATATGCAAGGAACTTGAAGTAGAATCTTAAAATGTAAACAGATTAGGACAGCAATAATTCCTTTTATATTTGAATTCTCGGATTGATTAGGAAAGGCTCTAATAAACTCACTGAAGAGATTCCTGGCAGCCTATTCCATAAAGAAATAGAAAAGATTGTATTCACAAATACAGCTCAGACATTACAAAGAACTTTATCTATGGAAAATATATGTGCTCCTAATTTTTTTTCTTTCTGTTTTTACTAAAATCCTCAGCGGAAATGCTTATTTCTGACCTTATGTCTTTGCTAAGGACCCGGTAGGGAATATGTATACAGCGGAAAGAAAAATAATAAGTATACTAATGATAATAAAGAATTTTAATGTATAGAAGGTAAAAGATTTAACGGGTCATATGCCTCATAAATCCAGGAGCTAACAGGTCTGGAATAATGTTGATTGCTGTGGAAAGGATACTAGAAGCAGGACATTGAATAGAAAATATGTGAAGCTCGAGAGCAGGCTTTAAGAACAAAATTTTATCGAGTACATTATTGATAGAACTGTTAATTTACACTTCTGCACAATGAGTAGTACAGCCATCGGCAATGATGCACTGAAAATACATTGTGATTCCTATAGGTAGTACAACCTGGGAGCGCACAGAGAAGAGATACGAGCATTCACCACAGTTTGTAATCAAGAATGACCTAATTAAACTCATGTAGGACACAACAATCTTCACTGACAAACACTTGGGGGAGGTTAGTCGCCAGAAGACTCATGAATGGATCCTGATAGACGTTGCAGTACCTTGGGAAAAGTGCATCGTTAAGATGTCCAGCCGAAAATACAGAAAATGTACCATGCAGCATCTCAGCGTGTCCGTATTGTTGTTGGCACACTCATGATTTTTTTCCAGTAATCTTTCTGTTATGAAGGAGTTCGTCGGCGATTGCCTGACATCATTAGGAGTGCACTAAGCTCAGGTGTTGAGGAAAGTGTTTTTTATTTATTTATTTATTTTATTAATCTGCGTGTAGAAATAGAAATATGAGTATCATCACCCGATCGAATCATCTAAGAGTCCGACTGGATATCAAATATGAATAATAATAATAATAATAATAATAATAATAATAATAATAATAATAATAATAATAATAATAATAATAATTACGAAGAGCGTTATATATGTAAAATGTGTGTGATTTTTGTTTTGATTTTTTTTGTTTTTCTATTTGATAAGTGGAAAATGTCATGAGGCAATTTTTGATATTATGTTTCTACTTAGGGCCGGGAAGGAAATGATTATACAAAAGAAATGAATGGAAATAATAATGATAATAATAATAATAATAATAATAATAATAATAATAATAATAATAATAAATAAATAATAATAATAATAATAATAATAATAATAATAATAATAATATCCCAGGAAATAGATCTGAAGAATCTAACTGCGTCATAAACTGCAGTTATCCAGATTGTTTTACTGAAGACGTGTGAAATGACATAAGGACATACTTCCTTGATAACAACAGACGTGGAATCACAGAAGCGAATAACCACATTATTCAAGCACACAGCAGAGTAACTCGCACACACGTGTCAGACAGAGACCATTCCCTTAGAATTCATATGACAAAGTCCAATAAACATATTGCATAACGCTGCACTGCAAAAAATCTGACTGGACAAAACACTTGGAAACATCACCAACGTTAATAATATCATATCCGCAACAGCTTTAGCAGCTACTTCGAAACATGGTGTCAAGACAATGAAAAGATCGAACAACAGACAAAAACAGCCAGCATGGTAGTCAAAACTGAAGCGAGAAATAACGGAAATCAAATGAGAATTATCCGTACTGAAAGAAAGTCAAATATCTCAACACGCAAATGCAGGAAGATCGAGCGGAAATATAAAATTAAATGATTAAAAAAAAATTACATTAATCAAGGAGATTCTAAAACTGAAACTTCAGTTAAAGACACAGAGAAAAGGACGATACGAGAAACATTGTAGTTTCTGTCGTTAAAATGAGATATTCCAAACAGTCATTCGAAAATTTAATTCGAAATTGTAGAAACTTTTTTATATGTCGAAAGACCACCATCTATTGAAAGATTGCAGAAATTTTGGGAGTATATTTGCAACAGTCCAAAAGAATATAATCCCAATCCAAAGATGAGCGAATGAATAAGAAACCTTAAGAATGACAAAATATAAACACTACTAATGTTAGGCAAACTTTAACGAAATTCAAAAAAATGGAAATCTGCAGGAAATGACAAGATACCCAATTTCTGGCTCTATTATCTCTCATCAATCTATAAAGCCCTTGCAAAAACTCTATCAATGCTTGCAAATGATCCCAAAGCAGTCCCAGAATGGATCACTGAAGGTATTACATATCTACTGCAAAACACGGGAGAAAAAGATAATCCAAAAAATTTTTGGCTAAAATAACATGCCTCTCTACTACATATAAATTGATGACGTCAGTCCAAAGTTACTGTACTTTCTTGAAGAAAAAAACATTATTACACTGGAACGTAAGAGATACGGGAGCAGTTCATATGACTGCAATGATCAACTGTTGATGAACAAAATTATCGTAAAACAATTCCAGGAAAATTTGATAATCTCAGAACATCATCGATAGATTACTATATAGTCTTTGATAGTGTGCCAAAAGCTTGGATATTTATAACTTCAGAAATGTACAAAGTCTCCCAGCTGAAAGTAATTTTTGGAAATAAAATGGAAATAAGGAAAATCAAATTATACATAAAGACACTAAAGACACGTCCATTTCCAATGACATGAATATCCGACGAAGAATCGTTCAAGGTGACTTCTTGTGACCTCTTCAGTTTTGTCTGTCCTTAATTCTTCTAACGCTTAAACTAAACAATAATAGCTATAATTACAAAGTAAACAAGAAATTGTTCAATAACCTACTCCACCTGGATGAGCTCAAATTTCTTGCCACATTATCGCTCTCCATCATATCAAGACGCTTCCTTTATCGCTATCCACGCTTTCAAGGCTCTTCTTTTATCGCTCTCTATCCTATCTAGACATTTCTTTTATCGCTCTCCATCCTCTCAAGATTCTTCCTTTATCACTCTCCATCCTCTCAGGACTTTTTCTTTATCGCTCTCCATTCTTTCAATACTCTTCCTTTATCGCTCTCCACCATCTCAAGATTCTTCCTTTATCGCACTCCATCATCTCAAGACTTCTCATTTTTCGCTCTCCATCCTCTCAAGTCGCTTCCATTATCGCTCTCCATCCTTTCAAGACTCTTCATTTATTGCTCTCCAGGCTCTCAAGACTCTTCATTTATCGCTCTCCATCCTCTCAAGACACTTACTTTATCGCTCTCCATCCTCTCAAGACTCTTCATTTATCGCTCGCCATGCTTTCAAGACTCATCCTTTATCGCTCTCCACTCCCTCAAGACTTTATCGCACGTCATCCTATCAAGACACATACTATATCACTCTCTATCCTCTCAAGACTCTTTCTTTATCGCTATCCATAGTATAATGAAAATTACTTTATTGCTCTCCACCCACTCAAGACTCTTCCTTTAACTCTCTACATCATCTGAAGATTCTTTCTTTATCACTCTCCATCATTTCAACACTCTTCCTTTATCCCTCTCCCTCTTTGAATACTCTTCCTTTAGCGCTCTCCATCATCACAAGACACTTCATTTATTGCTCTCCATCGTCTCAAGAGTTTTACTTTGTCGCTCTCCATCCTCTCAAGACTCTTCTTTTATCCCTCTCCATCCTTTCAAGACTCTTCCTTTATCGCTCTCCATCCTCTCAAGAGTCTTCCTTTATCGCTCTACATCATCTGAAGACTCTTCCTTTATCACTATCCATCCTTTCCAGACTATTCCTTTATCGCTCTCCATCTTTGAAAACTATTCCTTTATCGCTCTCCATCATCTCAAGACACTTCATTTATTGCTCTCCATCCTCTCAAGACTTTTTCTTTGTCGCTCTCCATTCTTTCAAGACTCTTCCTTTAACACTCTCCATCCTCACAATACTCTTCCTTTATCGCCGTCAATCATATCAAGACAATTCCTTTATCGCTCTCCACCATCTCAAGACTCTTCCTTTATCGCTCTCCACACACTCAACACTCTTACTTTATTGCTATCCACCCGCACAAGACTCTTCCTTTATCGCACTCCATCCTCTCAAGAATAAAACCTTACCCTCTCCACATTCTCAAGAGTTTTTCTTTTATCGCTTTCCATCCTTTAAAGACACTTCCATTATCGCTTTCCATCCTCTAAAGATCCTTCATTTATCGCTCTCCATAATCTCAAACACTTACTTTATTGCTATCCACCTTCTCATGATTCTTCCTTTATTGCACTCCATCCTCTCAAGACTCTTCCTTTATTGCTCTTCACCCTCTCAAGACTTTTCCATTATTGCTGTCCATCCTTTCAAGATTCTTCCTTAATCGCTCTCCACATTCTAAAGTCTCTTTCTTTATCGCTCTCCATTCTCTCAAGACTCTTCATTTATCGCTCTCTATCCTCGCAAGGCTCTTCCTTTATTGCTCTCCATCCTTTCAAGACTCTTCCTTTATCGCTCTCCACCTTCTCAAGTCTCTTCCTTTATCGCTCTCCCCCTCTTAAGACACTTCCTTTATCGCACTCCATCCTTTCAAGACTCTAATTTTATTGCTCTCCATACTCTCAAGAATTTTCCATTATCGCTCACCATCATCTTAAGAGTCTTCCTTTATCGCGCACCATCCTCTCAAGACTCTTCTGTTATCGCTATACACCCTCTCAGGACTCTTTCTTTATCGTTCTCCATCCTCTCAAGACTCTTTCTTTATCGCTCTTTATCCTCTCAAGACTCTTCTTTTGTCGCTCACCACCCCCTCAAGACTCTACTATTATTGCTCTCCATCCTCTCAAGAATTTCCTTTATCGCTCTCCATCAACACAAGACTTTTCCTTTATCGCGCTCCATCATCTAAAGACACTTCATTTTTCGCTCTCCACCAACTCAAGACTCTTCCTTTATCGCTCTCCACCATAGAAGACTCAAGACTCTTCCTTTATCGCTCTCCACCAACTCAAGACTCTGCCTTTATCGCTCTCCATCCTATCAAGAGTCTTCCTTTATCGCTCATCACCCTCAAAGACTCTTCCTTTATAGCTCTCCTTCCTCTCAAGACTGAAATTTATCGCTCTCCACCTTCTCAAAACTTTTCCTTTATCGCTCTCCACCTTGTCAAAGCTCTCCCTTTATTGCTATCCACCCTCTGAAGACTCTTCCTTTATCGCTCTCTATCCTATCAAGACTTTTCCTTTATCACTCTCCATCCTCTCAAGAGTCAAACTTTATCCCTCTGCTCTATCTTAAGACTCTCTCTTTATCGCTATCCATCCTCTAAAAATTAGTCCTTTATAGCTCTCCATCATCTCAAGATTCTTCCTTTATCGCTCTCCCTTGTTTCAAGTCTCTACCTTTATCAATTTCCATCCTGGCAATACTCTTCCTTTATCGCTATCCATCCTCACAAGACTCTCCCTTATTGCTCTCCATCATCTCAAGACTCTTACTTTATTGCTCACCACCTTCTCAAGACTTTTCCTTTATCGCTCTCCATCATCTCAAGATACTTCTTTTATTGCTCTCCATCCTCTCAAGACTTTTGCTTTATCCCTCTCCATCTTTGAAGACTCTTTCTTTATCGCTCTCTATCCTCTCAAGACTCAATCTTTATCGCTCTCCACCTTCTCAAGACTTTTCCTTTATCGCTCTCCATCCTTTCATGACTCTTCCTGTATTGCTCTCCATTATCTCATGACTCTTCATTTATCGCACTCCATCTTCTCAAGCCTGCGGAATAATCGATTCATTTCTGATTGTATAGACAAGGTTTTTTTCTCCATCCGTTGGCTTACATGTTAGTGTTTGGCTATTTTAACACCCATCACACCAAGTAGCTTATGACTGCTACTACTGAACTTGCAGGCATTCAGACACTTAATTTTTCAAACGGCCATGTAGATAGTTGTATTACCCATGTGTTTTGCCTACAACCGGGACGGTAAGGCCTCTCTTCTGGATCTGTGTTTTACCTCCATCCTCGTGTCTTGTAGCGCCTCGTAGCACTGCCCTCTCGGTAATTCCGATCACGCTGTTGTGTCTGTCAACATCTTCTTCAGCTACACCCCATACAAAAAACCTACCTCTAGAACCTCATTCTGCTATCAACGAACTGACTGGGACTCGTTCCTTGATTTTTATCCGCGATGTCCCTTGGTATGTGGTCTTTACGCTCTACTTCCTCTCAAGACTCTTCCTTTATCGCTCACCACCCCCTCAAGACTCTACTATTATTCAAGAATGTTTTTCTGAGGTCTCCTCCTGCGTCAAAGCTGGAATCGACGCTTTCATCCCCTCAAGGAAATTTAAGGTCAAATCGCGCTCCTCCACTTGATTCTCTGCTGCTTCCTCAGCCGCCATTGCCCACAGGAACCACTTCTTCCAGCTCTATCGTAGCGACATGTCCGACTGGAACAGACGTCTCTTTGCCTCTGCCCGTAACGAGTGTGAGCGTGCCCTCAACAAAGCTAAGTCGCTATTTGCTGCCCAAATGAAGGAACGCATTGCATCTCGCAAATTAGGCTCCAAGGATTATTGGTGTCTCTGCGTACTGAACAGTAGCAAACCCTCTATACCTCCTTTGTTCAACCATTTTGAAGTCCTGATCTCCTCTAACGACAAGGCTGAATTATTTGCTCGGAAACATTCATTCAATTCAACGCTCGACACTTCCGGTATACCCATACCCGATTTCTCTCTTAGAATTGAGGCCCTTCTGAGTGAGTTGCACATAACCCCGTCATTGGTATTGGGCATTATCTCCAATTTAGACCCGCACAAGGCTAGTGGTGGTGATGGAATACCAGCCATTGTCTTGAAGAAATGTGCGCCTGAACTGGCGCCTGCCCTCTCCAAATTGTACAACTACTGCCTCAAGGAATCTTGTTATCCAGACTCCTGGAAGTCCTCATCGATTGTTCCTGTCTTTAAGAACACTGGCGCCCCCTCTGACACTTTTAATTACCGTCCTATCTGTCTTCTACGGCAAAGTCTTCGAAGCTTTAATCGACGCCGAAGTTGTTCACCACCTTACATCTCATGATCTACTCTCTAACAAGCAATATGTTTTTCGCTTTGCCCGATCTACAGCTGATGTGCTTACGGCCTCACTGAAATTGTCTACCAAGCTCTTCAGAATAAGCTCGTGCTGTATCCCTAGACATCTCCAAAGCGTTTGATAGGGTTTGACATGCCGGACTTCTTCGCAAGCTCCAGGGTTACGGTATTACAGGTCGATTGTTTGACAATACAGTCATTTGTGTCAAACCATGAATTGATGTTCGTTCTCAACGGATTCTCCGCCAGCTCCTATCCTACGAACGCAGGTGTTCCCCAAGGCTCCATCCTACTCTGTTCCTTATCTTCATCAATGATCTTCCTGACGCCATTGACTCCAAGGTGGGCATCTACGCAGACGACACTACAACTGACTTCTCCCTCAAAAACAATCTAGTGTCATTTACAAAATTAACCTGGCCGTTCGTCTCGAAAAGGACCTCCAATCGGTTGTGAACTGGGAACGTAATTGGCTGGTTAACTTTCCCGCCACTAAAACAAAACATCTCTATTAATCACCACAGAGAATCTTCCCTGCCGCCCATTAAAATGTCTGACGCTCAACTTCCCAAATGCGCCTCTCTGCGGCTGCTAGGTTTCACGTTGCTTACTGACCTGAGATGCAACAAATACATTGATTCAATTTCTTCGTCCACCGCACCAGGAATTTTTTCTTCCCTGAATCGATCCTTCAAATCTATAAATCAACCATTCGCCCTTGCATGGAGTATTGCTGCAATATATGGTCTGGAGCCCCTTCTGTTTGACTCGGAGTTCTTGATAAGATCTAGAGACGGATATGCAATATAATTGGCCCTGATCTGGCATCTTGTCTGCAGTCGCTTTCTCACAGACATGCCGTCGCCTCTCTCTGTCTTTTTTACAAATACTTTCATGGTAATTGTTCCGATGAGCTGATTTCGCTTGTTCCAAGACTTCGCGAATTCAAGCGTCCTACGAGGCTGGCATCCGGCTCTCACCCTTTCACTGTTGAAACTATTAAATGTAGCCGCCTCTTCTACTCCAACAGCTTCATGTCTCGCAACTCTCGCCTATGGAACTCCCTTCCCTACGCCTGTTCTCTGATAGCTTTAATCTCCAACTATTCAAATGTAATGTCAATTGACATCACTAGTTGTCTTGATCTATTCACTATCCTTCTCCTCACCGTCTCCTCTATCATTACTATCTGCTCTCGCTCCAAATCCTCTGTAAGCCTTTGCGTACTAGTGGCTTACAGGGTTGCTAGGAGTGAAATGCTAAAAAAAAAGATGGCAGAGAGTTAATGGATCTCCTCAATACTGTACAAATTTCCAGTGACGAAATATGTATGTATTTCGAATTAGACAACTGTACAAAAGTAACATTCAAGAAAGGGGGAATTTAGGGAAACACACTCAGTAGATCTACCTTTTGTGACAAAGTGTGTAGAGAAGATCATATTTTCCTAGGAAGTAGCGAAAGAGATTGAATGGAGTGACCCCAAATAAAGGAGAAAGTACGTAAAGAATACTATACACGTGTGCGTCTGTTAATGAATACCGGGCTGAAAAAAGAATATCAGCCATAAGGACCTTGGCTATCCCCGTGGTGCAATACAGTTTTAACATCCTTAACTGGACCATAGCTGACATTAAGCGAAAAGACGCCAAATCGAGTTATCTTCTCACTTGCCACCGCAGGTATTATTCCAAGGTTGATGTTGATCGCCGTATGTTTCCAGATCCGAAGGAAGCAGACGATTAATTCAACTAGAACTGTCTTACAAAACTACAACAATCGGCCTTCAAAGATACATGGAAACTACAGACTCGTTGATGATCTGTGTCAAAGAACGTGAAAGAAGTAAGAAATATTATTCAGTAAAAATGGAAACCACCGAGTTTAAAATGGAATTTCCAGTGGGTGGGGAAACGCAAGTAAAAAATAATACATCTACTGCAGCTGCAAAGAACCTTAAAATGAAGCAAAGGAAAATGCTGTAAATCAGATACAGAAATGGCGACAGGATAAATATTGAGGCCGTACCAAACAAGCTGATGGAGACAAACCACATTGTAACGTACTGCAGGATGAAAAGCTTAAATTGGAGGTTTTATTCATGCTGCTTGGGACCAATACTTGTTAACTAGAATTTACCAAGCACGTATATTGAAAATATATGTTAGCCCCAAATGCAGATTTTGTGAAGCAATTTACCATCTTGAATCAGATTTCATGGTATTGGCACCCACTGAATATAAAGCCATCATGACCGATTGGGTCAATAACTGCATTGAAAAATCTGAAACTTCAACGGAAAGGAAACCGCAAGAAATAGCCATGAACACGACTCAGACCCATTTACAGAAATAGGACCTGTACCAATTTTATGGGGCTTTACAATACACACAGACAGAACAACCAAAGCTAATCATCTAGTAATTGTAATCAGACACTGCAAAAATAAAATGAGCTGCCTTATTCACATGCATTCTCCAGATTGCAATGTAACTTTGAAGATCTTCAAAAAAATATCAAAATACAAGGACATTGAAATCAAAATCTCCAGAAGGGGAAACATGAGGACATCAACAACTCTAGTTATAGCTGGAAGTCCCGGACTGATTAGAAAAAAAAGATTCCAATTGAATCATTGAAGGAATTCATTGTAGGACTGTCTTAAAGAAATACACAAATTATACTCAAAGAACAGCCCATAGATTACGAAGGGCTTTGTCGATTTAATATTTGTGACCTTATAATAATAATAATAATAATAATAATAATAATAATAATAATAATAATAATAAAGCATCTTACATGCCCCAAACTTTTTGTCGTCTTTTTGCAATAATAAAAAAAAAACAAAATAAAACATGATAAACAAATGCATACAATGGATGTTTGGGAAGACAGCCATGGAAGACAAAAAAATTGGAATTAGATTCCTTCAGCTGAAGTTTCCCGTGCTCTTGAACTTTAGAATAGTTTGGAATATTTTCTATTTCTGAAAACAGAGGCGGCAAATACGAAAGATCAGGCGTTGGAATTTATTTCCCTGTGTACAGCTGGAAGATATAGAGGCCAAGCAGCACAATTCAGACGAAGACGTTATTGGCACTTCAGGCGGGATATATGTGGGATGTGAGGCGAAAATGGACAGTGCATTGACGGATAAATAACCGAAAGGGAATTACATATTCGGTCCGAAAATGATACCGAAATTGATGGAAAATGAACCAAAATTGAAGAGCTTAGAGAAACAAGATTGATTATTGAAAGATTGAGAGAGTTATAGAACGAGTCAGAATGTATAACGTTGTTGCATCTTCAGGATAGGGACCGCATTTAGGTGACGATTGAACTAGAGAACGTAAATATATCCATGAAATATATCGAAATAAATGGTATAATCGGAATAAGAAAACTGATGATTTGCCGTCGGGTACATGATTGGCAAGTGAATTGTTTGTTCAAAGAGAAGAAAAAAAATAAGCGTAATCCTCTGATGAAAGAGAAGGCTGTAGGGTGACATCTAGAAATTCTGAAAATAATAGGGCAAGTTGGATTCATGACCTAGAGAAAAATTGTAGTAAAAAGGTAGCAGAGAAAAACTGTTTTCACTTGATTAACGGTGAAAGGATTGCAAGTAGTCATAAAAATGAAACAACAATCTAACACCAAAGCTCATCGGATCATGGGATTTTCAGTTAGACAAAACTCTTTGATATAAAATAAGCTGTTTATTGCCAATCAGAAGAATTACTGCCATATTCTAGTTAGGCGAAATGTTTCAGATGCAACACCGATTGCTGAGGAATCGAAAAACACTTGTTCAGAATTGTGGGCCATTTCACAAGAGTACAAGAAGCAAGAGAAAGCCGGAAAGAACGTATACAGAAATTATAATAAAATCCTAATCAAAGAATTATTAATGTTAAAAGGATTTGAAAGAACAAAACAGCAACTGGAGATCAACATGCTAGATATGAAGAGGCCGTTCTGGTTGAAATAAAAAAAAATATATATACATGCAAGACTGGGCGAATATCTTTATGATTGAATCTTGCGGTGTAAGTCAAGTTGAATAGTTGAGGATAAAATGAAATAATCGGTTTTGAAAGACTGATCGACGCCACCAGTGGTCAGGACCTACAGGACAAAAACATCTCAGTTTTGCTATGAAAGCATTTGTCACGGATTTTCAACAAAGGTTTTCATGATCATATGCTTCTCAATGGCTTTTTGTCAGTCTATATAGGAAGCAAATACGATGTCGCTAATGAAAAATAATCAATTAAGTAATTGTATAAAGCCAACGATGAAACATTGCATAGGTTGGTTTGATATTTTTTAAAAATCGTCTCATTAATACTTTTTTCTGAAATGTTATCATATGTTTGGGATAACGAATGAGGTAATCAAGTATTGCAGGTCGACTGATTCTCACCACTGCTCTATGTGATAAACTTAATTTTGTTGTTCATGTTTTTTACTAGAAAAAGCAACTGGATATGGCCGATGAAGAGAAGGACCAGAATTTGAACTTGAAGATGTTAGTTAAAATAATTTCTGTATTTACTCATTTGTTAAAACTGACAAGTGCTTCTGTAAAGGTACTGCATTAGAATTTGTTATTTCCAAATATGTTTTAAAAATGAAAAGAGCCTTACAGTTACCGTACGATCACCAAGGTTAAGCAACGTCGAGCCTGGCCAGTACCTAGATGCCTGACCGCTTGGGAATAGCGGGTGTTGTAAACTGGATGTATAGCTGATTTAATGAATAATGGTTTGGAATTGCTAATCGAACAGCCGAGTTTCAATTACGGTTGGGTTCGTTATAGTCATTTGCCTGGCCATATATCATACCACACTTTCCGAATCCTCTCCACTATCCCCAGATTGACACCCAAACACTATTAAATGTTCTTATTGGGGTTTCTGGCGAGAATGTCAAGCAGTACAGCGAGCCATTTCATATATTCTGGCACGGTGAATTGCGTCATGGGGCTCTTTTTCTCACAGAGGGTGCCCAACTGACCCTACTATACTGTACAGACGACAAAATCCAAAACAAACAACGTGCATACGCGATATTAAGAATATGAAATTGTGACAATTAACCCATTTACCTCGTACCTTGGTGTTTGTGTCGCAATTGCAGATTATAAATTTCCGTTATGTTGCAGTGTAAATAAATAATCTGGAGTTGGTATGGAAAATATATGCATGAGAATCTTCAGTGGTACTTATAAAAACTAATATAATTATAATGAATGCAACAGGGAAGAGAAGAGGTAACTTTTAATAAAGTTATTTTAATGGATGTTGCATGACCTGGTTATTACTAAACTGCTGGTAACGAATTTGAAATGATTGTTGATTAAATAGAGTTTAGGGTAACTTTTTAGTGTATTGTCACTGGAGGTGTTGGGTTGATTTTAATTAATCTCCAGAAACAACATGAGATTATCTGAATCGTACATATCATAACATCGTTGCACACACACACACACACGAAAACACTCTCTCTCTCACACATACAAAATACATGCACACATACACACAAAAAAAATTAGGCACAGCCAGTATCCTTCGCCAAAATGTTCGTTCGGTTTATGAAGTAAATTTTCTGGAGAATAGTCAATGAAATATTTTGCAAGCCCATTTAATTCAAAGAAAAATTAAATTACACCTCTATTTGAATCCTTCAGGGTGCAAATTTCCATTAAATGTCCATTAAGCTACACCTCTGTTTGAATCCATGAGGGTGCACATTTCCATAAAATGTCCATTAAATTACAGCTCTGTCTAAAATTATCAGAGTGCAAATTTCCATTAAATTTCCATTAAATTACAGCTCTGTTTGACTCCATCAGGGTGGGAATTTCCATTAAATTACAGCTCTGTTTGATTCCATCAGGGTGCGAATTTCCATTAAATAACAGCCCTGTTTCAATCCTTCAGGGTTCAAATTTCCATTAAATTACACCTCTGTTTGAATGTGTCAGAGTTCAAATTTCAATAATAATAATAATAATAATAATAATAATAATAATAATAATAATAATAATAATAACAACATTAATAATAATGACAATAATAACCACAATTAAATCCCACAACTTATGAATGGCTTTATCTATGTAAAATATGAGCGATTATTTTTATAACTATTCAGTGAAAAATGTCATGATGCTATGTTTGACCCTTGTTCTCTGGTAGGGACCCGGAAATAAATGTGTATACAACAGAATCCAAAGGAAATACAATAATAATAATAATAATAATAATAATAATAATAATAATAATAATAATAACAGACATGTGCCTCCATCTAGTATGTCTCTCATGTACGTGTTTAGTTCTGGTCAATTAAATTGAGGCACATACATGTATCTGCTCAAACAACATATTTTCTTGTCAGTTGACCAACAATAACCCCTGAATTTTCTCTCATAATGACTGGCACCCTAAAATTGCCTGTTCATGGGTGAGCGTACATGGGAAGTGTCATGAACGGGTATCAAGAGTATTGGATTTAAGCTTGAAGGAAAATGTAGCAAGGGCAATTTCAGAGAAATATCTAGAGTTTTTTAATCATATCGCCCCAAGCAAGTTGATAATGTCAATAAGATTCAAGAGTTTATTTGGATGAAAATGAATTAGCTCATCTTCGAACGAACTCAGAAAACCAATCCTTAACCAAAAACATCGGATAAACCTATAGACCTGTAAAAAAGAACGTGGAAGTATATGAGTCGGACGACTTATTATATTTTTTTTATCATTTCACCCCGTCTTGAATGTCATTTATACGCAGGAGGTGACAGGGAGGGAAATTGAAACAGAAGACTGAGCCCAGAAAGGATTGAGGAAAGTACAAAAGATGAATGGGATTCAAGAAAACTGAAAACGGAGATTAACATTGTTCTTAAATCTTCGAACATCGTAGTTATCAGAGAAGCAAATAAACGGAAGAGTTCCACAGTCTTGAAGTGCATGAAAAGAAATTATTGGAGTAGAAGTGGTAGGACCTAGATGCCAATCTAGTAGCACGCGTAAACCCATGTAGGCAGGTCACCAACGAAAATTCTCGACAGAGCAGTTTCAATGAAATTTTTTGTAGAAAAGACAGATGGAGCAACATCAAGTGGACGTGACAGATGTCGAGATGCCTGTTCAGGATCGATTATGTTACAGGTCCTTATTTGGATTTTGTCAAGAATCTCGAGATGAGTAGCAGGAGAACCAGGCCAGATATAGAAAAACTATTCCGATCACAGACAAATAACAAAACCGTGTACGACACAGTAAAACAACTTTGCTTGCAGTAGATGCAGCCATTTATTCGACGTAGTTCATGTCATTAGAAAACGAGACCAAGAAGGCATAGTGTGTAACTCTGCAGAAGTATAGCGTTAACCATGATAATGCCAGACAGAAAAAGGTTATCTATGGTGGTTAAAGGAAAGCAGCTTTGCTTAGAAGCGTTAACATTTACAAACTATTACCTGCCCAAGTTAACGACAAAATGGAGATGCTATTAAAAATGGGGTGTCCGGTTTATTTTATAGTGTGGTATTTAACGATAATAACTAACAAAAAAGAAAAGCCATTCACATTTGAGTATTCTTGTCTTTTAGGATGCTTAGACAATATCTACCATGGCTTGAAAAATACAATCATAAATTTGAGGACAACAAAGAAAGAAAAAATAACAGACTGAAAAGTGAAATGTTATCAACTTCATGTCCGCTAAACTTGGTTCATTTGGCGATACAGTGTAACGCAGGTATTAAGAGCGTTGTTGGGACCGGAGAAGAAGTCTCTTATATCCCGGTTTCTCTTATATCCGGGTTACGCTGTAAAATCTAAATAATTACTTTTTCTTTCCCATACCTGCATTGAAAGTGCATTTGTATCTTATCGATAATTATTCTACTAATGTTCTCTACTGATACCTGAATATTTATATACATCGATGTAAATCTATTCCTGTTTTTCTATATCAGTTCATTCACTGTTATTATATATCACTATCAGGACGTTAAATATATTTTTTTGGTACATAGAACCTGTCAGAGTAGTGATGGCTCCAAAGTAGATGCTCAGCTTATTACGTATGCATTTAGGTAAAAAGTCAGTTGAAAAATGGCACTAATAATTTCTTGGCGAAAACTTCGTTAATACTTAAAACCAGGAAAAAATGAGATAATTTCACGATTTTATTGAAATTTTCAGAAATTATTTAGTAATAAAAAAGTAATATTTTTCAGTTTTTTTTTAAATTTTATAGAAATTGTTTTACGTCTTTCATATAGGTGCGTACACAGTAATGTATCTAAACATGGATAACTGTGAGGGCAGGGCTACTTTTCCTTTTTTTTTCTCTCTAACGAGAAGATAGTATATGCCGTCCATTTCAGAGTTTTGAAATCATTTTATAACACCATCTCACTTTAAACAGAATATATTTTCTAATAAATATCGTATTTTTATTGAACAAATTATTAAATTTTAAATTTGATTATCTTGGTGTATCGAACTAGAAGCAGCAGCAGCAACAACAACAACAATAATAATAATTATTATTATTATTATCATTATTATTATTATTATTATTATTTTCATTATTATTATCATTATTATTATTATTATTATTTTCATTATTATTATCATTATTATTATTATCATTATAATTATTATTATTATTATTATTATCATTATTATTATTATTATCATTATTATTATTATTATTATCATTATTATTATTATTATTATTATTGTTATCATCATCATAATTATTATTATAGCAATTTCATTTGTAGCTGGAGTTCTTGGATTGATTAGAATACGTTACGACAGAAAGCCGACCAAGACTTAAATAAATAAATATAATGTACTCGTAAGTACAACCCACACGTTACGAAGGGCTTTATCTACGTAACATGTGTGTGATCTGAGGCTTCTTTTTGTATTTTTTTCTTTTAAAAGTCGCTCAATGAAAGATGTTATAATGCCATTTCTGACCTTAGGTCTTTGGTTGGGTCACGGAAAGTGATGAGTATACATCAGAAAACAAAAGAAAATAAAATAAATAATAATAATAATGTTTATACTGTTACTACTACTACTACTAATAATAATAATAATATTAATAATAATGATAATAATAATTTTATAGGATTACACAATAGACACAGACGGAACAGTCAAAGCTAATCACCCAGATATCGTTATTAGGGAAGCAAAAAAATAAAATGCGTCCTTATTGATATGGCAGTCCCTGCAGACTGCAATGTATCTTTAAAGATCTTAAAAAAACTATCAAAATACAAGGAGCTTAAAATCGAAATCTCAAAAATGTGGCACATGATAAAAAACAACAATCCCTTTTGTAGTTGGAGCACTGGGATTGATTAGAAAAGATTCCAGTAGACTCATTGAAGAGATTCCTGGAAGTCCATGCTTTAAAGAAATACGAAACATATTTCTCACTAGTACAGCTTACACCTTACGAAGGCTTTATCAATGTAACATATGTATGTAACATATGTGTTTTTTTTTTCCGTTTCTTTTTTTAATTTTTTTGTTTTTTTGCTCTTTGGAAAATGTCATTTTCCATTTCTAAAATTAACTCTCTGGGCGGGACCCAGAAAGAAGTGAGTACACACCAGAAATCGAGGGAAATAAAATAATAATAATAATAATAATAATAATAACAACAACAACAACAATAAGAAGAAGAAGAAGAAGAAGAAGAAGAAGAAGAAGAAGAAGAAGAAGAAGAAGAAGAAAGGAGGAGAACAAGTAAATTTCTAAAAAGATATATAACATATAACATGGTATCCAGAGAAGAACACATGCACACGAATGAAAATAAAATAGAAAAGAAAGATTTGAACGAAATATGAGACTGCCTAAAGAAGACAAAAAAATGTGCATATTGTTTGGCAAAAATCTAAACAAAACTACTTGTATGATAGGGACGAGGAATCGAATTCAGTTGTTCGACGTCAAAATCACGCGCCAGAAAAGAGCCAATTAGATTGCACCGGGATCTGATGGATTCTCCCAGATGGGGTCCAAGAAATTGACACACCTACACGAGAGCCTGAATTAGCAAAATCAGATGCGCATGCCAGAAAGAGAATTCCTAGAATAGATTAACACAGGCAAGAAAAAATAAACCTCCATCTAAACTATGCTTTTCAAAAATGGCGAGTAAATTCAAACACTTCACGCGAGTATAATTGATAGGGACAATCTTAAGTCGACAAATAGATGGAAATCTTTTTTTTTCTAGAAAATAAAATATTTTTTGTATAAGAAAATAGAGAATACAACTAGGAAGACTGAGAGGAGGATTATCTGCACAAATGAAGCGGATATTTAAGAAAATATTGGTGTCGGTTTTCCACATAAGTCAAACATGCATTTTCTAATGAACATGAAAATGATTCTTACGATTGCTAATAAACTATAACGCTATTAATGTCTAATTTCTTAACGCGGAAGCTGATTGAGAATTCTTCGTAATTAAACATCAGTATTTTTCGAGAGACAGTGGAATCTGCTAGAGTGACGCCTTGAAAGAACCCAAAATATGGCTCCTCTGGTATATTTTGTGTTTCTTAAAAAAATCAGACTTCCAAACTTTGTTTTTCTTCTGCAATTATGCTAATCGGGCTATATATATCTAGAGTTTCCAAGTGACATAATCTTAAATGTTGAGTTTGAACAATGATAGTAAGCTGAAACATTCGACCATGATGTCATTTGAGTTTAGGTAGTAAAGACATTGACAGCTTGGAAACTGTTACGCCTACACGGAAAATGCTGCGGGACCGTAGAGCCGTCTTCTCATGCCGATACACGCACACGCACGCACGCACACGCACACGCGCGTGTTTACGGACTGAAGGTCTGCGTTCTCATGCCGCTAAATACACACATACACATATCTCTTAACATTCAGGATTATGTCATTTCTCTTGGGAACTCTAGATATAGTCTGATTAGCATAATTACAGAAGAAAACACAGGTTGAAGATCACACACACACACACACACACACACACACACACACACATATATATATATATATATATATATATATATATATATATATATATAGAGAGAGAGAGAGAGAGAGATTGAGAGAGCTGAAAGTCGAATGAACGTGAAACATGAAAAAAATGAAAATGAAACACGATAAAGCCGAAAAAACCAGAACTCCCTATTTCTTTTTCTTCATATCCCATCCTCTGGTGAAGCTATAATAAAAGTGAAACATTTTAGATTAAAAAAAAAAACTTTCCTATTTTTCTTTATATAGTATAAAGGAACCAGAAGGCCAAATTGATCATGTTTACGGCTTAACTCGTTTGCGAACCCCAATAGCAGGTTATACGAATTAAATCCAATCTATGCATTTTTTCAACCAATGAAATCTTAACAAAACCTTTGTTTGATAAATAATAATTGATAGAGCAAATATTGTCAAAACGCTTGGCGGACATATCTGTTAAACTATCACGTGTTAATTTTTGACCATTTAGAAGATAAAAATAATAACTTTAAAAAGTAAATAATTCAACAATAAATTCATGAAAAGGCTTTCGTGAGGCAGCGTAAAATATTTTTAAACCAACGAAAACCTTGCATTCACAAAAGATCTCACTGTTATTTTGATTTTGAATCCATTTTACGGATACAAAAATAGAAGCTTCTCAGATTTCAGAATAATTTCGAATGCCAGTTTGATATACACGTGTACAGAATCCTCACCAAACCCACATGGAAGAAAAAGGCAGCAGCCGCCGTCTAAGGCCATCTTTACGCAATCACAGAGAGATTAGGTCTGCCTTCATACATTAAGTCTGTCCAAAAACCAAACATGGCGCTCTGATCACTTAATTATTTCATAAAATCCAAATTTACCGTAAGGAAAATTAATCATTTTGCTGTTATATATTTCTGAGAAAAATGTATAAATTCTATTTCAACTGATAATCTGCCTCTATTTTCCTTCAGAGAATAAACATTTTTATGCTTCACTTAAAAGCTATGTTGTTGTTGATAAATATTTGGAACCCTGCCACTCAGATAACAAGAAAAACAATGATAGACGGATTCCAACATGTTAACAAATATACAAATATGTAAGACATGTAAGAATTGACAGATGTTTCGATTAAATCAGTGTTATTTTCATGGGAATAAAATTAATTAATCTAAACTGGAAATGTGATAAATTATAGCATTCACATTGAACTGGTTTAAAAACTATTTAATAGTATTTAATCTAAACTTCAATTAACAGAGGCAATATTTCTCTAAATACTCTAAGGTTTTAGTTTCGTTTGGCTACTTTTACGGCGGATTTTTATTCCTGGTAATATTTTTTTTCAAAAATGTAAAGTTTGGATTTTTTGTTTTGTTTTGTTTTGTATTACGGCATATCTACCTCAATGGGTTAATACCGACAACATTTTTTATTGCTGGTAATATTTTCTTGAAAAATCTATTGCTGGTAATAATGTACTACTGGCTACAATTTTTCTTCCAAAATTTATTGCTGGTTATTATACAAACTATTTCTGGTATCAAAACCTATTTTTACACTTTCATAGTGTTTTGACGCCAGTTTAGATGTTAACTGTTTACACATCGCTGGGACCCTAACAAGTAGTACCACGCCGGGTCAGGGTGGACCTGGGAACACCAGTAATTAAGAGGTGGTTCCATGCTCCTAAAAAGCTCTTGGTCAGAAGACTTGCTGTCGGATGTAGTTTATCGTCTTAACCAGGACGCGGATGTAGTTTATCGTCTTACCCAGGACAGAATTTTCTAATGTGTAACTGTTTAGTACGATGATAGTAAAAATCAAACGCCATATGCATATAGGGAATTGCATATTAATTACAAAGAACAAAATAGAATTGGAGACGATGACAAAAATTGGTAACATTTATAGCAAGAAAATAACTTTGCAATGAAGAATTATAGAGAAAAAACCCTCGGCAATAGAGGGATTCTGACTATCAGTTAGAAAGACAATCAGTGCATTGAGCATAGAGTGGCATAAATCCCAAGAATTAGTCAAATTCGACATAAAATCGAAAATAAAATGAAACTAAAAACAGGATTATTTGAAATAAAATAAAATGAATGGAATTTTATAAAATAAATGAATTATAGCTGAAGTAGAACTTATCAATGACGATTCAGAGGAGATATTTCGTTGGTTGAACAAAATGGAAATAATGAATTATATAACGAACAACGATACTGGCCAAAATATAACTGATAGAAAAATGGATGGTAGATGGAGAGGTCCTGCGCAGATAGGACAGACAAGTACCAAAAACTGAATTTTCAGTTTCATATTCCATCGTCGTGAAAATAACATTAAAATAAATCGAAACATTTCCAGAAAAAAAAATGATATTTACAAGAATTGTAAAGAACCCAATTAAAAAGGAAGTTAGTGATTGAAAAAGGTTTTTTTTTTTCTTCAATTTAACATGCCTCTTCAGGACTTTTGCGATCGTTGTTCTCCACAATTTCCTGTGTTTTGTAGATCTTAGTAAATAGTTTTCTACTGCTATCTCCCTTAAACCCTGATCTGCCATCCATTTACGTAACTTCGTTTGGTATTTAAGGTTCCTCTGTGCCGCTTAATTCAATAAGGCTTGTGAGTGCCAAATTTTCCAAACCCTCATTGCTCATTATATGTCCAAGACATTCCAACTCTCTCTTTCTCGTGTTTGTTCTTAGTTTCGATTTTCTTCGCAAAATCATCATTGCACACTTGTTCACTCCATTATGCGTGGGCGTGTCTGTATACAATTAAAAGTCACAAACACGCACACACACACACACACACACACACACATATATATATATATATATATATATATATATATATATATATATATATATATATATATATATATATATATGTCTGACGATCGCAGAAGCGTGGGGCCCGGGGTCGCAAACTCATATCAATCCAACCAAACATGTTAGCTCTATCTCTGATATTAGTGCTTTCTAATAAGTACCGCGCATATAATATATAAATAATTATATATATATATATATATATATATATATATATATATATATATATATATATATATATATACACTTTTCACACACACACACATATATATATATATATATATATATATATATATATATATATATAAGGTTGGTGCAAAAATAATGTCGGTTTTTGGCGTATTTTAACGTCAAAAACCGACATTATTTTGTCACCAACCTAATATATATATATATATATATATATATATATATATATATATATATATATATATATATATATATATATATATATTCTTCTATGTGCCGTCTCCTCGCAGGACTTTTGTGGGCATGGCTTTCAACAATTTACAGTCCTTTGTAGCTCTTATTAAATTGTTTCTTTTTTGCTTTCTTTCCTAAAGCCCGTTCTACCATCCATTTACTCAACGTTTTGCGGGGTCTTATAAAGATGGCTGTACCTGAAGACTATATTGTACCTTTGAAGATTTAAAACTATCAAAATGCAAGGTGCTTGAAGTAAAAAAAATTCACAAATGTCGCTGCTGACGTCATGATTAACTCCTGTTTGTTTGGAGCCTTAAGTTTATTAGAAAATGATTGTGACAGACTCATAGCCTTAGGAAGCCGAAGTGTAATCCAACGTTAACTAACTCTAAAAGCTACAACAATCGGATTGGATGCATACCTTACAAAAAGCAATGACTCTCTCCTAAAAATAGTAAAAGCAAATGCACTCCATCAACAAGGAAGCTGCACTCTTCAAGGAACAACTTTATATACTTGAAATCCTACCAACAAAAAAACGAAGCGAATAACATCTACGCCAAACAAGTAAAACGGGAAGCAAAAGGAAACATTGGGAGGACAAGGTTTGCATAGCAAATACCTAAAATGTAATCAAGAATAATTTCTGAACAGAAAACACATCATTCGCTGAGAAAGACCTGGCTGGAAACGGAGACAGAAGTTTAAATCATTATAGCTCATGACTAAATCCTCGCAACCAGATTCTATCACTGTCACACGATTCAGTATTTAACTCCCACAAAATGGGGGATCTGCGGCACATATGATGAAACTGTATTATCTCAGGTTGACGGGAACTAGCAAAAAATAAATATACCCACAGACATAACAAATGAGTGACATATGTGCACTGAAAGATGTGCAAGCAACACAAAATCGATACCACTGACAGATGGTATGAGCACCATCCTTGCACCGTTACACAAAATAACGATGTAACTATCTTTTGGGACATCTCAATTAAAATTGACAGCGAAATAAAAGCCAACAGACCTGATAATAACATAAAAGACAAGAAAATCATCAAGATTATGCTCATCGAAATTGCAGTACTATCTGGAAAAAAAGAACATCTACATGAAAATTATCGAGAAATTAACCAAATGCAAGTATCTGAAGATCGAGATTAACAGGATGTGGGGAATGAAGACTGACACTTTACAAATAGTAATCGGATTTCTAGGCTTCGGGATAAATGAAGTGGGCCATTTTCCTAAAGGGCTCCCAGGTAACATCAACATATAAGGTGCCTAGCAGATCGCTTTACTAGGAACATCCCATATATTAAGAAAAGTGATGTCATTTAAATGACAATTCTCTTATAGGGCCTAAAAACCATAGTTTGGACCCGGCTATACAGGATACAAAGCAGCAAACATAACTCACACAAATAATAATAATAATAATAATAATAATAATAATAATAATAATAATAATGATAATTGTTTTAATCTCTCATGGCTTCTGCTCTTAACAGATCGGAAGTTTAACGTCTAGATTTATTATATTGGTGATTTAAGAAGGGTTATATTAAGTATCCCGTTCACTATAATAGAGTTGCTTGTCAGTTTCGCGTCCTTGGTATGACGATAAATTACATCCGCGTCCTGGGTATGAAGATAATCTGCATCCGCCTCATGGGTAGCACGATGATCTACATCCGCGTCCTGGGTTGAAGGTAATCTGCATCCGCGTCGTGGGTGGGACGATGAACTCTGTCCAGCGGCGTGGCCTCTAGTCGGGAGGTTTTGAGGAGCATGGAGCTGGTGTTCCCTGGTACGCCTGACTCGTGATCGAGAGGCCTTTTGTTTATACGTATTTGAAACAATATTACCAGCTATATATTTTTGAAGAAAAAATATTAACAGAAAGAGATTTTTGACAAAACAAAAATATTACCAGGAAAAAAAATTGACATTAAATGACCCATTGAGGTCGATATGCCGTAAAACAAATTAAACCAAACTAAACGTCTTAGTTTCCTATTGTTATCCAGTTGGCCATGTCAAATAGAACCGGTCACATTTGCATCTATTTATATGAGCGAGAGTCGTGGGTGAGGGGACTTCATGGGCGGGAGCGGAGAAAGTAAGAATTTTATTTTTGAATGATGAGATAAGAAAGACAAAGTGACCGGAGGAATAGAATTTCTGTTTCTAACAAGGACGTCCCCTCAAAGTTATGAGCCGAATTACGCTATGCAGCACACATTTTGTCGTTGTGTATGAGCCTGTTAAACTTGGTGGCATTATGTTCATGTTAGTATATTCTAATCCAGTATCGGTTTTGCTCTCTGCTTTCTAACATCCTATATACAACACTAATATTAGTAGTAGTAGCAGCACAGTATGTATGTCTATATATAAATATATATATATATATATATATATATATAAAAGCTGGAAGTATACAAAACATTAATACGAGTCATAAATTATAACCATGGAATATTAGTGTTTGGGCATTTTACATTATATATATATATATATATATATATATATATATATATATATATATATATATATATATATATATATATATATACACAAAAAAAACAAAAAGTACATGAACACAGCCGTTCTGTATACGGCTGTCATAAGTCTCAGGTGTCTGTCTCCGACCATTATCTTAATTTTATTTTTCAATTTCAGTCCTCCTCTCCCAGATGCCTTGTTAATGTGAAAATTTGCAAGTATATTTCATTAAAAAACGCAATGACATTCGAATAATACCAGGAGCACTAGGAATTAAAAAAAAGTATTACTGCTACTATACTGGGACATACTTAGAGAACATCCCAATACAGTACTTACAATTTGTGATACAATAGTTTGCACTTATGAGCTATCATAACGTCTTTCTCGATGTAATTTATTTTATGAAAAAACTTCTTTGATTTCAAGTCTTATGTAAGATTTTTGCAAAAAATTTATGGAACATCAAATCAATAATAAAATGAAAATGTTATTACTACATCTACTACTACTACTACTACTACTATTAGGTTGGTGCAAAAATAATGTCGGTTTTGACGTTAAAAAATACGTCAAAAACCGACATTATTTTAGCACCAACCTAATACTACCACTACTACTAATAATAATAGAAAAATAATACACCAGTTAAAAGAGTGAATGTATCAACAATAAAAAAAAGTACAGTGTGGAACAAACGGATGACTATATTGAAAAATAATATCATTTTAAAAATAAGGAAGGAATATAAAATTTGAAGACGCAGTGTGAACAATCGCAATGTCATTTGGATTGGAAGGAATTCAATATAATAGAAAGAGATAAAACTATTGAAATGAAAGAAACATTTAATTCGACATTCGATATTAGATCAGTTTGACAAGAAAATATCTACAGCACAACTTAGAGCGTACTTATATGTAATTATGAAATAATAAAAATAAAGAGAATTATTACGCCAAGGATCATGGTAAGATAGCATTTTGCTTAATAATACTATCATTTTGGTTAAATAATTAAGGAAAAAATCATAGAGATATCTTCATAAAAATATTACTGATACAAACATCATCTACATATGCACAATACTGGATTGAATAATTTTGTTTTAATCTTAAATGAACATGCGTTTTATTGCAACTCATAAATATTAATCTATGATATTTAGAAATGAAAGAACAGGATTGAATATTGAGGGACAATCAACAGATATCATGTTCCATGATGAATTCAAAATACTTCCAGAGTGAAATTCAAGTAAATAACAGTTTGGGTCGATGGAGAAACAATTATATTAATATAATATGTTACTGGTTGGATTTTTCAGTTATCTTAATATTTTAATTATTTTTTAACTCATTCACAGAACTAGACAAACTTGATTATATTCAGATATAATTGAATATCAGCCTGAATATTCAACAAATCTTATTAGAGAAGGACGTTTTTGTTTAATTAGTTTTATCTAATATATATATATATATATATATATATATATATATATATATATATATATATATATATATATATATATGATAATGTTGTCATACATGTATATATTTAACTGTATAATATGTATCTAATATATATGTAATATATATGTAATATGTATGTATATATGATAATATTGTCATATATATATATATATACATGTATTTAACTTTATGATGTTATTTTCATATATATATATATATATATATATATATATATATATAGGTTGTGTCAATTATGTACTAAGTCTACAAAAAAGAAAGCATTTTGTTTTTTATGCACAATAATCAGTGACCTCCATAATTTTGTTGTATTATGTGTATATAGAGCCTTAGCTGCTGATCTGTTTTATTTAGTGTAGGCACGTCCCGGACACAGACACACACATACACATACACACTCATATATATATATATATATATATATATATATATATATATATATATATATATATATATATGAATCGAATATGTGTTTGTGTATATGTTCGTGCAAAACCGATTTTTGCCAGCATGAACTGTTAAATGAAAATGCATTTTCTAAATAAAATGTAAGCCAGTTTAAGATGTAAAATCTTTCCAAGCACCGACCTTTATGCAACCATGTTTTTTTTTTTTTACCAGAATAGTTTCAGCAGACAGTAAACCTAGATGTTTAAGTTAAAAAAAAAGCTCGCTTATAAGTGTAATTGAAGTAATATCTGGAAGAAAGGAAGTGGGAAATTATGAAAAAAGAGAGACAGATCAATAAAGTGGGAAGGGAAAGTACGGAAGCCCTTAGTACAGATACACTTATCCGAAAAAAATTCTAGATAATAGGAATTTTCTTGTCTTTTGCAAGCCGCCATTACATTCGATATCTCGATAAGTAGACTAATCTGCTCTGAATACATCATTTTAATTTTTTTTTCTTTTAGGCATAATTTGTACATACTAAACCCGATGTTACTTTTCCCTATATCCAATTTCATTCTGAGGATTTTATTATTTTCATCTACCACACATATCTTGCAAGTTTCGTTTTATTTTTTGTATTTTGCCAGATTTACTACATCTCTTTGAACGTACCCTCTATGGATCCAATGTATCTTTTTTCCTAGCCCGTTTCGTGCTTAACAGTAGCCTTGTAAATTCCACCTTCCACCTAACAATTACCTTTTAATAGTCAATCAGAATCGTTTCGGCAAATGTCGTTTTCTTCGCCCGTATCAGCATCTGTTCCACTCATAGTTGGGTTTTTGATCTCATACCTGGTTTTTTGATGTTCTGACCCTAGATTATTTCTCCCATGTTATTAGTATAAGAGCAATTTTTCTTGAAAATATTTCTTCTGAAAATATTTTGTAGCTTGGAATTTTCGGGGAAGTGATCATTTTAATTATTTTATTCTTTCTTATTTTTTTTGAAGAACGAAACACTTTCGATAATATATTTTAGTATGAAAATATTGAAATCAAAAGTTAAAAATTCTGGTGTCGCCGTGTCTGGATTAAGTATAGCCTAATTCATTTAAGGTTCCAACTATTATTTTTTTATTCTTGTTGACTATATATCCGAAAATATGAAGCGTCAGATTTTTAAAAAACACGGTTTAGCGAATTTTCCCATTGTGTCAATAAATAAGACACTATTAATATGAGTTTATACATCATATATCACCTATATATACATGCACACACACAGATTTGTGTCTTTGTGTTTGTATCATAGTCTTTGTAAGTACTATATATATATATATATATATATATATATATATATATATATATATATATATATATATATATATGTTGACCATGTTCACCAGAGTCTATGAATATAGAATACAAAGCAGTATGTATTCTGTTCAATAAAACAAGGTTAAAGATTAACACTCACGAACAAAAGTTGGCTGTGAGTATTTGGGAAAAACATGGCCGCCTTTATACACGGGGCATTGAATATTTTGAGCCTTCTGATTGGTTAACCCTTCTACTGGTGAACTATAAAATGTGTCAGCTCATTTTGGCTGGCTCACTAGTACACCAAGGTACACAAAACTCCAACAATATATATATATATATATATATATATATATATATATATATATATATATATATATATATATATATATATATATATATATATATTACAGGAAACATTCTTATTAATAAAAAACAGGGAATATTTTTATTAATGAAAATGTCTTATACAAAAATTTCGTCTCAGTTACAAGTAGAAATTTCAAACTATCTTTCGTCCGACGCTCCGCCAGAAGAAGAATTGCCGGAAGTAAGAACATCTACTGAAATCTTGCAATAGAGAGACAAGGGGGAGAGGAAAAGAAAAAAGACATAAATTTTCTCTGAACGAGACAAAGTCTCGGCGAAGAGTGCCAGTTTATATTTCACCCCCCCTCTACTTACATGGAGACGGATAAAACGTATTGATAAAAACCGGCTACAAGATGTTAAAATGGCGTTTCGTCCGTGAGCTGTGCAGCACAGTAAAGAACTCCGCTAAACAATTGGACATACAAGTGACGGAAGTAAATAAATACTCTCCGATAGCAGACTCATGGGCTTGTGCGTGCCCGGATGTTAATGGAGCATACCTACGAAAAAGACCAGGCTCATGCTGTGCAATATGCAACTTCAGCCGTTGGATAGTTTATATGCACATAGTCGGACTCACACCGACAATTAAAACGATAAATAACAGAACTTTGTTACGGACATATATGAAAGCACTTATGACAGCAAAGATGCTCCATACTACTACTGAATTGATGCAGTGAATGACAGTTAAGGAGATCTTTTCAGCGCATGATTGATTAGACGAGCCAATCTAAGGTAATCTCACGTAGACATGGCATTTAGTTGAACCTAATGTTTTAATTTCATTAAACTTCGAAATAATAAGCCTGATGTTTGTTTGGATGACACTTTTCGGATGGCCTCTGTCGAAAAAAATAGTAATTTTCATGAGTTTGGCATCAGGTTTTAACTTCGAACATTTAATCAATACTTGATCAGTAGGTGTTTTGATAAGGTTAATTTTCCTAGATGTAGCAGAAAAAGAGTCCCAACTGAGATACAGTTCAGTAACATTGTGCTTCATATACACACTGGTGAGGAAAGAAGTAAGAGTTCTTTCAAGCAGCACCTCCAGGACAGGTAATATATTGTTAGTCTCCACCTCCATAGTAAATTGTAAAGAGAGTTTGAAACTATTTAGATTTTGAAAAAAAAAAAACAGCCTGGCTCTTTATATTCATTTTGTTAAGCATTTCATCACTAGCAAAGCAGGAGTGTCACTAGCCCGCAAGGGATTAGAGAGCAAACGAGTTGCAGAGAGATGGCCGTGTCTATATTATCGGAAATGCTATCGTGTACACCAGTTTACAGGGGGATGGTGAACGATAGAGAAAGACGAGATAGCTTACTGAATTGAGGAGAGATAGACGGAGACACATATAAGAAGGGTCTGGACATTACAAAGAGAGTTCCCTAGCCAATGGGAGATGATCGCAGACATAAACATACAGGCTATGCGTGTGGATTTTACAGTCCTTTCTAAGGGGAAGAAGGTAGGCGGGAATCGAGAATTCAGAGTGGGTACTGACGAGATAAGGTTGTCGCAGAGATCTAATATGTCAGGAGACTTTTCGAAAAGGAACGATTCCACACTGAAGAAGTTGGTACGAATGCCAGGGATGTTGAAGAAGGGAATTTTAAAGGGTTTAGGTGATTATTTAGCTGGTTTAAGTTTATATTTTTGATTGTTTCTGATCATATTGAGTTATGCTGGTAAGGAAAATGCCCAATATTATAGTAACAGGTGGTCCTCGTATATGCCATGGGCAGAAAGGAACTGGTGTAGACAGCAATATAATGTGGCCTCTCGGTTTCCCACCGGAGTTGCCTGCTGGGACAACCTTCCATGCACGATATGGCACTGCAAGAACCCAGATGTTTTGCAACTGTTACTCAGAGCAGCTTCTCAAGTGTTTACGCAAACGTTCGGTCTCCTAACTACCAGTAGGGATCAGCAACCAGAAACTGCCAATCCGGTAGCCTCAGTATGAAGAGACGTTGTCATAAACCGCACACATCACAAGAGATTCACGACAGCTCTACTAAGAGAAGACTAGAGAAAAGGAATAGATCTGTGAATCCCTTCCTAACCAGGAAACAAGGGATGGGTTTCCACTGTCAAAGAGAAGAGACTTGAGTAATGACAGGGCCATATGTAAGCATATGTACGTCTTTTACCGAAACAAAATACAAAAAAAAAATAGAAACAAACAAACACGCCATCAATCAGCAACATGCATAACATCCTGAAATAAAAATGAAATATTAAGTTTCAACTTAGTCTTTGAAGATGACAGTCCACGTCTGGAAGTCGGGAATAAATATCACGGTCAATACTTGCATGGAGCCAGTAGAAAAAAATCAAATATTTAATATTCAAAGTTTAGAAAAGGTAGGTAGGGAAGAATAAATTCATCTCAATCAAAAGAATTATTTAAAAAATAAGTTCCGAACAAAAGAAGAAGGAATAATTAAATAAAATGATTAAATAATGAATTTCAGAGAGACACATACAAGTAAGAATGGCGTGATATACTTATTTATGTGGCTTCGTAGAGAGAAATTAAGGAAGGAAATTTGTTTTAGTTTTGCTAGAAATGGCGATCTAATGTGGCCGCAATTAAATCTCAAGACCGAGGGAAGGGCAGTGCTAAGATCGCCTATTGCAGAACATTATCTTCGCGTGGAAGACAATATTTCATGTCTGCGAGACAGGAATATATATAAAGTCAAATAATAGCATGAGAGAGAAAAAATTAAAGATTTAATATTCAGAAAAAAAATTTTCAAAAATTAGGTTGAATACATTCAATTGCATTAAATAATTAATAAAAAAAAATAATGCCGAGTTAAAAAAGGAATAGTTAAATAAAATTATTAAAGAATGAAATTCAAAAAGATACATAGAAGCAAGACGGGCACGATATAATTATTCACGTGGCTTTGTAGACGAAAATTAACCAAGGAGTGACAATTTTCTTTTTCTTTTGTTGGCAATGGCTATCTAGTATTGTAATGAAAAATTTTAAAATGTCATCACATAACAGAAATAGCAGTACAGTTTAGTGATTATCAAAGAATTACCTACAATGTATTGGCCAAATGTCCAAAAGGACTATAGACCGTTAAACCATCAATCTGTTGGTACATTATCATTATCAAAGCTGAAAGAGACAGACTTAGTAGCCATTCCCATCAGCTCGACAAAGACAAATCTCAGGAAAAGATGGTGTATTTAAAGGGCCCTGATACAAGTAGTCACCACAAATATCAATAGTCTCGTAGAGGGACATTCCTGAACAGATAACAAATATAAAAAAAAAACACAAAAAAATCCGTGTTAACAGAAAGTTGCAGTTTACATGTCTCAACACAAACTTGAACCAGTCTGAAATACTGTACTCATAATAATACAGTAAAACAGGATCAAGCACTTCAACCAACCACATGGCTAAATCATCACGGGCAGAACCCATCGTAGACAAATTGGGCCGAACGTTCGGCAAACCATACCTCCTTGGATGCTGGCAGCCAACAGGTTGAATTCTATCGTATATATGAATTCTGATGAACATGTTTCAAGACATTCAAACAATCTATTCTGAAATTGAAAGGTACCTTGAAATTTTTATTTTTAATCGACACGATTCTTTTTTATTAATAGAATATTATCTGTTTTAAGAATACTGTCTAGTTGGTGTAGCACTCCCCATACACACAAACACAGGGATCTGCCTCTCTCTCTCTCTCTCTCTCTCTCTCTCTCTCTCTCTCTCTTTCTCTTTATATATATATTGAAACCCAACCTAAACAAAATCAATTATGGCATCTCTACAAATATTCTTAAAAATCTATAATTGTTAACAGAAGCCACTGGTTTATACCAATGGCTTTCGATTCATACTTCTACAATTCACTCTCGTGTGGTCATGTGTGACGTCATAAGATGCGGTGCGATTTCCGCTTCTAGCGTCTTATATGCACGTGTTTATCGTTGCTTAGAAATCTTCCATGTAAACATTGACAGACTATCATCACTGTCGTGTCCGTATATTGTTTAATATGTTGTAATTGACATCTTTGATAATGGCTTAAGTAAGTCGAAATATATATAATAGTAAATATCTACGGTCACGGATACCCCACTTTAAACTCGGCTGTGCCACATCTTGCTGCGTGGTGCAGCGGGTATATATATATATATATATATATATATATATATATATATATATATATATATATATATATATATATATATATATATATATATATATATATATATATATATATATATATATATGTAGCATTTTGTTCTAATTTTTATTGTTTCATTATTTCTCTTAATGTCATTTTTGGAAGATATTTACATTAGGTGTAGAGTGTAATATTCTCATTATTAAATATTTCTTTTTTCAGTTTCCCTAATGTGACTTCCGTTTATATGCCTTCTACGAACAAAGGAAAAGAATTAGATTGAAAATAGACAAATATATTCAAATCAATGCTGGCTTTTGTATATTAATAGTTTTATTTAGCTTCCTCTAATATTTCTTGATGTTAATGTTGACTTGTTAATTTGACCTGACCTCATACCTTATTCCATAAGGAAAACTGTCTTTGATTTATAAGCATTAAATAAAAAAAAGCAAAATCGATATTTTGATATTTGAGGATGCGCTAGTGAGCATAATATTTAATCTCATTCAATACATAAATCAGAAAATCATTTGAATAGGCAAACAGACGACCCATTCAATTATATGCTGGTTGCAATTTCCCCTTGCAGTGTTACACCAGTGGTGCATAGGAGGGTGTTTTAGATCACCTAAAATAGTAGCAAGAACAGTGAATGCAAACTTTCAAGAAGGCATAATTGTGATGACAAAACCAATTCATTTACCTCATGTCTTCGTAAACTAACGTTAAATCAATCCTACGATACTTCCCTGCAAATGGTCTCATTAAGGACAATTCTAACCGTCAATTTGACGTAATCATAGTGTATAGAAGGCATTAAATGTTAGAGAATCACTTTCCTGTTTCTAAACTTCTTGAAGCTTTCTTTCTTCTGCAAATGTAGCAATTGTAGCAATTAACCTTTTCACTGATTTGAAATGTTTTCTTATCTCTGAACAATGACTTAGCAAGTATAACGATTAAAATAATGTAAGGAATTGAATTTCGCGTTACACTCTTACTTTCCAATATCTAGAGAACTTCGAACATTGTTTCCTCTTGTGTAATTTTGTTTCAAGGATTTTGATTACTTTGGTTCGGAATAGCTTGTCACAAGACGTAGCGTTTTATTGATTACAGTAAACGTTACGGAATGTCTTTTAAGAAGATGTTAAGATAATATTATCACACTTTTGGGCTTCCTGTTCATGGTATACCGATATTACATCCACTCAGATTTAATTCTGTATCTTGGTCTTTGTTGAAATGATTTTTGAAAATTTCTTGTGTGAGAGTGTCCAAAGTAATTTATTCAGCATAGGCATGACGCAGTTCAAATTGCAGAAAAACACAAACATCGCATGATAGCATTCGGTAAAGAACTGTTAGTCATTCATATGGTTTTGAAACAGATCACGATAATGAATATTTGCATAAAAACAATATTAAATTATGAACACGTCAGTAAAATAGGTTTATATCACATACCTGTTCACAAAAGATGATTGCTTTCAATTGATCTTTTAGTCATTTGAAATAAACATATTGCATTTGCGTAAAATGTGGTACAATTAATATAATCATTTTCCAAGCGTAGCTAAGATGTGGCATCAGGCTGAAAGTATGAGGTACCCAGTGAGGATCGAACTCAATATTCAGTCTTAATTTTTCAAGCGAAACAAGCTTAATAGCCATTACATCACCTCGAGGTGCCCAAAGTGGTTTTCCAAGCGTAGCTCAGATGTGACACAAGGTCGAAATTATGAGGCTCACAGTTAGGATCGATCTCACTACAAAGTCGTAATTGTTCTAGCGAAACAAGCTTGCTAACCATTACACCACCTCGAGGTGCCCAAAGTGATTTTCCAAGCGTAGCTCAGATGTGGCACAAGGTCGAATGTATTAGGCATACGCCATCTCGAGTTGGCCAAATTAATATATACCGTGTTTTAAAGATATGAATACAAGAACGAATCGAAATTATTATATTACGATAATCACGTGGAATGTGTGAAATGTATCCGCTACCAAGAATGGAAAGAATTTAAAAAAAAAAGAAAGAAAAGAAATGGGAAATAAACATAAAGGAAAAATAAATCAGATGATGGCTCAATTGGAAATTTAGTCTATTCAAGAACGGGATCCGCTTCAACGCCTCAACATTATGAGTCGTTGTCATTGACTCTAGGCTATTCTGAGTTCTCGACTTTTTCATTTTATTTATTGGATTGATCGATTAAATTCCTTTAGTGTCAAATATTTTTCTTTCTTTCTGTTTTTCTCTGTTATTTTAAAATAACCGATCAATACATAGATTGAGTGCAGAAAACAATCAGATTTTCAATTTGATTCCATCGGAATGTGTCAGGATGGACAGAAGAATAATAATCTTGTTGAAAAAAGCTGTTCGTTAAATGACAAGAAATATTATTGACAAATGAATAAAAGCAATCGACTCAGAATAAATAAACTACAGATACAGAAACGGCAAGCTAACAATGGGTAATCAGTGAAAGTTGTGAAAACGATTTAGACGCTACTATGAAAAATAATGCTAAATAAAGTGAAATAGTATAGAAATGTAAAGGTGGTTTACTTAGAATTCAAAATTCTCCGCGCAATCTAACGAAGACATCAAATATATTCGAAATATTAAAACAAACAAGAGAATTCAATTCATATAGAATCTGGCTGTTTTAACATACCACAGATTTCGATTGAGAACATAAAAAAAGTCAATAAAAATCCAAACATTGTCGGAGACAAAAAAAAAACAAAAAAACGTAACGATTTTACTGCTAATAAATATATCACTTGAGGGAAATAAAATATTTCCTGAAAGTATAATGAATGTGGAATTCTGAGGTAAAAATAAAACTCTTCGAAAACGCTATACTTAAAATCTTTAAACATAATATATAGAGCAATATATTTTTGGATATAGTTTTTTTTTATCCCTACACAAATTTATCAGATAGGAGTTTTCTTCTGCCTGTCGTGTCTCTTCATGACGCTGGCAATCCACTAATCCCAGTATTTCGTAAAACTTAAAAGCGACTGTTCTTGTATTAGTCCTCTTCCACCTCCTTCTACAATCCATTTATATAAGCTCGTTAGATAGTTTAATCACTGTTTTATTCTGTCCAATTTGATTTCAGTATGTGCTACGAGTGTCAGTCTTTTTTCCAAACATTCCTTCTCCAATCTTTCAATTTTTATATATAATCGTCCTTCTTAAATTAGTATATAATAAGATTTCTTTCTTTCTTTACATTCTTCGTTTATTGTATGCACGGCGTTCGTCATATCATTTGAAACTTTCCAATATTCTAAACTAATATTACTGTGCAGAAAGTTTCCAGTTCCTTAATACTCTGTAGAGAGTTTCCGGTTTCTTAATAATTTGTTTAGCCTTTTGCTATTGGAATAAACCTTCAAATTCAAATCCGTTCTCAGTCTAAATTTCTGATATGAGATTACATTATTACTATATTCAAGACGTTTCGGCTGAATTGTTCCGTTGTACGTTTTGGATTTTCGAACTAAACCCTTTATTTTCATCGGGATAAATTGATCTAGTTCCAAGTAACTATTGTTCTAGTTCTCAGTTATATCTCTCTATCTCTCTAATTAATTGTTCACCACTGCAGCAGCCAGGTATTGAACTCACAACTCATTGGTTCAAGTCATTGGATCCAGCCAACGTGTCCTTAAGGATATCACTGTATGAAATTTTGGAACTTATAAACTTAATGTCTCTGTACCATTTTTATCAGAGCTCATATTGCAATTATCTGTTATCAGTTTACAAATCTTCTTTCTTATTCCATTTTGATATCTCCAGTACACAGATCCCATACTTAGCATTTTTTCTTACCTATGACTATATATTCTGATTTTTTAAAAAAAATTGTTATTCCCTTTTCTTGCATTCGCTTGCTAACTTGTTTATGAGTCTGTGGGTTAAATATCACGAGAAACGTGATCGTATGGTCTTGATTGCCAACTAGTCTATCGCAGAATGAATTGGAAACTGCGAGAAAATCTGCCTCGAATGTGTTGAGCCTCAAGAGACATGATCGCCCAAGCGTGTATCACATATGGCACTTAACTGATTGGAATGAGACTGCAGTCTTCTTTCAGTGTCAACTATCAACAAAGAATCACTATGCCACTAAAAGAAAATAAACTATATAAAGTATCTTATATTAAGTTTGTTCCGGCGGCTAATAAATCCTGTTGGGATCGAGTTTTCCTTTAGGATAGCCTCGCTGTCGAAGTTGATTGAATTTGTTGAATAGACAAATCTTTTTCTGATGCCCCTTTCTATTTTTTGTGTAATTCTCAATTCATTTTCTCTCCCTATATATGGGGTTTTATCAATCGATATGTTCTGAACTATTATAACATCTTTCCTAAATATTTTTCCTAGAATTTTGAATGTATCACCGAGATTTCTTTTTTCTTTGTTTTTCTTTTTTTGCATTTCGTTTTCATAATCTCTGAACCATAAATACACATTATGTTACACTTCTTCTTCTTACTCCGAAAGTATTCTGATCACAAATATAGAAGTCATTTTTTCAATATTTTTGAGAAAACTACACAATTCTTGTTCAATCTTCAGTCTAACTTTGCTTCGCCCTCTCTTCATCAGTATTACGATTTATAAGTTTGCTTATATGATTCATTAAGCTGATTGTCCGTTTGGGCTTGCATTCGTTTGGAGGATCAGATAGTTAAGACAACTTGAATTTCACATCAAATTACGCGGGAAACCTCATATTAGGAGTGCGTGTGAGCGAAACGGTTTAAATGATCTGATGGTATATAAAACGTTGCTCCATCTGAAAAGGTGTACGTAAAACTTGTTAGCATATCATGCATATTTGGCTATGATGTCTGTGCCCGATATACCTTTATCAAACCGAAGGTAATTATGGGTATAATGGGCTTCGTATATTCGTAAGCCAAAGTCACTTTGTTGGCGTCCTGTTCTCTCACTTATTATTATCATTATTTTTTTTTTTTTATTCCTGGCGTTTAAACATTTCTTTCCGGGTCCCGCCCAGGGACCTAAGGTTAGAAATGGCATCATGACACTTTCCACTGACAAAAAAAAATTACATAGATACAGCCCTTCGTAAAGTGTGGGCTGTACTTGTCAGAACAATTTTTTGTATCTCCTTGAGCCATGGACTTCCAGGAATCCCTTCAATTAGTCAACTGCAATCTTTTACAACCAGTCCTAGGGCTCCAACTACAACAGGGTTGTTGATGTTACCATATTTTTATTATTATTATTATTATTATTATTATTATTATTATTATTATTATTATTATTATTGTATCTGTTATTATTAGAGCTTTGGGTCTGATAAAGAAAAGGAACTCAAGAAGAAGTCAATGAAATCATTGATGGACCATCTCACCGAGAAATCCGAAAAATAGTTCCTATAAGTTCCTTCTGCGAACAGCTTTATCGACTTGTGTTATATAGATATATAACACTGGTGATCCCATTATTGAATTAAGTACACCACGTGACCACAGAGGAAACGGATTTATGGAAGGTAGCGTGTGTCTAATGGATCGTTACTCCACTATCTTTTATACTATATGGACCGATATTCGCTTCTCTATACTATATCTCCATTCAGATCATTTTGCAGATTATTATTCGAGCGACTATTATAGAGCAAGTATAATTATTGCGAGATTATTCGAAAGCGTCTGACACCAGTATTATTCAACAGCGTTAATATATCAATATTTCTGAGATGAGGTATCATGTATATTATTTACATTATTCGGACTATTGTCCTCATCTTCGTCGCCATATTTATTACAACGTTTCGGCCGTTGTATACTCCGGCCTTCTGTGTCATGCGTCCTTGAGGACACATGGCACAATGTATAAAGGTCTTAGTTAGAACCAGTGACAGGACCCAAAGAGTGTGAGTTCAATAACCGGTGAAGCCAGTGGAGAACTTTCAGAGGGAAATTATCAAGAGATAACTGGAACTAACACACATTAATCATGGTACGTGGGACCAGAACAGTCTACTCCAGTGAGCGAAATAAACGGTTCAGTTCGACATTCCAACCACCTGAAGAAGTCGGAGTGTACAACGGCCGAAACGTTATAATAAATAATGAGCGTTAATATAGTTGTAATCTGTGATTAGAAAGTTTCTACTGTAACGAGTATTACGAAAGTTCCAACGAGAGTTCGTTGGCATTACAAAAGTAGCAACGAGAGTTCGTTGGCATTACAAAAGAAGCAACGAAAGTTCGTTTGAAACACAAAAACTTGTTAATTTGTTTATAGCGTTTTTTTGTTTAATTTCGCAAAAACCACAAGAAACCATATCCTTCGCTTTCACGAACTCATCGTTTATGAGCTGCGTGTAATTCTAAAATAAATTTAGGCCAAAAATATTCTTTTAAAATATTTATAATTGTAGAACATATAAATGAACTTAGTGTTTAGATGATAATGCTTGTTAATATCCTAGCAAAATGACTTTGTATTTGGAATGATATTGGTCAAAACAGATGTGAAACAATATTAGAGATACAAGCATTATTATTACTGATTATCAGTACTAATATGATTATTTTTTTGTTAATATATTTTTATATTTGCTATTAATATTATTTTTTCCATAAATATTATCATTCTCAACCTTAGTTTTTTAATTAACATTGTATATATTATAATAATTAATATGTTTAATTATCATTAAAAATATTATTATCATTATCACATTTCTCATTTATCATCTATGATAATTATCTTGAACATTTTACTCATCATCATAATCATCATCATCATCATCATCATCATTATGATCATAATCATCACCATCATCATCGTATGTTATTATTATTGTTATTCTCCTCATAATTCTTAATTCATATTATCCTCATTATTATTATTTTATTATTTCCAGTTATTTTTATCAACATTATCATTTAATACTTCATCATTGTCATTTTTGCTATATTTATCATTATTAGTATAATAGAGTTTATCATTATTTCCATGGCGTCGTCTTTATTAAAGTTATCATTATTGACATTGCTTCTGCTGTCATTATTATTATTGTTGTTTTTTTTTATTTTCTTACTTAACGTTATTATTATTATTATTATTATTATTATTATTATTATTATTATTATTATAGTGATAATTGTCGGTGTTGAAGGTGGTGATGAATGCGGGATGTAATTCTTGCTTTTGTCTCTGGTTTTGTCGATCTGAACGTATTCTCGACTGAATATGGATTCTTTTCATACAAGAAGCGCTTTTGAATCGAAACTGCTGGGTTAATTGTTATTGTCATTTTTAAGTAAATAGCCATAAATAAAACGCAATTCCTCTGACGCATGGCCCGATTTCAAGAGAAAAACACACACAGAATCCTGAACGTCAGAAATAAAAGTAATAACATAATTATTTATTTTTGTTCTGATTCAAAAGCTTGTAACTCGTTCTGTTCACAGAAACGCAGCGTTTTCCGAAGTTATTTCTCATAATCGATTCTCCTTTTCAGTGTAATTCTCGGTTATTCAATTCTACCGATATTTTAATCTCCCATATCATTATATTTCTTTTATTAAAAAAAAAATAGTACTCCTTATTCAGAATAGCTACCGATAATGCTATCTTTATTAATTTTTAACTATTTTTAATTCTCGTAATATCATTAAAAATATTTTTTGATTTATTCGAAATCAGTTTTTTCAGTAATGCTCTTTTCATATCGGTTTTGATGTAAAATACCTATTATGGTATATTTCTAATGGTTTCTTTAATCTTAAAATTATTTATAGAATACTTCCCTCTGGGATTCTGCGTTCACATTTTGCTTGAACAAACATGGAGAAAATTTTTCAGCATCGACTCTAAGAACATACTTTTTGACGCACGAATCAACTACGAATATTCCAGCAAGGTTTCAATCCCATTGCTTGTCTCAGTTGCGTTACGCTATTGCTGCGTCCCTGTTATATTTGAGTAGGCCAACGAATTTTGTAAATGAAACATTTGTCATTAAAGCTGTTTGATAGTTGTAAATATTTAGCAAGTCATTTCATAAAAAAATTATAGGAGAAGCGTAGTTGTAACCACCGCCGGATGTAAGCCCGTCATGCACAGTTTAAATCCCGGCCAAATCTACTTCATTCAACTTCGCATAAGTAATCTTGGAGAAGATATGAATAAATTTATTCCCAAGATAGCTATGGGGGTAAATAGCAGAACGAACTCAGCTCTCTAGTAATTCCGGATTTAAAACAGTTCAGGCGTGGAGCCGGTTAATCCATCATGTAAAATAAACACTACTTTACTGCTGGCACTAAACTAAACACGCAGCCGGAACAATGAAATCTTGCTGCTGTCTCCAAGTTCTCCACACAGAGTAAGAAACGCTCTCTCTTATTTTATACATTACATGTTATATTATAATTTCAAATGTCTGCTTTATAGTAAAATTAAGATTTCAAATCATTTATTATATCTAAATTCCATTTATATATTACTTATTTTCATCTATTCCACAACTGCTAAGGTTGTTTCCCTTCCTCGCAAAATCCACTTTTAGTTGAATAACTAAATATTCTAATGAGAAAGATCACCAATAAAAAAAAAAAAAAACATTCTTCATACATAAAATTCGTAATAATTTTTTTCTCAAAGAATACGAATATATCACAAGACACGCTTCTATTACCTATTAACATATACTAAAAAAAATCAGGTGCCGTAAATGTGTACAAAATATCTGGAAAGACACAGGTAAACTGTATACTGATATAATGTGTTGATGCCAAAATAGTTCTATAAAACAACTAAAATGAGTTTTTTGATAATGTCAAACAAGTAACTTTTCACAAATTTTAGATGTTGGAATTTAAAAAAATAGTTTCGAATCTATATGCACATGATATTGTTAAATGTTTATCTAATAAGGCGTGGGTCGAACGATTACTTAAACGTTCGTCTACGAAACTCTGGAGTCGGAATACTGAATATAACATCAGTCGACTAAGTGACAAATTTCGTATTGTATAAATCCTATTAATGCTCTAACTCTGATATCGAACACAATATTGAAGAGACCACTTGTCTTAAATATCGTTTATATTAGACTTCCACTGAATAACAGCATTTCTGTCTTCACACAAAATTTGCTGTTACTATTGCTATTATACGCACACGCACACACACGCACACACACACACACACACACACACACATATATATATATATATATATATATATATATATAGAGAGAGAGAGAGAGAGAGAGAGTTCTTAGTGACCAAATTGGTTGAATGCACGTCAAGCTAAATGACGGTTACGTATAGGATACAGCTTTGAATCCTGTCGGAGGACGAATATTTTCTGTGAAAATTTCTCAGACATTCAGGCCAGTAAATGTTGTTTAATAATGTTTATTTTACACAGAGCATTTGCTTAAATACTTGTATCTATAAAAAGAATGTATAGATATAAAAACGTCTTAAAATAATTGTCGGATTTTGTCCATATCATAATGTGTAACGTCATATATATATATATATATATATATATATATATATATATATATATATATATATATATATGACGTTTGGTTTGATCAGGAACAGAGTGTTTTAAGGTGAATTTGAACTCATAAATAATGTTAGTTATTTGTCGTTATGATTTTGAAGATGCGTTGTTATTTTTTATGATAAGTTTAGCTGTTTTTTTTTTATTTTCTGTAATAGATAATTAATTTAATTTTCTTGTTCAGCACAACACATTATAACAAGCGTTTTAAACAATTGGAAATTTTATCTATGTAAAATATTTTAATTTTTCTTTTTTTCGTTGAATTCAAATAAAAAAAAAATCATAAATTTAAGATGCAGATTATTTAATTCAATTGAGCAATAAGCGATAAGCTTGAGATATGGGAACATCTTAACTCTTTAACCCCTGTATTCCTGAACAATTTTAAGCCTTCTGCCTGAGCTCCTGAGTCAAAATTCACAAATAATTGGTATGTCATGTTTCACGATATAAAAATAAAGAGTTACAAAATATAAGCATTATACTTAGAAAGAAGAGAGTACGATTGCATGCCTTATTACCAGAATTAATTCTTTTTGTGACAGTCTACCCAGCAGGTGCTGCCTATCTTAATGCCCAAGAAGCGCTAGCATTTTGTGCAGGAGACTAAAGAATTGACAGGATAGTCTTTGCATGCCACAGTTGGGTTCTTGTGGCTTGAATCTATTGTATTCATGAGAGCACACAGAAATGAGCTTGTTAGTGGAAGCATCTCTGTGGGCTGGAGGCCGAGATTTTGCATCCGACCGGAATGAATCCACAGTGTTGATCTGGGTACTTTCTGGAGGTGAAGGACTTGGCTTGCCTCAAACAACACAATAGAAAAACACGACGCAAGTGTTTACGGTCCGTTCAACCGGTGGCTGGGTATTGTCATTTTTCTCTACCACCGGTAAATTCTAAAAGGGTTAAACGCATCAAACTTCTTTTTCCACTTTGTCCCAAATTTTCGTAACTTGCGCATATAGATGATGAAGCTGTATTTTCAGAGTTCTACATAATATTTACAAGCACGGAGAACATAAATATTTGTTTATAATTAATTTCCAGCCTTTCAGACTGACACACGCATGTTAGCTTTATACATTACAAACGCGTTCTTCTATAATGAAGTTACACAACGATTTTAAAATGATTAATATATATATATATATATATATATATATATATATATATATATATATATATATATATATAGTAGAGCACTTTCGCTAATTTATGACACAGTATGGACATAGAAAAATTTAGCCTCGACTAGTCCTGAAAAAATACCCATCCCATCCCCTTCCATATATAAACTATAATTATTTTGTGACGTCCCCCGGTGTCGCTGCGCCAAATGTGTCGTCTGCCTGGCCGCGTCCGTCGTGCTATCCCGGTCACATGACCAGTTGTGACGTCACCCCGTCTGTCTTCGCGCCGTCGCCGTCCTATCCTGTCATGTGACGACCAATGTGACTTGGTATTGGTCGCGGCACCAAATGTGACGTTCTAACCTTTTGCTGATTCGGATGGGAATCTGGTTAGATTCGGTATCAGCCTTGTCGTTCCCAGCTCGCCTCCAACGTCTGGTTACCGAAGTAACTATTTTGATTTCTAGTCTAAACTATCCACGTTGTGATTTGATCTTAGGTTGACGAAATCAATCATTCGCCGGGCCGTAATGCAAGCTGAGTTCGAACAAGTGTAATACCACACAAGTATATGTGAAAGAAAATAAAGTAATAACTCGAAAAGTTCAGATGTGTTAAAAAAGGATAACAATATTTTATATCTGGTTGCTGAATACAGGACTGCGCCTTTCTACCAACCCGCTATTATATGGATTGTGACACTTCGTGTTTGTTAGGCGAGTCTTAACATCTTAAGTTCTTTTTTCAAGGAACTGTTTTTTGGTGTATCTTCAGGCGATATTCGTAAAACTTGTTTTGGTGGTATGAGTCTAAGTCGTTCTTCAAAAATTAATTGTTCTTGGCTAGAAGTTGAGGTCGTGATGCCTGGAATCTTTCAGTCAGCTGATCTGCGAGGCGACTGCCAAAAACTCCCCAACTGAACTCCAGCTCCAACTGAATTGCTAACTGCACTTACTCTTTGCGACTCTGATTATATGGACGCCGACCAAAACCGGGGTGGGCTCGTCGGGGTTTGAGGTTCCTTGATAATTCTAAATCCACAATCCACTTCTTTGTTTTCGGTCAGGAAAATTTATTATTTTCCATTTTTGGAAGTCCTTCCAATTTCTTTCTTTTTCATATGGTTTTCTCATCCAATCTCTTCATGGGGCGTCAACAGGTTTCCCCTATCTCTCACATTCATACCGATCCCTTCAGGGGTTGTCAACAGGCCTCCCCTCCTACTTCACATGATTACCTTCACCTAACGCTCACACCAGCATTCAGCCATAGACGCCCAGCAGTGTGGGTGTGGCCAGTATAGCCTCAATTTAAAAAATTCTTGCTCAAAGAAAAAAAAATAATCTTCCCCTTTTTTTTCTTTTCCTTTTCCTTTCCTTCTTTTCTTTCGTAGTGTGGTCCCTTAATCGCAATTCTTATGCTGATGTCACCTGGACTTTATCACTCGGGACCTTCGCCAAACAAGTTGGTGGTCAATTGAATGTATCGCACCTTGGTGCCCCTTATTCGTTCTGATAAAATAATTTTGCTATCATAGCCAGCTCCTGACAATAAACAGGTCCCTTTTCCAAACGATTTTTTCGTAGATAACTAATGGTTTAGTCTTTTGTTTTTGTAACTCTGTGTGGTCCAGCGACATTTTGTTTTTCGGTCAGTGTATGACCTAATTAATTTTTATCTCCCAGCACCCTGCAGGATGTCCAGCGGGCATTTTGTTTTTCGGTCAGTGCGTGCTTCATTAATTTTTATTTCACAGTTTCTGTTTCGTAGGGGTCTCGGCCAACCTGAAATTTTCATTATCGTTGTCATAAATTAAGTTAAATACGACACATCCGCGACATTACCTTCCTTGCTAATGAGAATAAAAACATTTAGCACTCTTCTCTGTTAGAAAAAAGTTAACATCGCTTAGTGTCCTTTTCGTGATGGCTTCTTATCACCTTAATTTATTACCGCCCTTTTCTTTCTTTTTTTTCTTCTTCTTTCTTTCTAGCAACCTAAATAGTGTCACAAATTGAAAAAACAGAAAGATTCATAAAAAGAATGCGATGGAAAGCCCACTTCTTTTTAAACCAGGACCTTCACAATAACAATACACCGAAGGAAAAATACTTCAATACAAAATAATGCCCCCTCCAACAAAAAAAAATTAGACCACCTCGAGAAAGACTTAACTGACCTAGTTAGAAACAGAAAATTTCATAGAAAACAAGATGCACTAAAAAAAACTAAAAGAAAATATATCTAAAATAAACAATTCTGCAAATGTATACATCACAGCTCACAAAACAAGAAATTTATAGAAATTAAGCCTCTTACGCACAACAAATTACTCAAGATCATCATAACCAAAACATAAAAAAACAGCACAACCCGATATCAATAAAGAAGCTAAAGCAGTCGACGATAACTTAGACCTATATGACCGAATAAGTTGCATCAGCAAGCGGATGGCACTAGAAGACCGCAAAGAAAATTTCAAAACCAACTCTGCATGCAGACGCATAAACCCAGCCAAAAGCGAACTAGGTAAAATAAGTAAAACGATACTAGAAAGAATTAATTCTGAACTTAGGAAGAAGTTAGGAGTAAACCGGTAAAAACACAAAGACAACCATTGACTGGTTCCACAGCATAAATAACATATAAAATTGCCAATTCCTACAATTAGACATAAAATAATTTTACCCATCCATAACAGAACCCATGCTAGATAAGTCCATCAATTTAGCTCAGGAACAAATAATAAAAAAACGAAACGAAATCTACATTGTGAAACATTCCAGTAAATCAGTACAATTTCAAAATGAAGAAGCATGGATAGAGATGGGATCATTGACACTACAATGGGAAGCTTTGATGGTTCTTCACCTGCAAAATCATAGGTAGTTATTTACTAAAGGAACTAAGTAAAATAATAGATAGAAATGACACATGACTATACAGGGATGACGGTTTCATAATCTTAAGAATCTGTAGCAAAGAAAACACTAACAAAACTAGAAAAGCAATAATAAGGATTTTCAAAAATAACGTATTCGACAAAGATATAAAAACTAACCTAAACGAAGTAGATTTTCTAGATATTACCTTCAACCTAAGAAAAGGCACATAAACCAGTCAGAAAACCCAATGATAAATCATTCTATATACACACATCTTACAATCATCCGCCTTATATAGTCAAACAGATACCAAAATCGATTAACGAGGCTTTCTGAAAATTCCTCCAATGAATCCATATTTAACAAAGCTAGGAAAGACTACGAAACAGCACTAAAAGATAGTGGATTTACAGCAACACTCACATACTCACCTCAGAACACAAAAAAGGCCAAAAGGAAAATAAATATCATATGGTTCAACCCACCGTACTGCAAAAATGTAAAAATTAACGTAGGAAAAAATATTCTTCAAACTCTTACGCAAACACTACCCAGAAACAAGTACCCTACAAAAAATATTCAACAAAATCACAGTAAAAATCAGCTACATTTGCACCGAGGACATGGCACAGATAATAAAAAACACTACAGGAAAACTATCACCAAAACACACGAACAAATTAAACACACGTGTAACCTCAGAATAAGAACGAATGTCACTTAAATGGTAATTGCTTACAAAACAACGTGATATACCAAACCACGATAAAATCAACAGATAATTTAGAAAACGTATACATAGGAGTAACTGAAGTACCCTGGAAACAAAGAAATTATGCACGCAAAAAATCTTTCACAAATAGTAAATATGCAAACAGTACAATGCTTTCTAAGTGTATCTTGGAAATTAAAAACAAAACGCACATCACACCAAAAATATCTTGGAAAATAAAGAAAAGACTACAACAACCAATCCAAAAGATACCCAATATCTATCATTACCTTCCGAGACAAAAATGAATTATTAAATAAATGATCCGAGCTCATCTCAAAATGCAGACGTGAAAACAAATTTTGACTACGTTACTTAACGATCGAAAACTGAAAAAATAAAATAAAATAAATAAATAACCAAAATGACAATAAAATAAAGTAAATAAATTAGCCCAAACAAATTACCATATCACACCCATTAGAGTAGATGAAATAGAAAAAAATAAATAAATAAAAAACAAAATCAATAAACCCAAATAAAGTAAATATTAAACAAATTAACAAACCATTATGACCAAAATATTAGTTAGACTATAAAAAAAATAGCTATAACAGTTATATACGGATAAAAAAATACTACGTTACCTAAAAATCGAAAACCGAAAAGAGTAAATAAACATACACAGTATAATATATAAATAATAAAAAACAAGTAAAATAAATTAATCTAAATCAATCCAAGCAAATAAATAAATATACAAAGTAAAAAACCGATCCCGATAAATTAACCGTTAGAAAAACAAGTAAAGATAATCAATCCAAATAAATAAATGAAGTAATAAACAAATTAAAAACTGCTCCCGCTAAAATTATAGTTAGAATAAACTACAGCAATCAACCCCAAAAGTGAACAAATAGCATTAATTTTCTTCCCAAACCGAAACAAAACTATTAAATAAGCGATATAAACAATTGTTACTACGTTAATAAAACACCAATTAAAATTAAAATAAATAAATAAATATATAAGATAAGGAATAAGAATGAAAAATAAAAATAAAAATAATAAAAACAAGCAAAATAATTTAGCCCAAATAAATAAACGACTTCCGGCAAAATAACCGCCAAAATAAATATCACAATGCACCACTGGCCCATGTATATAAATAGACAATAAAAAAAGAACACTTTTGGCTTGATCATTGCGTCCAGCATGAAACAGCCTGTCGCCTCTAAGTATGGACTTCAATGTTTAATATTTTATTTACATACGCTCTATCTCAGATATTGTGCAATTTATCCCATAAATATAGCACACCTTAAGAGTATATTTCTTCAAAACACACACACAAACACACACACACACACACACACACATATATATATATATATATATATATATATATATATATATATATATATATATATATACATGTGATATATATATATATATATATATATATATATATATATATATATATATATATATATATATATATATATATATATATATATACATGTCAGATATATATACATGTGATATATATATATATACATGTCAGATATATATATATATATATATATATATATATATATATATATATTAAAGACATTTTTATGTTTAACGTTCGCAAAGGATCGTTCGGTTGGCAAGGTCGAATCTATTGCGGCCGAGCGGTTAGGTACGTCAGGATAAATAACGGTTCCGTATAGGATGCAGGTTCGAATCCTGTCAAAGGACTAATATTTTCTATCAAAATTTCTCGGACATTCAGGCCGGAAAATGTTATTTAATACTGTTTATTATAAACAGAACATTTACTTAAATACTTGTATCTATAAAAAAGAACCTTAAACATAAAAATGTCTTTAATAAATATATATATATATATGTATATATATATAGTTTATGAAAAACTTGGTAATCCGTATGGCTGAAAGTCACTGGAGGTAGAGGGTTACAGATTAAGAGGCATTGTTTATGCGGATATGTGGGTGAAATTACGGTTAATCCTTGAGATTAATATTGCACCGATTGGGGAATCATTCTTTTGGAAGTTGCTTCGACAGTGCAGAGGTTCGAAAGAAGAGGCTCCTTAAGTTTCGTTGGTGAGAAAGGGGGTCGTAGGGTGGAAAATAATTTGTCACTCACAAGGACGGGGTGACGCTTTTGGAGTTTATCCTGGCCGGAAAGTGAAAATTTGGCAGCTCTTGTCCATATATATACTCAAAATTTCGCCCTGATCCGGCTCTTGTAAAGTTAGAGTATATCACGAAGAGTCAGGTACTTTGCGAAGTTCTACAGGGAACCGACCAATTTTTTTAAGAACTTTTGTGATGGATCAGGCGTAGGATTTCCATTTGAGATCTGGATTAAATTTAAATCACAAAAGGCATTCATTGCACATGGCCTTCCTGGGTTGTGCGGGGAGCGGCAGCCGTTCATTTTGATTGATGATAGTTCGGCTTTGACGGAATGTTACTAGTTTGGCTTTCATTAATATAGTACGGAAAAGTGTTTCTCTTTATAAAGGCATCTACCATAAGCAGAAGATCAGCAATCAAAACACCCACATCAAATTGCCAGTTTAGTTATTTCATAGTTATGCTTAACAAATAAATTCAGTTTTGATGCATACAAATCTAAGCCGTGGAGAATTATTTTCTTAATACATATATCTATTTTCGAAAAATTGACTTCCAAATCTGTTAACTTAGTTTCCGAAGGCCTGACGTAGTTAACATTAAATCGATTCCAATCGCTGTCTCCCAAATTTACATGGCTGTATGAACAAGAAAGGTAAGTATTTACTCTAGCTGACAGATATTAAATAAGAAACATGAGAAATCAGACATTAAATCTAAGAGAATATTGGGGTTTTCTTAGAAATTCTGATGTTTTTTCTGTTTTGAAACATCAGTTTATCAGTTTATAAATGCTGAGGAATCCAAAAATAAGAGCGGCAACATTGATATGAAACAATTCGTTGAAACACGGTGGATTTATATAAACAATCTTAATCTAGCACAATGGAAATTAAATTTCAAGAAGACTGTGTTGCGTCAATAAAAACAAGGGGAATATCTGAAATAGCGGGAAATGAAAGTAAATGAGAAAAACTACAAGTTTACAGAGCAAGAATTGAAATAGCATTAAAAGAAAAATGGAGAAACGATGAATGAGGATAAAATGTGTAGGAAAGAAAAATGAATTGAAAAAAAGAAAGAAATTCAAGTTTCATTATTTTCAGCAAACATTGGAAGATGTATAAATATACAGCATAAATAAAATAAAATGAATAGTACAATTTTTAAACAAATAATACCGGAGATGTTCGAATAAAAATGTCTTCACCACATCGCAAAATATATCCTGCTTTACCAGGCATGTGTCAAAGCTAAATTCAATGCAATAATCAAGAGAAAAAAATTCTATGCAAACAAAATGGCGGTTTATTAAAGAAAGAAAACAGAAGCAAACACTTATCATAAACACCTGATAATCGAAGATCCGTTTTATTGTGATCTTTTTTATTATTCAGAAATGTTGGCTTTGTTACTGTATTTTTCTTACTTCTCATTCCTTTCCTTTGTATATTTTTTATAAATTTAGAATGCAATATTTATCTAGATTTCTTTACCTATCATTTCCGGTTATGCTTTCGAAGGACAATATGCGTATGTTGATATATACGAAGGATTCTATGCATAGATACAGACCTACGTTTTTCTATACATAATAATAATATAATATTTTCATTGTATTTTTATTGATATCAGTTAAAATATTTTGTGGGCGATAGCCTGACAATCTTCTAGTATAATTCTACACTAATATATTCGTTTATATTCGGTTATACACATACTTTTATTTAATACTAACTAGCGAGAAGAATGAATGCCAGAATCTGCGAGTATAATAATCAACTTGAAAAGAATTATTCAATTAATCAGTTTGCCTCTTAAGTGACAATGAATGTATTAGTGTAAAATTTATCAACTTGTAAATTGCAATCGGCTACTCGAGTTCAAATTCTAACCATGACTGTTGTGTGCCTGTGTTTTTTTAGATATGTCACCCAAAACAAGACAATACAGCCACAAATACGAAAGTTGTTAATGAGTGAGAGAATAGAAGAAATAATTTAAAAGAAAAATTATTAAGGAGAGGAAACAATAAAAGAATAGCAATTAAGAAAACAGACGATAACAATTGACCTTGCATTTTATCACACCTGTCATGTGAAGGTTATTTGGATTTGTAAGACGAAAATGGCGAAAATAATATTCACTGCCCATCGTCTATGGGAATATAAACTAACTGCAGGGTGGCTTACACTAAGATATGACGTCACTTTCAGATTAATCCACTTAAGAAATGTGTGACTCCAACTTTCCTCGTTAAAGCTATAGGTTAAATATCTTGGTAGAATTAAGTTGGTTGCCAGACAATGCTAGAGAGACGTGGGTGCCAACAAAACGAAGTGAAGAACGACTTCAAAATGTAATCGTCGAGATGGAAATGTAAAATTGCTTTATTATTTTCGGCAATGTTTTCACCATATCATATTTATTAATCAAGTAATGTTGGTAATTTTTTTTATTTTTTTTTTTATTTAGCGGCATATCGACTCGTTATCAGTTATTCAGAGCATTACTAATTTCTGTTAATAAATGTGTTGTGTCGGAAGTAAGAAATATTGACACGTATACAGAAAAAAAGAAGCAGTTTATCACGGAGAATAAATATGGTACGCGGTTGGGTATAGAGACCTAATGAAATAAACAGTTAATCGTTAACTCCGCAGGAATTAACCGTGACCTCCGACGTGGCGGAATGAGGCAAAAGGCCGTCTTTTTTTTTTTTTAATGCGGGAGTTTCCGAGCGCGTACGCACCGGCAATAATTCACTGTAGACCCGCACATGCACAGGATCGGGTGGCTGTCGAGACTCTGCCCTTATACGTAGCCTCATCTGCATTCCTCTCCGCCAAAGGCATAGAATAGCCAAGCAATAAGAGAGAGAGGGAGAGGGAGAGAGAGAGTCCATCTTGTAGGGGTGTTTAGCTACTCCACAACAAAATGCATTGCGGGTATTATTTTTTTTTAAATATATTGCTGGTAATTTTACTTGTTTTTTGGTTTGTTTGTTTTTTTTTTTGTTTTTGTTTTTTTAATGTATTGCTGGTAATTATTTTTTTTTTTTAATATGAAAATCTATTGCTGGCATTATTATGATAAAAATGTATTTTTATACTTTCATAGTGTTTTGACCGTAGTTAGTGTGTTAATGATTTTCCCAAAACCAAAACCCTATCAGGTGCTACCACCCCGGGTCAGGTTGGACATGGAAGCAACAGTAAGAAAAGAGTTTTTTTTTGTTTGTTTTTTTTCCCAAACCTCTCGAACCGAGGCCTTGCTGCCGATATAGTCTATAGTCATACGTATTATATACTTGAATAATATGTGAAGTTGATTTCAGCATATATGTTTTAACAGAAAAAAAAAATCAGAATCATAATCGAGATTGTGTAACGGTCAATGTTGCCCAGAGGGAAACCAGTGAGTTTTGTTCAAGTTCCGCCAAATGCCGTTGTGATACATTGGCGCCAATATTGTTGAAAAAAAAATCACGGATACACCTTCATTTTAAATAACGCAATGTAGGATTTCTATTTGGTGGGTGGCACGTTTAAGGAGAATGTAAGCTTAAAACAATCACGGAGAAGAGAGGTCTCCGTCAAACTCTTTTGTCCAAAATACACCACGACTGTTCCTGTTGAAGTATATTTTGTACCCCTACGAAGTAATGGTTTACGACGTACGTGATGGCATGTGACCTGACAGTTATAGTTTAGTAATTGCTTACGTCATACATTATTATAAAACATTGTTCATTACACTTTAAATAACTGAAGCATTTTGTAAAATACGTCTGTTGCATGCTTTGGCACACATCATCAGTGATGTTTCTAGTCGAGGTTCATTAGGGTATTTGGGTTTTTCAGCATCATACCCCTCTCTACAATGACCCAGTCGATACTGATATCGGGCATCTACTTGTGAACCTTTCATCAACTGCAATTTTCCCGATATTTTTAATCGCGCACTGAGACTCTTCACCTGAAGTTTGCGCTCTTCCTTAAAAACGGAAGCAAACGTGGTAAAGTTTCAATCTTGTAAGGGACATGACGACGCCCTTGAAGTGGTAAGTAACGATTTTGTTTCCTTTCTTACTGAGATATATACATGTACACACACGCAAGCACACACACGAATCACATCCTATCACATATTCATGTTAATCGTCCACTCAAGAAAAAAATGTAAGCACTCCCTGTGTCCATTATTTTGTATATAATTAAAACAGTATAGTTATGGGTAATAATTTTTAATTTTAAAAATTTTTAATGAAAAAATAAATGTCATTTATTTATCGGGCCATCTAACTCAAATGAGTGGCGTTCGTCGAATCTACGGTGTCGCCCAATGTGGCAATCCTATTGAACTTTAATTGATGTATAAAATATTGTCTATGTAGGCAGGTATCTACTGACAATTGTTTGGCAAAAATTCTTGTTGACTTTACAATAAGTTACGTTCTCGTAAGTTGTTTTTTTTTTATTTTGATTGGATTCTTTGTGTTTTGTTTTTATAACTAATTTCAGAAATATAAAAATTTCCATGGTGTGAAAATTAAATACCGTATCAAAAAAGAAGAAAATATATTTTAATTTTATTAAGTTATGGAAATATACTTTCCATTGAAAAGCGAAAAAACTTAAATGATACCCAAATGATCAAAGAGAAACGAAAGACTATGTCAATATAAGAACAAGAACAAAGATTGGACTTAAGAATCGTGAAAAAAAACAAAAAAAAAAACAGATTTTTATGCAAATGTATGGAGTATTTTCTATGTTGAGAGAATTCTATTAGGTTGGTGCAAAACTAATGACGTAATGATGTCGTTTTTTGACATAATTTTTAACGTCAAAAAACGACATTATTACGTCATTATTTTTGCACCAACCTAATACTTATCTATCGAATTCAAGAAAATATACAGGGTGAAGCCGTCCTGGGTACGAGGATTAACTATTTCCGCGTCCTGGGTAAGACGATAAACTGCGACCAACGGCAAGGCCTCTGATCAAAAGGTTTTGAGGAGAGTGGAAACACCTCTTTATTATTGATATTCTCAGGTCCACTCTGACTCGAAGTGGTAGCACCTGTTAGAATTCCAGATATGGGTAAATAGTTAACCCCCAAACTGAAGTCAAAACACTATGAAAGTGTAAGAAAAGGTTTTAATACCAGAAATACTTAATACTTAGATTTTGTGGAAAAAAATATTATCAGCTATAAAAAAATTGTCGGCATTAAATAAACGTTTGAGGTTGATATACCGTAAAACAAAACAAGCCAAACCAAAGTATACATTAAAAAAATATTACCAGTTATACATTTTTCAAAAAAAAAAAAAAAATTACAGCTATACATTTCTGAAAAAAATATTACCAGCGATAGATTTTGAAGAAAAATATTACCAGGAATAGATTTTAGAAGAAAAAAATATAACAAGCAATACATTTTTGAAGGAAAAAAAATATCAGCAATACATTTATGAAGAAAAATATTGCCACAATAAAAACTGTCCGCATTAAATAACCCAATGTTATTGATATGCCGCCCCCAAAAAACAAACCAAACCAAACCAAACCAGGGTGAGGCAAAATCGCACACCGAAGGAATAATTTATTAAAGCGTAATTATGCTTGAAAATGTTACTTACTAGTTATGTAATTGCTCTATATGCTGTTCAAAATAACATTTTTTTTTTAAATACACTAGCAGCCGGCCCGGCGTTGCCTTGTGCTTGATTAAAAAATCGTACGACTCATACAGCAATCGCTATCATTTGACTTAAATTATTTTACCCCTTTAAAAAAGTGCCCTTTGCCGTGCTAATGTTGCAAAATGCCTTACTTCTTGCCTATCTGACACTGCGAATTTTTTCTAAGCTCTATACTAAACATTAAATCTGTTACGAAAAAAGAACTAAACAAAATGAACACAAAACGATCAGCTTTAAAAAAGGACTCGTAACTGGAAAAACCGAATGAAAAAAAGAATGTTAACAACAAATACTTTTTCAAACCCAATTCTGTGGAATCAGAATCAAAGTTGAGTTTAAACGAATGAGCCAATTGGAGTAAAGAGCCATGCTGATTTAAATCTTTACCACTTGTGGCGAGTGCAGCTATTGGTTTATTTTGCATGCTAGTTAACATTCGTGTCAGTCACTTGTTGTCTCTCACGCTGGCCAGTAGAATCTCCCTGCCTATTCGTGGCAGCCAGCAATAGGCTCTCACTCTGGCCAGTACAACATGGCCGCAAACTACATGAAAACTGCCGTAGAAGCATGAAAAAATCGATTATTTCCACTATTGATGTTAGTTGGGAAATGCAATGACGGTCTTGGTCTTTCCGTCGAAAATTGCGGCCGTTACACGCACACACACACACAAACCCTGCCTTTTATAGATAGAGATTCCAATTCTGTACGTGCATTATTCATTAACACGTCGGAGAGTTTCCGCTGTCATCTTACTGTATCTAATTATTTCTTTACGTTCCATCTTACTTGTTGGTGCAAATTAAGAAAATATCAAAACAAATTAGACATGTAAAACATGATTAATTCATTAACCTCTATGGCACTCGACTTTTGCCACACTCTGTACAATCACCTGACTGTATGTCATTTCAATAGCATTATTAGGAAAAGAAAGTTGCGTGATATTTTGACCGAACATTTTCCAACAAATGGTAGAGAACTGAGTTTTGAATTTGTGAAGATTTTCGGAGTATGTCAGTTTGTGAAGATTGTAGAAGTATGACAATTTGTGAAGATTTTAGAAGTATGACAATTGATATAAATGATCGCTAAATGATTTAACGAATAGTATCTAATTATGTATATTAATCGAAGATCACTAGCTTTTTGTCATCGAATTACTTTTCTTCTTTTTTAATTAAATATTATATTTATTATTTTCTTCTTCTCTTTCTTCTTCTTCTACTTATTATTATTATTATTATTATTATTATTATTATTATTATTATTATTATTATTATTATGTCCTTAGTATTATTATTATTATTATTATTATTATTATATTTTTCTTCATAGTTTCTTCTTCTTTTCCTTATTGTTCTTGTTCTCGTTCTTGTTTTACTTCTTCTTCTTCTTCTTCTTCTTCTTCTTCTTCTTATTATTATTATTATTATTATTATTATTATTATTATTATTATTATTATTATTTTCTTCTTATTTTTCTTCTTATTATTAATTTATTATTAGTATTTTCGTATTATTATTATTATCGTATTATTTTTTTCATATTATTTTTCTTCTTATTAGTATTTCTTATATTTATTACTATATTATTATACTTCTGCTTCTTTATTATTATTATTATTAGTAGTAGTAGTAGTAGTATTCGTCGTCTAAGCCAAGGACGAAAGCAAATAACTTGTATACTGCGATTTATAGAAAAAACACTGGCAAAATTCAGAATATAAACAAAAGTGAGATAAATATCGTGAATGGCGCTGAGTTTATCTCCTATTCTTAAGACATTTTATGCTCTTTGGCTCTAAATTCACGTTTGGCGACAAAAACCAACCCCTACCCGGTTTCATCCCACACACGGAGAACAAACGTAGTAAGGTTTCTATCACATCTCAGAAATTCTCAATACTTATCAAGAACCTTGAACAAAATTAGGCTGCTAGTAATATGGGTTCACCTCAACAATTCTTGACGACCAGATCATATCAGCTGATCTCTCCTCCGACCTAGCACAATGGATGAAAACGGTCTGGTCACATTCAATACCTCAAAGGCCAAACTATTAATGACCTATCATCACCGAACAAACCCTGAATTTTCGTCTATCGCCAAAAATGTGTGTATATACGATCCATCTCTGGAAATATTGGGAAAGTAATCGGTTCCCTGTACCTCCCGATTAAGTGCATAAACCCTCCTGCTATCTTTTAACTTAAGAAAATAGAGTTGCAACCGAAAATGGTGTACTGGTGCTTTATCCAGCATGAAACATCACCAGACTTCAGTTTCCAGTCTTGATTGTCCAAATGTCTTACCTACCCGTGTGTGTCATTAAATATTTTCTGCCCTTTCCCATAAGCAAAACGTTGCAACCATTTCGTTAGTCTATCATTATTTCCATGGAAAATGTTCTGGATAGGTATATTTCTCAGTTCCCTCAGTACAAACCTGCACTTGTAATACCCCCATCACATGTACGCTGTAGTGTTCCACCTTCATTATTTTCATATTCCATTAGTAAGGAGGAAGTTCCACTCGAAAGCTTCTTCCTTCGAGCTGTTTTTCTTCAGAGGATGCTTTACTGACCACTGATATCTTAGCATGTTCAAGTCTAGGGTTAACCGTTATCTTTCACACATATCCTCCTCATAAACAGCACTCCTACTTCTTACACTTTCTGATCATTAAATAAACAAAGGTTTATATAACTACAACTTCTTCTTGGCATTCAACAACTGGCTTGAAATCTGCGCCTTTTACCTCATGTTTTTCGTGCTCTCAAAATGAATACATTCAGTATCCCTCATCCCTGAAGGCCTCTTACACCAGTTAAAATAATGTTGATGTAACTAAGACTCCACATTGGCATTCTATGGTCTGAATTCTTAGACGAAGGTTTATAAAATCCAATTCAGAATTTAGCAGCTAGAAACTATCCGTATATCATTTCCAATAAGGTGTTAATCTCATATGCAGAATCTAATATTTACTTCCGAAAACTATTTACCGCATAGTTTTATGCTATATGATCTTAATCTCAAGAAAATATATTCTGCGCCATAACTGAATAAGCCAATATATTTACTTGAGAAAAGTGTGACTGGTACAACCTACAACATTAAAAATGGTGTGAATAGAAGCCTAATCTTTCGAAATGTAAGGGAAACGCATCTGTTCCTTGGAATCTTCGTAGCCAAACAGACAGTACAATAAAGTAGAATAACTTGTGTTTATGTTTTTAAAGATTTGCATGTAAAATATCCTTGTATATGAAAGTAACTATCTCTCTTGATATAAATATTTCAGAAGAATTGTGAAAAAACATTCTAAATAAATACTAGCATATAGAAATTAAACTTCAGAAGATATGTCAAAATATATTCAAGAGTTATATTCAGCAGATATCTCAAAAAACATTCAATCCCAATTTTACGTTGGTGCATTAGGGATCATATGAAACAGTATGATTCTCCAATATCTGTTTAACTGAGTCTGGTTGGGATACCAATGATTTTATTCCTGGGTACTTCGCATACACAGAAGGTTTTAAGCAAAGTGAGAAGATATATAAACCTATAATACTGAAATTTATATGTATATTTTTATTTATTCACGAAGCTTTCCATATTTTGCAAGGTTCATCTGAGTATAGTGAATTATTCACATGAGGTATAATTTTAGTTTTTTGGACTCTGCATTTAAGCTGTTCGCATATGCTAACTGTCCATTAATTTTGACTGTGTTTACAAATGAGCTTTAAAATGAAAGTAAAAGTAATATACCCAACCATACAATATCATACAATTAAGAAAATGATACTGTCAGTACGACTTACCTATCCAAGCAACTCTATCACAAATCACGAATTGCTGCTTAGCAGTCAACTGAGGATTCAGGTTGAAACAAGAATCCACATGTAAAACAAACTAGCAGATTAAAATATAATAATAATAATAATAATAATAATAATAATAATAATAATAATAATAATAGCGAGCTGAATTTTAAAAAATATCGGCCATAAACGCATTGGCTGTCATCGTGGTGCAATGCAGTTTCAACAGCATTAACTGAACCATAACTGACATCAAACGAAATGTTGCCTAAACGATGAAGCTTCTCACAAAACACCGCATGCATCACTCCAAGACTGATATTGATCATCTGTATGTGTCCATATCCAAAGGAGCAAGATGAATAGTTTAACTAGTACTGTCTTTCTAACGTAAAACTGTCGGCCTACAAAGATACCTGATAACTACAGAAGACTGGATGATGACATGTAACAAAAAAACATGAAACAAGTAAAAAAAAAGATTGTTCAGTAATAATGAAGTTTTAAGTAAAATGTAATAAAACTACTGCAGCGACTAAAACCTTAGAAAAGAAAGCAAATGGTAATGCAATGGACCAGAAACAGAGTCAGTATTCTGCCCATGACAAACAAGCTGATGTAGAAAAACACTGAACCATTAGTGGATACGTCCTGCAGGTTTAAATGCTAAAAGCGAAGGTTTTATTTTTGCTGCACAGGATTATTGCTTGCTAACTAGAAATTATCAAGTATACATAGTGAAAAATTATGTTAGACCAATATGCATATCACGTGATAAATCTCCGGAAACAATTGACCAACTTGTATCTGGATGAATGGTATTGTCACACACTAAATATAAAAGCAAGCATGACAGAATGGGTCAATATCTGCATTGGAAAATCTGCAACTTTTACGAAAAGGAAACAGCAAGCAGTTGGTATGAACAGCACCGAAACCCGGTTACATAGATAGGCCCTCTAACAATTTTTATGGGACATTACAAGACACACAGAGAGAATGCTTATCGTCCGACATTAATGATTAGAAAACACAAAATTTAAATGTCCCTTCTTATTGATATGGCTGTTCGTGCAGAGTGTTATGTATCTTTGAAGATCTTTTTTAAAAAAAGAACTGTCAAAATACAAGGACATTGACAAAGAAATTTCCAAAAATATGGCACATAAGGACATCAACATGTCCAGTTGTAATCAGAGCACTCGAACTAATCATAAAGATTACAATAGACTCATTGAAAGGATCCCTGGTTGCTTATGCCTTACAGAATTATAAAAAAAATGTACTCTCAAATACAACCCACACCGCACGAAGGGCTTTATTTATGTAAAATATGTGTCATCTTAGATGCTTGTTTATTTTGTTTTTGTTTGTTTTTTGCCTCAAAAATGCTCAGTGCAAAATGTCATAATGCCAATTTTGATGTTTCTGGTTCTGACCCGTAATTATATTAAGTTTACACCAGGAATCAAGTAGGGATGCAACTATAGCACAATACACCGGCTGAAACTGCAAAAATACTTTAAAAAGACAGCAAAGACGAATGCAAACGACCAGATACAGAAGCGATGGCAAGATAAACCGCTTCATGGCAAGCTGACGTAGACAAAACCCGTATCCATCAGTGGCTACGCAGTGCAGGGTTGAAAGCGGAAAGTGATGGTTTTACCCTTGCTGCTTGCTAACTAGGAATTTCAAGCACATATACTAAAATATTGTGTCAGCCCAAAATGCAGATTCTGTGATAAATATCCAGAAACGATTAATCATCTTGTATCAGGTTGCACAATGTTGGCACCCACTGAATATAAAACCGGACATGACAGAATGGGCCAATATCTGCACTGGAAGATCTGAAACTTCTACGGGAAGGAAATTGAAAGAAACCGGCAAGATATTGTTATTAAAGATCACAAACAAATATGGTACCTCCTTATTGATATGGCAGTCCCTGCTGTCTGCAATGTATTTTTGAAGATATTCAAAAAGCTGTAAAAATACAAGGACCTTGAAATAGAAATCTCGAAAATGTGGCATATGGGAACATCAACAATCCCTGTTGTAGTTGGAGCCCTAGGACTGGTTGGAAAAGATTGCAGTAGTCTAATTGAAGGGATTCCTGGAAGTCCATGCCTCAAAGAGATACAAAAAAAATTGTTCTGACAAGTACAGCCCACACTTTACAAAGGGCTTTATCTATGTAATATTTTTTTTTTGGGTGTGTGTCAGTGGAAAGTGTCATGATGCCATTTCTAACCTTAGGTCCCTGGGCGGGACCCGGAAAGAAATGTGTAAACGCCAGAAATCAAAGAAGATAAAAAATAATAATAATAATAAATAATGGAGGAATATCACTGGAAATGTACATAGTATCCTCAGTGATAGAAATTTTCCTTAAACCTAGCATTAAACTGTCGAATCTACATTATACCTAAATCACACCAAAGGCACTGCCACATCAAATTGTTTGATTATCCAATGAGGAACAGATTAAGGAGTCTCCCTAACGCACCTACTGTTCTGTCTGTCCTTAATCCCCCATTTGGATGAACTAATCATTAATAATTATATATACAAAAATTTAAAAAAAATACCGTATTTAATCACATATTCAACAGGAAAAAAGGCTGAAAAATAATCCAAAAATTCAACAAACGGACATTCATTTACAGTAAGTAAATTTTACAGTTTATGTAAGTTTTAAATAAATTTACAGTAAGTAAATTTATTTTTTCTATCTAAAAAATTATTTACACTCCATGGGAGGCTCATATATATATATTAATTTATTCTTTCTTTTACTTCTCCCCTTCTTCCAGATTTTCTTTCTTATATCTTTCTTCTCTTTTTTCTCTTCTTCCTATTTCCCGCGAGATGGTTTATTAAATGGGTCAATGTCTGTCCCAAACTCCGCCTCACTTATTCTTAAGTATTTTAATAAAATTAGATTTAAAATTATTCCATATCTCTCTCTTCCTTCTCTAATTTCGTCCATGTCTGTCGTCCTCCTGGTCTTCTTCTCTCTCTCTCTCTCTCTCTCTCTCTCTCTATCATCTAAAATCAACTTAAAACTACCCCTCAAAAGTGTTTAAAATAATACGTAAATTTAAAACCATTTTTATGCTTGGAAATGTGATCTGAGGAACCCGGAATAAACACCTTCTTGCGGAAAAAAATATAATCAATGGACATTTATGGTGATCTGTTTTCTAATTAAATTGAATTTATATATATATATATATATATATATATATATATATATATATATATATATATATATATATATATAACGGTGGGAATTGCAATATTTGATATCAGACATTCTTTCGGCTTAATTAAAAAATCTTCATACAGTCACTAATACGCTATGAAATACTGTCAGTGTCGAAAAAAGGACACTATGTTGTTACAACCTATCGTTTGTACTTCTTGCCTACATCGTGATTAATATATATATATTCATATATATATATATATATATATATATATATATATATATATATATATATAGTAAAGGCCGAAGCAATATGTTTTGTGGTGCTGAACAGAAAGACACGTAGCAGGCGGTACGAATTCAAGTAGGAAACCTTAGGATCAACGGAGTTTTAGCCTTGATCTATTCTACCATATTGTAGAAGTATTTCCAGATCAGTGATCTGTGTGCAGGTTGCCGGACATGAGAGATATTTCATTTGATCAGGTTCATATTCTATAGAAATATCTTTATTCTCCGAGAGAATTTCAGCGTGAATGCATTCTTCCCGTGAAGCAATGTTGGTGGTCCATGTCTGTTGTTCTCAGTTTGCGAAATACATATTTTTTTATCCGATTGTTCAGTTCACAGTGGTCAGCAGAGAAATGGTTAATTTGGATGTGTGCTGTGATTGCCTAGAGGGGGAGTATGTAACATTGGCCAGCACATTGGAGCCAGTTCAGAAAAGTCAACTGGACACTGACCTCGACAAAAGAGCACTATATTAGGTGTTCGTTTTCTTACTTTCCAATATCAGCATTTGTCTCAAATACATATGGAATGGACTTTGTTTACTCTTTTATGTAAAGTAGTCATTTCAAGAAAAATAAACATATATAAAAATAATAATAATAATAATAATAATAATAATAATAATAATAATAATAATAATAATAAAAGTATAACTTTTATTCCCTTGCTCCTACCCCTTTGTTGAACGAATTCTTTGATATTCCCCCCTACCAAACTGTAGTATACGTCCAGCCTACCCCATAAAATTTGATAAGTATCTGTCGTTGGCGACAAAAAATTGAACATTTGTGGAAAGTCACTTGTGCCATGCTCCGAAGTTGTAAGAAATGGTAAATGTAGCATCTTTGAATGATACTTTTCCTGTAGTTTGATATGATTCTAAATCCTATTGACTCAAGTTAATTCCTTTTTTTCAGTTCCCTTTTCTCTCCTCTTTTTTTTTTCCTTTAACTTGTATTTCAATTTTTTAAGTCCCCCCCGACCTTAAACGGACATCCGTGTCCATTGTTCTCTTTTTTTAATTTTTTTTCTTACCCTAGGCATCCCATATCTCTGTTGGTGCGTGTATATGTACATGTTTGCTAATCTCTCTCTCTCTCTCTCTCTATATATATATATATATATATATATATATATATATATATATATATATATATATATATATGTGTGTGTGTGTGTGTGTGTGTGTGTGTCTGTATATATATATATATATATATATATATATATATATATAGAATGTACATGTGTATGTATCCGCATTGACAGCGATCATATTGTATTGTATTTGTTTGCTTTTTTCATGGCTACAGATGTAATTTTCCTACAATGCTCTGCCCTTTGACTATCATCTCTTTGAGTGAAAATTTAAAAATATATCTTTTAGCGGCTAGTAGGTTGAGAGATGACCGGAAAAGTATAACTTTTATTCCCTTGCTCCTACCCCTTTTTTGAAGGAATTCTTTGATATTCCCCCTACCAATCTGTAGTATAAGTCCAGCCTACCCCATAGAATTTGATAAGTATCTGTCGTTGGCGACGGAAAATTGAACATTTGTGGAAAGTCACTTGTGCCATGCAATTCACCGTCTTTCTTTTTTTATGTCTATATTCTAAAATCTAATTATCCCCCTTGTAGTGGTCACTCGGACTTATACTAAGTTAAAACTTAGTATTGTCTACCCCACTGAATAACATACACTGTTATGAACTATTCTAACTTCGATATATTAATAAACCCACAATCTCATTGTCTGGGCCAGCTCTTGGACCTTCTTCGTTACACGTCCTAAAGCTGGTAACCTGATCATAATTACCCTTTGGCGGTCAATGTTAAAACGCATCTCTACCAATTTCAATGAATACGAATAATATCTCATACCGGATCGGCCGTCAACCGGGACAACAAGGGCCGCGTCCCTCAGAGAGGAACCAGTCTGAGGTCGAAAAGTCTGTCACTGGAACAAACTCTTCCACACACGAAGAGACACTAGGTCACCAAACCCGGATTATCGCCAACCTTGGACCAAGTGTCTCAATGCCAAATCGACTAGTAAAAATGAAACGAACGAAATGGAGCCGCGAAGAGTATCGACAAGTTATGACATCCTTTTTCACTGCACTCGAAAACCCAGCAAAGAACACCACCAATCAAACATACCAAATATGGAGAAATATGGTGGGAAATGATATAAGACCTAACCTCAATCCAAACATGCTTGCCGATGTCCGCAGAGATATCATGCGAAACAACAGACTCTCAAAGGCAGAAATAGATAAGATAAAATTAGATATAAGACAAAATACTATGACCCATCACTCAAACTCTGTTGAGACGAATGTTGAAATAAAGAATGCGACAGAGGATGAGGTGGACGCTAAAGCGAATGAAATACGAAATCATCTCCAAGGAAATGAAACCGAAGATTCTACCTTAGACACAACCTCTAGTTCTCCAGAAATTGTCACTGAAGATGACTCCAGGTACAATAATTTAGAATTCCTTGAAAACCACGAAGCTGAAATCACCTAAGCGACAAATGACGGCATCCAAGTACTCAGCAGAGTAACTTTCATACAATTGTCAGACAGAGACCAGCTCCCGAAAATCCATATGACAAATCCCAACAAGGACATCGTGAAAATATACAATGCAGCCCTGGAAACACTGTTAATAGATAAACCACCGGGAAACATAACAGAAGTTAACAACGTTATATACGCAACAGCTCTAGGAGCGACTCGGAAGCTTGGGGTCAAGACAATAAATAAAATTAACAGACACAGAAAACCAGCTTGGAAAACCAAACTGATACGAGAAATAAAACAAATCAGATGTGAGCTGTCTATATTAGATGAGCTCACCAGAAACCTTAATATTTCCACACGTAAATCCAAAAAGATCAAGTGGAAATATAGCATTAAATCCCTAATTGATATTCCATCAATCAAAGAAATGCTGAAACAGAAACTTCAGCTAAAGTCACAGAGAACAAGACAATAAAAAAAACGTTGTAGGTTCTATCGCCAAAATAAAATATTCCGAACAGATCTTAAGAAATTTTACAGGGAAACTGGAAAAAACACCTATACATGTCGAAACGCCACCATCGATTGATAATGTACAGACATTTTGGGAAAATATTTGGAGCAGCCCAAAGGAATATAACCCAAATGCAGAATGGATACGGCATGAAGAAGAACGACTGCTGGATAGACCTCTGCATGAATGGGAAAATATATCCACAGATGATGTTAGGCAAGCTCTAACGAAATCCAAAATAAGGAAATCCCCAGGAAATTACAAGTTGCCCAATTTCTGGCTGTATCATCTCTCATCTACCCATGAAATTCTTGCAAAAACATTATCACCGCTTGTAAATAATCCCAATAAAATCCCGGAATGGGTTACTGAAGGTATTACATACCTCATACCAAAAACAACTGAAACAGACGACCCGAAAAAATATAGACCGATAACATGTCTCTCCACAACGTAGAAGTTGACCAAGTCTGTAATGGCGAACTGTACTTATTCCTTTTTCGAAACAAACAGCATTCTCCCACTGGAACAAAAGGGATGCAGAAGAGGTTTATATGACTGCAAAGATCAACTTCTGATAAATAAAATGATCCTGGAAAATTGCAGGAGACGACGCAGAAATCTCAGTGCAGCGTCGATTGATTATCGTAAAGCCTTTGATAGTGTTCCACATTCTTGGATCCTTAAAACTTTGGAAATGTACAAAGTCTCCCCTTTCGTTTTAAATTTCCTTAAGCACAGCATGGGAATGTGGAACACAAAACTATACCTTAATCAACCGGGGGCACTGCCATATCCAACCGTCTGAGTATCCGACGTGGAATCTTTCAAGAAGACTCTCTGTCACCCCTTCTGTTTTGTTTGTCCTTAATCTCCCTTACACATGAACTGAAGAACAGTAGCTATGGTTACAAAATAAATATGAAAATATTCAATCACCTACTCTACATGGATGATCTCAAACTCTTTGCCAAAGACGACAATGAGTTGAAAGGCCTCCTCAATATTGTAAAATACTTCAGTGACGACATAGGTATGGACTTCGGTTTAGATAAATGTGCAAAAGTAACATTCAAGAAAGGTAGAATTACAGAAACACACTTAATAGATTTAGATTTTGTCACAAAGATTAAGGAATTGGAGCATGATGAAGCTTATAAGTACCTAGGAATTAGCGAAGGAGATGGCATACAACACCCCTAAATGAAGGAGAAAATAAGAAAAGAGTACTACAGGCGTGTACGTCTGGTACTAATTACTGAACTAAACTCAAAAAATAGAATATCAGCTATAACCACATTGGCTGTCCCAGTGGTGCAATACACCTTTAATGTCCTTAACTAAACCATAGCTGAAATTAAGCGAATGGACGCCAAAACGAGAAAGTTTCTCACTTGCTATCGCATGCATCATCCCAAAGCTGATGTTAATCGTCTGTATGTGCCCAGATCCGAAGGAGGCAGAGGATTAGTTCAACTAGAACTGTCCTAGAAAACTACAACAATTGGCATCCAAAGATACTTGGAAACTACAGAAGACTGGATGATGGTATGCCTCAAGGAACATGAAAGTAGTAAGCGTCTTTACTCCGTAATGAAAGAAGCCAACAAATTCAAAATGGAGTTTCAAATGGGCGTAGAGATGCAACTACAGCACAATACACCGGCTGAAACTGCAAAAATACTTTAAAAAGACAGCAAAGACGAATGCAAACGACCAGATACAGAGGCGATGGCAAGATAAACTGATTCATGGTCAGTACTCTGCCCGTACCAAACAAGCTGACGTAGACAAAACCCGTATCCATCAGTGGCTACGCAGTGCAGGGTTGAAAGCGGAAACTGAAGGTTTTATCCTTGCTGCGCAAGGCCAATGCTTACTAACTAGAAATTTCAAGCACATGTAATAAAATATCGTGTCAGCCCAAAATGCAGATTCTGTGATAAATATCCAGAAACGATTAATCATCTTGTATCAGGTTGCACGATGTTGGGACCCACTGAATATAAAACACGACATGACAGAGTGGGCCAATATCTGCACTGGAAAATCTGAAACTTCTACGGGAAGGAAACTGAAAGAAACTGGTATGAACACCACTTAGACCCGGTTACGGAGATAGGACCTGTTACAATTCTATGGGACTACACAATGCACACTGACAGAACAATTAATGCCAAATTCCCAGATATTGTCATTAAAGATCACAAACAAAAAACGTGCCATCTTATTGATATGGCTGTCCCTGATGACTGCAATGTATCTTTGAAGATATTCAAAAAGCTGTCAAAATACAAGGACCTTGAAAGAGAAATCTCGAAAATGTGGCATATTGGAACATCAACAATCCTTGTTGTAGTTGGAGCACTAGGACTGGTTGGAAACATTTGCAGTAGACTAATTGAATGGATTCTGGAAGTCCATGCCTCAAGGAGATATAAAAAATTGTTTTGACAAGTACAGCTCACACTTTACGAAGGGCTTTATCTATGTAATTTCTTTTTTTTTTTCTTTTTTTTTTTTTTGTCAGTGGAAAGTGTCATGATGCTATTTCTAAACTTAGGTCCCTGGACGGGACCCGGAAAGAAATGTGTAAACCCCAGAAATCAAAGAAAACTATAATAAGAAAACTATAATAATAATAATAATACTAATAATAATATTTACAAGAAGAACGCGAAGAAGAAAAAAGAAGAGAAAGACAAATATATTTGACAATGTTAAGCATTATTTAAACAATATATCTATCTTCTTCAATTTATATTTAAGAAGATATTTTCAAGTATAAAGATATATAAATCTACAAATAAATGTCTTTTTGCAATTACTGCTTGGCTTGTAATGAAAAAAAATCCGCTGTACTGGTAATCAATGCGACAAAACCAATGAAACGTTGAAAGCGAGAATTCCTGCAACTAAAACGTACGAAATGTGATGTGGACTTTGCTCATTTCGGAATTTTCCGTTAGTTGATTAATTACGAAGGGGTATTAATCAAAAAGCTTAGTATAATTTTTATGTAACTCTCCTGTCACTCTGTTCATTCCCCCGGGATAGGGAATTTAGTAATTTGCAATAAAATGTTCTGCAAGATCCGTTGAAGCAGTAAAAATAGACTGTATTTACAAAAAAAAAAAAAGAAAACTGTACTGGCAATCAACCCGTCAAAATGAATGAAATCCAGGCAACACGAATGCAATTGAAACATACGTAATATGATGATGATCGCGTTATTTTTTCCCGTTGGTCGATAAGTTACTAAAAATAAGTAATCAAACATCTTCATATAAATTTTATGGCACACTTCTAATCTTTTTATCATTCCTCCAAGGCGGGTAGTTAGTAGTTTACATACGTAACTATCCACATGCAATTTAAGTGCTGCAAGGGTGGTGGATTTGGATATTTCTCAGAATGTGAAACTGAAGCTGATTGTCGAAATTACAGTCGTTTGCAAGAAAACGTTCGTTAAGTTCTGCTGTTGTGACTGTGTTGTGCCTGACGTCATACCTGTGGCCCTAGAATATTTTAATTAATTTATTCGTGGTGGAAGCCACATAAACCAAGCCATTTTTGGAACATTAGTTGGCGCATGTAAAATGGCAAATGAGAATATCCACCTTCTGACAAAATCGTTATGTTTCTCTTTGAATTTGTGATAGAATTAAACTGAACACATGTTGTTGCACAACGAATAGATTTCTTTTTCCTTCTATGACAGTTTTCTAGAGTAAAACGAATAATAAGTTTAATAGAGTTTTGAATGTTATCGCATGCAATATTACGTTTGTCTGAGGTTTTTATTTCGTTTGAAAGAAATGATAGGGATGTCGCGAAGAATCTCGTTAAAACGCGGATATTTTTGCGAAATGTGTTTCATAACTGTCGTGTTGTACGTTTTAAATAATATTAACGCCACCCAGTCCCGATTACGAAGATAGGATTTCTAAGAATTTTATGGGACTTTAGAATACACACAGATGCTAATCGCCCAGGCATCGTGATTAGAGACCGCAGAGACAAAACATGCCTCCTTATTGATATAGCACTCACTGCAGACTGCAGTATATCTTTGCAGATCTTCTAAAAACTATTAATATACAAGGACCTAGAAATCAAAATCTCAAAAATGTGACACATGAGAACAATTCCAGTTGTAGTTTTTCAATAGACTCATTTAAGTGTTTCCTGGTAGGCCCTGCTTTAAAAAATACAAAACATTATTCTCTCGATTATAGCTCAAACACTTTTTTTCAAAATAGCTCATTCGAAAATGTCATTTCTGATCTTAGGTCTCTGGTTGGGACCCGGAATGAAATGAGCACACACCAGAAATCAAAATAAATAAAATAATAATAATAATAATAATAATAATAATAATAATAATAATAATAATAATAATAATACAACTGTGAAAATTTTGTGTTATTCAGTTTAACAGAACTTCTTCTTCTTCAAAAAAAAAGGAGCTTAATGGATAAATAAAGAAAAGTGATTTATCTGGTTAGCCGACTCTATATTTTCATGGAAACACACATCATGGCCAGATGTTTGATAAATCTATTTGTCTTATCACATCCCCTATTTGTACTCATTCTGAGCGAACGAACACTAATTCTATTGACCAGATAATATATACTTAACACGCTTGAGTTTTGTTAGCCATGCCAAAATCTTTATAGATAAAATAAATTATTTTAATACATTTCCTAAAAAAAAAATATTTGTTTTCGTTTGGATACGAAACAAAACGGATATCGGGAAGATATGTTTATAAAATCAATCTTCGAGCTTTATTTTATCAGGAGGTCCTATTTGGCTTAGTTGACGTAAGGCAAATCAAATGTGATAACACTAGGGTATGCACATTCGAATCCTTCCAGATAGCGCATTTTTTTCAGAGAAGATCTTCTCAAATGTGTGTGCGTGAATTTTGGCAATCATGTGAAAAAAAAAAAAAAAAAATATATATATATATATATATATGTGTGTGTGGAATTTGACATCCCTGTGTGTATATATATATATATATATATATATATATATATATATATATATATATATATATATATATATATATATATAAGTATAGATTTGTTGTATACGGAATAAATTCCAATAACCAAAAATAATAAAAAATCGCTTTAAAGCGTGCTTAATACAGAGTAGAGCAAATATAATTTATTCGAAAATTATAAATTTGTTACAAAAATCCTGGTGACTTATCAAGTGTCAGTCTTGAATGTAGACTAAATAATTTTAAAATGTATAAAATCGAACAAACACTCATCAGTATGGGAAACGCTTTTACATAAGCTGCAATGACTAATCAAAATTTATGAGAATTCAAAATAAAATGACAACGAACCTTGGTTATAATTATTAAATCCTTAAAGTTAGAGTTAGACTAAAATAGAAATCATCCTAAAACATAAAACAGTATGAAATAAAAGGGCAAAAAATCTACTATTTGTCCACTGATATCTGCATTGTCTCTAACAGCCTGTCGAATAAACAAATTTAATTAAAATAAAGTTGTTATTCTCTGTGCATATGACATGTTATTAATGCGTTGGCAACTTACTCACAATCCATTTAAATATCAAGTTTTATCAAAAATAGTTTTAAAAGCGTTGAGATTTTCCTCACGCCAAAAGAAGGAAAAAAATCTATATAAATATATGTCCGCATATCTTTTTTTTATTATTATTATTTAAGTTTAACGTTTACTGTAGACGCTGTTAGATGTACTACTCAAGAATCAATCCAAAATTACTTTCATAAAATTTGGGGGTGGGGTCCTCACACCATGGCAAGGTTAACTTCGGTACTATGAGATGTACGACACGCTAGAGACACTTAACGTGTGCTGATATCTGGATCGTCTCCGACAGCCTTTCGAATGTAGGCTTCGTGGTCAGGCGTATGAGAGGATCTCGGTTTTCTTCGATACATCGTTTGGCGTGCCACGGATCCTATCTCAGCAACAAGATGATAAAGAGAAGCAAAATTTGGAGGATTTTGGAAACGCAATCAGATACAGCCGTGCAGCCTCGTACTCATTACTATTCGCGCAGCCGTGTGTAAAAATCATAATGGCATGCTCACAATATGTAAATACTGTCATTGTTAAACAGAACACTTCTCAGTTAACTCACTACTACACATGTTAAACTTAGAAGACACTAACCACAAATATACAGGGATGACACACGTAACCTAGACTACAAGGCAACGGCGCCATCTATCCTTCCTAAACTTGCATTAACATGATTATCTCAAAAAACAAGGATTTGTGTACATATGTTTATATGGACTTATGTCCTTGATTTGATGAAAGGAAAGTGCCACCAAAATTTGTATATGCATTTTTGATACACACAAAAACATTATATATATATATATACATATATATATATATATATATATATATATATATATATATATATATATATATATATATATATATATATATTGAAAATATATGTGTGGTGTATACGGAATGAATTCCAATACCACAAAAATACTTTTGTTAAAAGAGTGCTCAGTACAGAGAAGAGAAAATATAATTTATTCGAAAACTATAATATAAATATGTTAGAAAATCACTAGAAAAATGCTCATTTTGTTTCAACACTTTTGGCGTCTTTGAAGGGGTCATGTTGAATGTAGAATAAAGATTTATTCTATATGCAACACCATGACTTGATAAGACACCAGAAATTTTGAAACTATGACTATGACTATTTTTGTAATGATTTTATAACATATTTATGTTATGTTTTTCGAATAATTCATATATATATATATATATATATATATGTGTGTGTGTGTCTGGTTGAATAAATTACAAATAAGCAGACAAAACGTTAGTAACTTAATTCATCAGTTATGCCTAAAAGAGAATTTGCTGCGTAAATGTACAAATATATATGTGCGTGGCTGTTTGTGTGTGACGTTTTCCGATAACGATTACTTCATGCGTGGACCACATTTACTGAAGTGTTACCATTCGTGATGCTTCTAGGTTATAGCCTGACGGAGCTCATCAATCTTCAGGAAGGTTGTGAATTCAGGATTTTTTTTCGACTCGACCCTTTGCCTGTTCAAGTTAAGAAAGCCCAATTCGGCCAGCAATGGAATCCACAAATGGCAGAAGATGGATTCATGACTTTTACAAGCGCATTTGCGAGAAATGGACGGAAGAGAATGGAAAGAAAATTGATTTTACTTTCTACGCCGATACACGTTCCATTATTCTAACCTCCATGCACTTGAGTAAGATTGAAACTGTGCATGTACAGACACACATGCACATATATGCACGCACACACATGCGAATATACATACACAGACATAAACAGATATATATATATATATATATATATGTATGTATTTGTATGTGTGTGCTTACATACACACAGAAAGACACAGCATATATATATATGGTACGATGTATCATTATCGCCATTTTATATTTTTTATTTGACGCATGCGCGTTGTTTATATTTATTTTGTCGTCTGTTTTGTATGGTAGGGACTTGGAAAGAGTTGAATGAATCTAATGGCGATTACGTATGTACGGCAGCGTGCCACAGAAGCAGGAGTGCTCATTTGTCTGTCAGACAATTTCTGCCACCCCATCACCGCTTGCATCTGACCACCTAACTCTCCAGATTGCGCCCCCTTGATTATTATGTGTAGAGCGCAGTTGATCAAGAAACCAAGAAATCTCTTTGTAACACCAAAGGTGAACTGAAAGCAAGGATTATGGCAGCATTCACCAAATTAAACAAGGAAACCATCCAGAATAGTTGCAGGAGATTCCAAAACCTGGGATGGCTCTAGTTGAAGCCAATGGCGATTTTCTTTTTAGTATTTCAAGATATTTTTGTGTAATATTGGCAAATATATCTGTTAAAATCGGATTTGACTTTTGACTTTTCATTTTTCGTATTTAAGACGACGATTTATATATTGCACTCTCTATACCTATCGAGTCAGAGACAGAGCCCAGATAAAAATTTTAAAAAGATAAAAATAACAAACTTTCTATTTACGTTCTTTTAGATGAGTAGCAGCGGAAAATTAAGTCCTTCAATTATCTCACTAAAATCGTACCAAATATCCAAACCTTTATTAAATCTTTATTTGTGATTACTTGTCACCACTGTAAAGTTACTTCTCTATTGCCATATTAAATAATTTAATACGCTTATGGAAAACTCCTTTCTGTGCGACAGTATTTTACAATATACTTGCATTGTGACTTATTGGACACACTTTTTACACTGACATGACATGCAATGTCTGCTGCTAAGAATAGAGTTTCATTTTTTCTTGTCATACAATTAACTAGTTAGAATTTAACTTCGCATTTATAACGCTACCATTCGTTCTTGTATTTAATATTCCTGCCGTATCTTTTCTGGTGCTCGTCCTATATATCCCGAGATTCTTGAAAATTTTTAAAAAAATGGTCTGTAATATTATTGGTCCTGGCCAGGCATTTTCACTTCAGTGACGTTCTCACTGCCGTGACGTGGCTTTCTTTAGCTTTTTCTATAGATATTTTCATTGACTTTTATTTTCAAATGAGATCTCCTCGTACGTATATAGACAGCATTAATTTAATCCTCTTACTAAATTGGCAACTAGGTCTGAAGATTTTACGCTAGAAATAGCTAGATGTAACCGTATCATCTTCTAAATTATAAATACAAATAGAATCGCCATCTTCTGTCTTTCAAAACATCCCCGTTCTTTTATTGTCTTTTCCCCCTACTAATGTCTTCTCATTCTCTCTCACTCCCAGTAACTCGTATAATTTTAGTGGCATTGTCGCCTGGATTGGGTGCGAAAAGTTTATTACAAAGTCATAACATTTAAGTTAAAGACAAAGCATTTACTTGAATTCATTAATAGTTACGCAAATTTATAACAGTAAAATATAATCACCCTTAAAATATTACCAGATTTACTAGCTTTAGAGTTTTTTTTTTTTTTTTAAATGTAACAATTTTTCGGGTAATAATGTTTCGAAAATGTTCAGTAGTATCGAAAAACAATTCTAAAGGAAGTTCTAATTTATACATCTGAAATTATTTATAACTTATTTGGGCTACACCCATGGTTACTATCACGTTGTTCATGATGTATGAATAGCGATAGAATTTAATTATTTTTTATACTATTTACATATCCAGACGGATATTTATGTTTTTTTTATACTATTTAAATATTCACACTATTGTTCTCTACTTTATTCCCCTCATTTTATTGCAATATTCATGACATTTCGGCCATTGTACGCTCCAGCCTTCTTCATGTGATATTTTTTTGCAATTTCGAACCGAACCTTTCATTTAGTCCATTGAATAATCTACACCGTGTACTAAATAAATGGTTCGTTTCGAAATTCCAGGAAATATCACTGAAGAAGGGTGGAGCGTACAATGGCCGAAATATCATGAATATTGCAATAAAATGAGGGCAACATACCGCACAATGTAGATAATGTAAATAGTTAAGATATTTTTTTATCTCATCTGAAAAATATAGAAAAGCGCAATAATTTTCAGGGAAGTATATAATGCCATTTGGTGATCAGCGAAACGAAATATTTCCTGACTTTCCATTGAAAAACGAAGAAAGAAATATTCTTGGAATTGTGCCTTTGCTAAAGGTCTTGGAGTTGTCCCAATGTCGACATCATCGATATGCTAATTACTTTCATCAATATGTGAAGGTAGACTTTCAAATGTTGATAGTAAAGTACATCTCAAATCTAGCGAGATATGCTAACATGTAAGGAGTGGAATATTACCGACAATGAGAAAGCGTTTGAGGAAGAGAGAGACAGACAGAGAGAGAGAGAGAGAGAATAAGCGAGGGGGTAGAAAGACAAGGGAATAAATTCACTGTTGAAAATATCGATATTTAACAAGAAATAATAAAAATTGCAACCTATGGATTATAAAAAATCTTCACCAATATTTCAATTGCATTTCGAGGCATCCACCGAAAAAAGCCAGGTAGAAATATTATCAATTCTACAACAGATATTGTGTTCAGATTTAGATATTTATCTGCTGTTACAGCTAGATGAATACCTACCAGAAGATGTAGGGAATATTATTGGGAATAGCGTAGAGAGGCCTGTTTATACTGATTTTTCTGGTTATATCAACGGCAGATTAAATTAAGTAGAATGTTATGGAATATTAAGTTTACAAACTGAAAAGGGCGGCATATTTTGTCTTATGTTAATACGCTACCTAAATATTGAATTTTTGTACTTCTTTTATTTTACTTCAATTTCAAATTCGTACGTTTCTTTTGCAGAAAGTCTTAAAATATCTCTTTATACAAGTGATGTTTAGTCCTTTCCTCTCACTCTCCTTTAGATTTTTTATTAGAATTTCTGTAGTTGCCTTTCTGTGTCTACTATCAATGTTGTGTTATATGCATATCTAATATTGTAGCCAGCAATAAAGAAATCTTGGTAAAACCTATAATTCTATCAGGATTACTTCACTGTAAAACTTGAATAAGTCTAGTAAGAACACACCTCCTTGTCTTACGCCGATTTGTGTGTGTGTGTGTATTTATTGAATTTATTTTCTCTTTTTATGCACTCGGTTTGATTTCAATATAAGTTCCAGATAATTGTAATATCTTTCCAAAATTAATCAATCAGGTTGAGATCATAGACAAAGAACACCATTGGAAAATTCATAAACTTAAGGAATCAGCACATGTGCTAGGCCACACAAATATCTCCTGAGCCGACCAAGCATAGAAATGAATGGAGTATGGGAAACAATAATAAGTTGTGCCAAAGAAAAGCGATAATAACAACAAAAATTGCAATATGAGCTCTGGTAAACAACATGCATGATAATAGCAAAATATTGCAATATGAGCACTGGTAAAAAAAATGATGCTGAAACATTAGGTTTATAATACCCAGAAATTCATACACACATGTCCTCAAGGACAGTGGATAAAGGCGTTGGTTAGATCCAGTGACAGACCCAAAGAGTGTGACTTCAATACCCGGTTAAGGCAGTGGCGAACTTGCAGAGGGAAATTAACAGGAGATAACTGATTATACATCTATTAAACATAGCACGTGGAACTAGAACAGTCTACCCGATTGAGCGAAATAAAGGGTTCAGTTCGACATTCCAACCATCTGAAGAAGGCCGGAGTGTAAAACGGCCGAACTGTTGTAATAAATGTGGCGACAAAAATGAGTACAATAGTCCGAATAATGTAAATAGTATAAAATCTTACTTAGTATTTCAAAAAGTTCTTCTTGATCTAAGCTATCGGACGCTTTTGAATCATCTCTTAGAAATCTCTTTTATTATTACATATATATTCGTAGTAAAATAACTATGAAAATGTTACCTATACATGTTAAATAAAATAAACTAATACGGAAAGTTATGGAAAATATTTATCCATCAAATATACTGTTATCTTTAGAAAAGGAATTATGAAGAAATAAACTGCAGACCATTTCAATGTAAACAAAATACAATGTCTGCTTTGTTATATGCAAGAAAAACAATGATAATAAAACATAAATAAACGCTCTTTTCTTGGTAAAGTGCATTAAGACCAAAAATGAAATTTTGTTTCTGTTTTGTTTGCGATTTCACTCGAAGCATTGAATACAGACTCAATGTATTACTGAGTTTGAAATCACCAGAGAAAAATAAAACCTTACTAAGTAGAGAGACCGATAAAAGAACAATAATTAAGGTGATAGAAGACGATTGACATTACATTATATCTGGCTGGAAGGCAAGTCGGCCGAAGAGAAAATATCAACAGTTAAGTGATGTGGCCTCGCTACTATTTTGATTCGGTTTTAGCTCCGACTTCTTTTAGGTTGATGAATGCGTATATATTCCGTAGTACGAAAGTTAAATGAAATTTTCATTGTATCTCTTGAAACATAACAAGATAAACCCCGTATATCATTCTTTCAGCAAGACGACTGAATTAATGAAGACAGAATAAAACTAGATCAACATTAGCACTTAAACCAAAAAGAAGACGATGGAAAATCTGAATGAATTCAACAAGACAACTTATTTTCCCCGAACTGAAAAATATACAAAAATTCGAACAAATTTCGATTCCTCTCAAACAATAAATCAGCAAAAGATGCCGAAGAAGTGAAGATGCACATTTTTTTTTATGAAAAATTATATTTCGTTGATAAGACCATAATTTAAGAATGTCTATAATTTAAATTACACGTTTGATGTTTATCGTTTCTTTTCAGACCCCAGTCTGGTAGGATATGTGAGAAATATTTGAAAGTTATGTCAAAACATCTAAAATCCTATAATCGAATTGTCTGTATCTAAAGTTCTATTCAGAATGAGTTCTATAATTACTGACATTTCTATGAACGTGGGGTTTCAAATTATGTTCGTTTATATTGGAAGCACTGATTAAAACTTGTTTAACTAACTGTTATATATCGTACTTATGAACACTAATGAGTATGGCCCAATCCTCCTAAATACATTGGACAAGTGAGGTAATATGCTAAGTAGTCCATCACTAGTAGTGGTTGACCTACTTATTATCATTTCATTTCTAACCCCTGCTTAATTATTCCTCTTTCAGTAACCCTCTCTGGGTTACAACACTAACAAAAATTCTCTTTAAATTAAAAATTATATAATAAAAGCAGTCTTAATCGGCTAAAAAACCTTCCTCGAACATTCATCAGAGTCAGTTTTAATTTAAATAATAATACTTATTTATTGTGTAAAAATGCTGTACTGATGTTTGCATTACTTTTTTATACATGGATTTTAAAGGGCATTGTAAAAATAAAGATTTTCCTTCAAATCATGGAATACATTAAGCTATTTTTTGTTCTTTTACTTCTGTCATATTAACACGATTATTCGAAAGTACGTGAATACATAAATATTTTATAGCTAATTGTGTTTCTTGTTTGCATTTCCTTTTCCGATAATAGGTAATTTTATTTGTCCTCACCCTGCAATGATATCACAGAAATGCGCAGATCTATATATTTTGTGCTCAGATATCCAGTAAGACGTAGGCTTAAATGTAATCTACATTTCAATGAAGAAGTTACAATCAGTTTATCCATTAGATCAGGTAAGCATACTTTCGTTTCCGGGGGATATGGAATTAGAATAAATGTACCACGGCAACGAAAGCAGACAGTCAGATAGGCTCGTGTGATAGCAACTTATATGACAGAGAAATTGCACCGATGAGTCAGACTACTAATATTTTCGGGTTGATTTTAGAGTTTACATAAGGTTCAGGGTCATTGAACAGTAGGACAGAACGATTTCATAACCGTGGTATTGGACTAAATTTGAAATTTAGGCTCTGGCATGGTAAATACGATACAAATTATTTTTCTAAATAATTACCGTTTTCTTTTTAAGAAACCATTTTCAAGATTAAGTTTAGATTCAATATCGTAGCTTTGAAATTTGATTCCGGTGATCAGTGAAAGTCTTATAGCACAGCCTTATAAAATTTATAATTTTCTGAAGTTCTATAAAATCTATATGGACAAGATACATGGCATAAACTCATTATTACTAAATTATTGAACCATTAAATAAGACTTTCATTTGCTTGTTTTTGTTGTTGTTGTTTGTTTTTTTTTGGCATATCAACCTCAATATGTTATTTAATGCCGACAAGATTTCTTTTGCTGGTAATATTTTTCCAAAAATGTATTGCTGCTAATATGTTTTGATTTAAAAAATATATTACTGCTAATATTTTTCCTTATAAAATATATTGTTGCTAATATTTTTCTTCAAGACTTCATTACCGGTAATATTTTTTTTACAATAATGTATTGATGATATTAAAACCTATTAGCAATTAAAAGGTGGTTCAACGCTCCTCAAAACCTTATCAGCGGCCTTACGGTTGGACGTAATTTATCGTCATACCAAGGATGCGGATGTAGTTTATCGTCATACCCACAACGGCCTTCAGGGAAATTGTATTGAATAATTTATCAATATTATGATATACAATGCAGTAGTTATAGTGTCATTTTCAATCCACAATACAAATTTGAAACATTTTGTCTTATAATTTGTGTTCAACTTTATTCTAACGTTATATTTTTATCTATTTTTGTTTTTAGTAATTATGATATAACAGATCATCTAATAAATCTTATTGAGTAGCTTTTTTGTTATATTTTACAATATTTAGACAGTTTTTACTTATTGAATACAGTGAAAAAATCGAATATTTTGCTTTGATTCATAAAAGAATTATGCTTAGAATATATTTTCCGTTCAATGTATTTAATGCAAAAGATATCAACTTTATTTGGATTTATTCATTTGAAATCAGTTTGTAAGCAAAAAACTAAAGAAATTAGATATTTCTGTACATTTTTTCAGACGATATTTAATACGAAATGCTCAAAAGATGGTACATTATGGAATCATTGGAAGAGGATTTTCGGTTATAAAATGCTTCTTAACAATGAAGTGCTTGAAGGTAGTTATGAATGGCCAATTCTACGGAGCCCTAATGGTCATGGGTCACATTTCGGAACAACCCTCTTTTTGATCTACATAAATCATCGGCCGAAGTATATACATAGATCATATGTAAACATCTATGCCGACTATATGCGGGGGCACCTCTAAACCTATCGTTAGTCAGTGATTGGCGAGTGATTTCTGTTCCGATCCTGCACAAACTACCCGACATGTTAAAAACTGGGTGGTTACTGCCTCAAATAACAAGCATACATTCCATCATCGTGGATCTGACCCCGGAGATTAAACGGAGGCCCTCTCGGGGAGTTAACATGCCTTGAAAGACTGTTAGGTCTGAGTCTCACACCTGATATGAAGTGGAAATCGTACATACGATCTATTGCTAAGGTTGCAGGTAAAATGGTCGGATCACTGCTATCCCTCTACATTTACAAGAGCCAGATGAGGCCAAAAATGGGGTACTGCCTTCATATTTGGGTGGAGATGCCCAGACCACAGTCTCTAGCCTTGATAATGTTCAAAGGTTTGCCCTGCGGGCGACAAAATATTCTCCTCCTTTCAACCTCTCTCCCACAAGCGGCATGTGGCAAGTCTCTCACTGATCTACCGCTACAACAATGAAAAGTGCACAGCTGAACTACATTCTCTGGTCCCACCGAGACAAACCTCCACAGCCAGGGTACACCATGCTATTTACATAGTATCAAATTACCCAAATTCCCTCCGTATTTTATCGGTGATAAGTAAGTTACATTCGAACAGCTTCTTCCCGCGAACCATTGCCCTGTGGAACCAGCTCCCAATAGGATGTTTACTACAATCTTAACGTGTTCAAGGCCAATGGTAACCGGTAGCGCCCACTCCTTTACACACAAATGACCTTTGGGCAACTCGAGGTTGTGTAATGGTTAGCAAGATTATCTTGCTAAAACAATTACGACTGAGTAGTGAGTTCGATCCTCACTAAGTGCTCCATACTTTCAGCTTTGTGCCACATCTGAGCTACGCTTGGAAAATCTCTCTTTGGGTACCCCGAAGCGATGTAATGATTAACAAGTTTGTCTCGCTAAATCAATTATGACTGAGTAGTGAGTTCGATCGTCAGCTGGTGCCCCATACTTTCGGCCTTGTGCCACATCTGAGCTATGTTTGGAAAATCACTCTTTGGGCACCTCGAGCCGTTGTAATGGTTAGCAAACTTGTCTTGGTAGAACAATTGCGACTGTGTAGTGAGTTCGATCCTCAATGGGGACTCCATACGTTCGGCCTTGAGCCACATCTGAACTACGCTTGGAAAATCTCTACAAACAAATGGCCTCCAAACGTAATCCTCTACCTTGTAAAGTGTGAATCTCGCTCTACAAAAAAGAGCTATAAATCTAATTTTAAGCGACATTACTTATCATGTCAATCCCATTTTTCGCACTGTGTGTAATATTGAATTTCTAAAAAAAAAAAAAAAAAAGGAATAATAAAACTATCCTATTGTGAAGACGTGTAATGGGTTCGTAATGGCGTGAGATTTCCTCACAATTTATGATTTTACTGCTTCACTAGAATATGTCATTGACCTGTATTTATTTGCTTCCACTCATGGCCTCAATGCACTCCAACTTAGAGAAACGTCATCGATCCCAAAATTTCCCTTGAATTGGTTTGAGAAACATTTTGGTTGTCTCTTTCGAATAGTTTAGCCATCATGTTCACCTTATAGTATTCTAATTTAACATTTATGCGATGCGGTAAAGAGTAAGCTTTTCACACAACTTCCTGCTCTTACAAATATTGTGTGGTTGGAGTTTAGCTATCAGGATGGATTGACTCAAATTTATTTCCACCGCTATTTGCATTAATTGTGAAACAGATTCTACATTTAAATTGTTGCATCTCATCGGGTTAGATGAACAACTAGAGGATATATAAATCTGAACACGGTTTTTGGCAAGTCATTTTAAATGGCCGTATATTATGCACCCACAGACAAATATACTTTGATTCAATTTTATTGCTTTCAATTGCAACTCACTTATCGCATATTTATTCTGGGCACGTTTAGAAGGCAGCCTCGGCTGAAAATACAGGATGTTAGTTCATACTGTAGACTTATATTAATATAAAATGTTCACAATCTTTATGTCTGCAAAAAATAAACAAGGTTTCAAAAGGAAGGTTATTACCGATGCTACTCTATACACTTTTGATTCCCTTGGCAACGCTTATTCATTTTACAAAGCGATCTTAGAATTTCAGTGAAACCCAAACTGATGAAAAAGGATTTATATGATTTGTTTATTTTCGAGAATTGATGACAAAGCTATTTATTTATTGCATTGAAGAAAAAAAAAGTTTTTTTCATAGCTATTAATAAAATAGTAAATAATAATAATTGCATTCCAATTGATTTATATATTTTATAATGTTTTCTTTTTATAAATATGTGAATAAATATATTCATTTTTAAATTAATTTCTTTATAAAATGGTAAATAATAAATGTCACATTAGTCGTGTTCCACATATTTTTTTATAATCTTGCAAATAAATTTTACCGAAGGAGTGTAATAGCGGTGTCAAAGAAAGTTGATACACACTTTTGAAGACATGAAGTTTAAACATTACTAAAATACCTGATGAAAGGATGATTGCAGGTAAACATGTCTTCATCGAAGATTTCTCAGGAACATTTATCCATTTAATGTATAGATTATAATTAAAGGCTATGTATAGCTGGCCAATCGTATTTCAGCATACTCGTCTACTAAGGCGGCTAGCCAATCCCTATTGAAGACGCTTACTCAGGCACATTTGTGTTTATTCAACACCCATAGAGCCCACTCCTGGTTTATACTACAACTTTGCTGAGCAGACTTTATTTACAAGAGCGTGTTATCTATCTGGATCAACAATTTGAACAAGGCCTGCACGCCCAAGCTCTCGGCTACAATGACTTCTGAATACGTGATAACAAACCTATCGACGTCACCCAAGGGTCCGTCTACCCAATTTTCACTCACTTGGGTCAACTCGTGTTATAGTTTTCAAGCACGTTCCTGTGATCGCACCCTCCAGTCTGATAACACCAGGAATTCTCTCTGCATGGTGAGATTCGAACTCGGATCTCATGGTCAGAATGCGGACGCTCTAACCACTCAGTCAAATTAAAGGCTACTGATATATAGAAAGACAATAATTTCATTGAATAAATTGGGCTGCTTAAATCGGAAAACCTTTTTCTCCCTTCATAAAAAAAGATGCAGAAAGTCAATAAGAAAAAAAAAATCTATTCGCACAGACAGAAATGTATTGTCGAGAAAAGGATGTAATGTGTTCAATTCTAAATCTAAAACTTCTAAATTATATGAAAATACAAGTATGGGAGACACAAAGTGAAGTAATTATTGCAAAGTTAGTAATCGAAAGCTATTTTCAAAATTATTATTGATATTTTGTGTCAGAACAGCGTTACAACCAAATGGAGGGGGACTCGAAATATGCGAAATCTAAACTGTCATTCCTTTTTTCATGTCACCCATATTTGTTAATATATGTCAGGTACATCTATTACAGCTAAATGTGTGCAATGTGCTAACATGTTTTCATAAAATTTACCAATGTTATTTCAGTTGGAGCACAGATAGAAATACATCCAATCGAATAAACCTGACAGCTCAGGTTGTTTCCTATAGAGCGTACTTCCAATTACCTAGATGTGTCACCTCCATCGACTTGAGTGCCTGAAACGTAAAAGAAATTCCTCTGAAAACACGGAAACGATTCTTTATGCAATAATGAACGTTTAGTAACTGCAAGATATCTTAATTTTCATTGACTGGTACTTATTATTATTATTATTATTATTATTATTATTATTATTATTATTATTATTATTATTATTATTATTATTTCATTTGATTTTTGTTGTATATACATTTCCTCCCGGCTCCCAACCAGAGACCTAAAATAAGAAATGGCTTCATGTTATTTTCGACTGATCACTTCCGTGAAAAAAAAATAAATAAATAAAAATAAAATCACACATATTTTACATGGATAAAGCTTTTTGCAATATGTGGGCTGTACTTGTGAGTACATTTTTTGTTGTATTTCTTTAAGGCATGGACTTCCAGCAATATCTTCAATGATCGAATCTTAACATTTCTCATTGAATCCGAGGGCTCGAACTACAACTGGAATTATTAATGTCCTCATGCGAGATGCTTTTGAAATTTCTACTTCAAGATCCTTATTTTTGATATTTTTTCAACACCGTAAAAGATATATTACAATCTATAGGGCCTGGCATGTCAATAAGAAAGCATATATTTTCTGTTGTGTTTGATCATGATATAGGACTATTAGCTTTGACTGTTCTGGCTGTGTGTATCGTAAAACCCCATAAAATTGTTACATCATTATTATTATTATTATTATTATTATTATTATTATTATTATTATTATTATTATTTTCATTATTATTATTATTGTTGTTGTGATGTTTTTGCAAATAATCTTTAATATTAAAATTACTACTGTTATTTAAAAATATACTAATATGGGAAAAAATCTTTTTTTCTTAAGAATGATTGTATGAAGAAAAATTTTGATTTGTATATTTATAAATGATATTGCATCAATGAGGATTTAGGACAGTATAAGTAAATAGTAAATTGTAGACATCCTTCATATTACCATTGTAATAGATTGTTAATTTTAACAACCCCCGAAAAAACCTGTTCTCTATTAATCGTCTGCGCCAACCATTTCTCCCTTCCATAAGCTTGCATAAAGTTAACCTAAGGAAGAGTGACTCGTCGTAGCGACTTCATGTCATCAGAAAACGTATTGATAAAGATTAAGCCATTTTTGATGGGGTGTGCGTAGACAAGTAGAGAGAGATAGACAGTTATTCAGAGTTAGACGAATTATTATGGATAACCTTTACGCCATTTTTGATGAGGTTGGATTAGACAAATTGATAGAGATAGTAATTAAAAGAGAGACGAATTATTATAGATAGAGTTTACGCCATTTTTGATGTGGTGGGATTAGATAAATTGATAGATAGATATTCAAAAGTAGATAAAATGATATGGATAAAGTTTACGCCATTTTTGATGAGATGGAAGTAGATATATTACTAGAGATATAAAAGATGAAACATTCAAAAGATAGACGAAAGTTTAAATAGAATGAAATGATAGGTCGGCTGCTAGAAAAGTTGCCACATCGGGATTATTTGTTCTTTTATATATTTAGAGATCCTTGATAAAATCCAAAGAAGAATCTGCAATGTAATTGATCCTGACCTGGCATCTCGGTTTCAGTCATTTCCTCACCACTTTCCGGTAACATCCTTGTTCTCATGAATTCTCCTCTATAGTACCTAGACTATGAGTTGAAGTACAGTACTAAATTGGCGGCAAGATCTCATAATTTTACAGTTAAAATAGCTAGATATATCGGTAACTTCCATGCTAAAAATTTTCTTTTCACCCATATCTCGCTTGTGGGATTCTCCTCCAGCTTCTTGTTTTCCAGTCAAGTTTGCTCTCCAAAAATTTCACTTTCAATATCAGTTACTATTAGGTTGGTGCAAAATTTATGACGTAATAATGTCGTTTTTGACGTATTTGTTAACGTCAATACATTGTGTCGTTTCTTTTCTCTCTTTTTTTATAGATCTAGCTGCTTACTAAAATTATTCTTATAACTTTAACACTTAGTAAACACCACCCTCCGCGTCTTAGTGGAATCGTTGCCTTGATTGTAGTGAAATGATTAAAAAACAAACAGGGGTGATCAATATTTGTAAATAGAAAATTGTAAACCCTTCATATTAACATGGTAATGTATACAGAATGCATTTACAAATCCATATCTGTTATTCTAAATATGTGTATTTGAGAAACATGCCCTTTCTCCTCGCATAATTGAAATTTATACATTTCCTTCTGGTATCAGCTCCAATAATTTTCGTGCGGGGCTGCCTGCAGAGAAATGCAGTATTTATCATTGTTTCTGTAAGGAAAACCGTATGTGACTTCCAGAGCCTTCCTTTTTAAAATTTATTTTCTTACTTTAGCCTTTCTGATTTTGTAGTTTGCACATATCTGCAAACAAATCAGGAGAGTTACCTTCATCGATTTCTTATGGATGTCCAAACCAGGAAGAGGTAATCAATGATTCATCGATTTCCATTCCAACGTTTCCGCTTATAAATGTGGAGGATTTGATAATTACAGTCCAATATAAAAACCACCGGGCTATTCTGTAAGTATGAGCCTCAAGTAAAAGATCCAGCTTATGATAAAATAAAAATAGGGAACAAATTCTCATCCCCTCACTCACTCACTCACTCACTCACTCAATCTATTTCTCACTGCCTATCTATCTATCTATCCCCATTCCTATTTATCTACATTCCTATATATATATATATATATATATATATATATATATATATATATATATATATATATATATATATATATATACATTCCTATCTATCTATCTATCTATCTATCTAGCTAGCTAGCTATGCTCATTCCTATCTGTCTACATTCATATCTATCTATCTATCTATCTATCTATCTATGCCCTTTCCTGTCTATCTACATTCCTATCTATATAGCTATTTATTAGGTTGGTGCAAAAATAATGTCGTTTTCTCACATAAAGTTGAACGTCAAAAAACTACATTATTTTTGCACCAATCTAATATACATCTGTCTACATTCCTATCTGTCTATCCATCCATCTATCTATCTGTCGCTAAAGCAGGATCTCAAGACAAATTCTTACTTTGAATCAGCGTTATCAATGTAAATATTTTTCTTCTTGAAAATATTTCTTCTGCCGCATTTCGAAACGAGCAGGATGGCATTGCTCCATTGTTTTCGTACCATGACTTTTACTTGCCATGTATGTTGGCTTATCCCAATGGCTGTTAGTGTCCTATTCTATTGAAATTTGCATCAACATTTTTCTCAGTCTAGTGGCAAGTTGCCAATGCAAGCACGCCATATATTTACAGATAAGCAGCCCCTTCGACTTGGTGTAGTGGTTGCCAAGATTGCCTCGCTATATAAGTTACGAAATAGCATTGAGTTTGATCTTTACTGGGTGCTCACTATATATTCGCCCTTGTGCTACGTCTAAGCGATGCTTTGTAGATTGCAAGAGATAAGCAGCTGAGCATGAACTCTGAATTAATAAGAAAGAATTAGAAGTCCTACCTGGATTAAATGTTGGTGGCCATAATCTTAGCAGATAAGATATACAGATGGAGCAGTGTTGATATCTGAAACGCAAAACCCTGTAAGTGCTCTTACATAGTGTAGTGAAGGAAAGCAAGGACTGAACATTAATTGCAAGAATATGGAATAAATGGTTGTTACCAAAACACCCGAAAGTTACAAAATGGTGATATGAAAATCTAACAAATACAATAATTGTATATATTGTGAGTGTTTTAACAGATGACAAAAATTGGGATACTGAAATCCGAAGGTGTATTAAGATAGAGAAATATGTCTCCGAAAAGCTAAACAAAAAATTGGGAAAAAGAAAAAATTATTAGAAACAAAGGAAAGAGTACGGAACTGTCATGTAATATCAGTCCTCCTATATGGCATTGAAAGGGGAATATTCGCATCACAGATGAAGAAGAGCTTTTAACCAACATAAATAATGAGGATGTTAATACAATAGACAGTACATGTGAGCAAAGACAAAGTTTTAGAGAAATTGGAAAACAAAAAGGATTCCTATACTTAACAGCAGGAAGAGATATTTGAACTTTTATTGCACATAAATGGAAAGAGGCCTTGATACACACACGACTGATTGAAAGCAAGATGGACAGAGGAAAGCAATACATAACCTACTTAGAGCGTTTGAGTGAATGAAGATCAGAAGTGAGTTTAGGAGAAATAACAAGAAGAGAAAATTTATTAAGAACTACAAAGGATAAAATATTGTGGAGATCCTTGATAGCTGAATTGACAGGGCACAAATAACAAGAAGAAGAAGAGGAGGAGGAAGAAGAAGAAAAAAAAGGAGGAGGAAGAAGATGATGAAGAAGAAGACATAACAACCACCTTTTCAGTCGGATGTTTGGAAAGGAACCAACAAGCCCTACATATCAATGAGTGTAACACAATATATACACAATCATCTGCATACAAAAACCTCTAATGAAGGGTGACCACGCTTTCGTTTTTGCGCTAGGATGTCTCAAATTGATTAATATTTTGCCCATTTGTACGCTGCCTGGTATATATTCTATGTGAGCACGTATTGCTTACCCTTTGAAATACCATAATTAAATAAAGCTCAGAAAAAATGGTGGGAAAATAAACCCCCTGTTTTCCCCTATGCCTCCAACAGATTGTCATTAGCACAATATCATGCCCTCACATAGTAATGATCGTAATAAAACATAAGTGATTTATATATATATATATATATATATATATATATATATATATATATATATATATATATATATATATTCCAGTAAGAAAGGCGTAATACATAATTTACGGATTCTCTACATGGCATTAGTGTTAGCCCTATAAATATCTCTGTCAAACCGATAGATACTTGAGACAATGCATTTCTTATTCGGGGAACTTCTCTTGCATATTTTTAAAGAAATATATTATATCTATTGTACGTCTTCCCTTTCTGAAACCTCATGCTTTCAGGATATGTCTCATCAGCCATATTATTGAGGGAGCTGTCAAAAATAATACTGCATATTGTTTCTCGAAAACACAGAATATATATATATATATATATATATATATATATATATATATATATATATATATATATATTGCGTTAATTTTGACAAACTGTTTGTTACAATTCCAGTTACAAAACAGCGGCACTATAGAAAATTCTTATATCCACTCTTCAACATTTTTGCCTCCGAGTTCTCAATGACGTCGAAATTACTATTGTTCAACTTTTAGCATTTCATTCAAAATGTTCATGCAAATAAGAGTGAGTTTTCATTGGTTTAAATGGAATTATGAGCATGAATCAACTTGTTGCAGTTTTTTATCTATATTATGTGCTAGTGAGCCAGTCCAAATGACTTGTCTGACTTTGTGGTCCACCAATAAAGGGTTAACCAATCAGAAGAAGTAGAATGTTCAATCCGTCGTGTGTGAGGGCGGCCATTTTGTTTACTCTATCCGAATGTCCAGTGCCAGCTTGTCAGGCGAAGAACTACGCTCTGATACTTTTACCGGGATATCCACTGCTAAACTGAACTACGCTTCCCTACTGTTTTCGAAATATTCACTGTTAACCTCTGGATTCTATACTCAAAAGACGACCGTCATCATGAACAACATTGGTTATGAGCGCAGACCTCGACTATAATTTGACGGGAATGAATCGAGATATGAGTTATGGGAAACAAAATTCTTAGGCTACCTCAGAATACAAAAACTCCATGACATCATACTTTATGAAGAGGACCAAAAGAGGGATGATGATTTTATGAAAATAAATGCAAACGTGTTCGCTGAATTAATACAATTCCTGGATGACAGGAGTTTGTCTTTGATAATGAGAGAGGCCAAGGACAATGGACGGTGAGCTCTACAAATTTTGCGTGAACACTACTTGTCAAAAGGTAAGCCTATAATTATTGCTTTATATACTGAACTAACCGCGTTAAAGAGACGAGAAAATGAATCAGTAACAGATTATACTGTACGAGCTGAGAATGTCACAAATGCCTTAAAAATGGCAGGTGAGACTATCTCAGATGGGCTGCTAATAGCCATAGTATTAAAGGGTTTACCACCGTCATTCAAACCATTCACGACCGTTATACTTCAAAAAGATAAACAATTAACTTTCACTGAGTTTAGTATTGCGTTACGTAGTTATGAAGAAACTGAAAAAATGTGTACACCCCAAAATCAAAGCAATAACGTAATGTAACTGAGAAAGTCATTGAAAAAATTCAGAAAACCTGTCCTTCAAACCTATCAGACTAGGAATTATGATATTAAAAACAAGGGTCTTAAAAACAATTTTTTCAAGAACTGGACCAATAATAATAATAATACAAAACAAATATTGTTTGTTTCCGTTGTGGTAAAGTCGGCCATGTGCGGGCAAAATGTCAATTTTATACACGGAATGATTTTTGTAAAAACGTAAAAACTTTTTCGAATGGGCAAACATATGCCTTTTCGTTTGGATTGGATACTGTAGCCAATAGTTATAATTCTTACCTAGTCGATACAGGTGCGACAAATCATGTAATTACAGATGAAACAAAATTTATTAATTTTGACGCCTATTTGAGCCCGACTCACATTTTATCGAGTTAGCTGACGGGACCAGTGCTAATAAGTTAGTTTTAAAAAGAGCCGATGCCTGTATTTATTTAAGAAATACTAAAGGAAATATTTGTAAATGTTAAAAAGGGCTTTATATATTCCTAAATTTAAACAATATTTTTTCGGTTCAGTCTGCTGTTCAAACTGGTGTTAAAGTCAATTTTCACAGAGACAATTCAAAGTTAATATATCCAGACGGAACTCAATTTAATATACAGCAAAATGGACGTTTGTATTATTTGAAAAGTATTAAGTCTGCGAAGACAGCCACGCACGACTTAAGGACTTGGCATAAAATATTAGGCCACCGTATAATTCGTATGTTAAAAGATTACAAGAACACGTCACTGGAATGAAAACTACATTTCCAAATGCTTACAATATTGTGACAAGTTTATTAAATGGAAAATGACGAAATATAGAAATCGGGGTCGGATCCCAAAATCAACAGATATCTTGTTTATTGCGACTTAACGGGTGCAATTTCCCCAATGGGTATAGACACCTATTCATATGTATTAAACTTTGTTGACGAATATTCAGAACTTATTATGATATATTTTCTGAAAAACAAATCTGATACCCTGCAAGCTACAAAAATCTATTTATCTTATATCTCCCCGTATGGAAAATTAAAAATAATTAGGACAGATAATGGTGGAGAATTTACTTCTGATGCTTACGAAAACCTCCTAATAAATGAAGGCATTAAACATAAGAAAACCTGTTCTTATTCTGTACACCAGAACGGAGTCGATGAACGTAATTGGCAGACGCTTTTCGAAATGGCTAGATGTTTGCTAATAGAATCTAAGTTACCCCAAAATATGTGGGTTTATGAATTAAATACAGCCGTATATATAAGAAACTGTTGCTATAATATTAACATTAAAAATACTCCTTACGAATCTTATACGAACTTCAGACCCAATGTGAGTGATATGCATATTTTTGGTACAATTTGCTATACATGTCGACCACAGGGCAAAACTAGATCCAAAAAGTGAAAGGGTATGACATGACAAGTCCTATATGATTTATTTCCCATAAACTAAAATGATAAAGGAGATCAGATGCGCCAGATTTACAGATTCCTTTGAGCAAGTGGAGGATCCCGAAGAAAAGAATATTAACTGCGAGGAGCTGGTCCAACACGAACTAGTATGGCCTAATTATGGGATAGGGCTTATAAGCACAAAACCCGTTCAAAATCCACAATCTGAGGAAGGTGTTATACCAGATTATGCAGACGAGGAAAAATCAGACGTAAAACTTGAGTTAAAAGAAAATATAACCGATGAGGGGGTACAAATTCCGCGTTATCCGACCAGAAATAGAAGAAAGCCAGACTATTTTGCAATGGATCAATGTAATATCTGTGACATTGACTGTTGCTATTCGGTACAATGTATCCCAAAGTACAATCAGGAAGCCATACATTCTGTCAGTTCCAAAAGGTGGATAACTGCCATGCAAAAAGAAATTAAATCTTTAGTATCAAACGACACTTTTGAATTGAAAAAGGCCCCGGATGATAAAAATGTTATCGGCAGCCGTTGGGTTTATATTGTAAAGTGAACTGAGGATGGATCGTTTTGTAGCTAAAGGATTTTCGCAGATATACGGGGAAGATTATGTAGAAACATTCATTCCAACGACAAACATGACAACAATTAGAATTTTGATGAAAATGGCCGCAGATTATGGTATGGATATACACCATATGGATGTGAAAGCAGCTTATTTGAATGCTGCCATCGATTATGAAATATACACAGAACCACCAGAAGGTTTTGAAGAAGGTGACAATTATGTATGGAAACTTAAAAAGTCACTATATGGACTCAAACAGAGCGGAAGAACATGGAATAAATTAAACCATTCTCATTTAATTGAACAACAATTTGAATCCTCCCAAGTTGACCCATGTCTGCAAACGAGAACATTTAATAATGAAATATTATTAATTCTGGTTATTTGGGTCGACGATATGTTAATTGCATCAAAGTGTGAGGCCGCTCTATTAAAAATAAAAAAATCCCTAGAAATAAGGCTTAAAATGACCGATTTAGGTCGATTCAATCTAGATACACCGAAAAGCTCTTATCTAAATTCAGCATGCAAAGTTGTAAAACAAGAACTACTCCATGTGAAATGGATTTAAACACAATTATAAATAATGAAGATGGTATAGCGGCGTGTGAGAAAGAATACAGAAAATTGGTTGGAAGTCTTATTTACGTGATGACATCAACCAGGCCAGATATCTGCTATACGGTTACTCAGTTACTAAGTTGTCCCAAAACTTAAATAAACCGGGGACTGTGCATTTAACGAGGGCTAAACATGTATTACGTTATCTAAAGGGAACTAAGTGTCAGTGCCTAGTATTTCGACAATGAGATAAACCATTAAAATTGGACGGATTTTGTAATGCTGATTGGGCAAACTCACCAGATCGTAAAAGTATAACAGGCTATCGCTTTAAGCTAGTAGACGGTAATCCAGTAATCAGCTGGTAATCTAAGAAACAGGGAATGATTTCACTTTCTGCTTGTGAAGCAGAATATGTTGCATTGTCAAAAACACAAGAGGCTATTTTTCTTAAATTAGTAATAAAAACAATTACAAAACTGATAATAAGTGATCCAATAATTATTTACTGTGACAATCAGACGAGTATTGCTTTGACTAGAAATCCAATAATACGTTAAAGATCAATGCATATCGATATGAAATATCAATTTGTTAGGGATCAAGTACAAAAGAAAACATAACAAATTGAATACGTTCAATCGGAAAAATCGGAAAATAATATGGCGGATTTATTTACATTGCCAATTACGAAATTGAAATTACGGGCTTTCACTTCTGCCATATTTGGTACTGACTTATGAGGTCCTTATTAGTCCTTGGCAAGACGTAAAACTGCATCCATTAAGTCCCTCTTAGGTTCGTATTAGTCCTTGGTAAGACGTAAAACTGCATTCATTAGTTATTGTCTTAAGAAACGTCATTTCAGTTTTTGGTATGAATGTGAGTCCTTAGTTTCGCGGTATAAATGTAAATAGTACTACTTTGAGCCCAGTTCTCTTTCTAATGAGCGTCAAGATCACTCTGACCCGGAGTGATATTGACTGTTTTAATGGGTCCCAGCTATGGGAAAAATAACATTTTTTTCACTTTTTTTGTTGTGATCACAACACAAATTTATAATATTGCTGTTAATATTTATTAAGTCGAAGTACTTAACTGTGGACGAAATGTTATTTCTAATTCTTGTGGATATTAACTTTATTGAAAAAAAAAACAAATAAAAAAGAAATAAAAAAAAGAAAAAATACAAATAAAAGAAACAATTTTATTTCATTATGAATACTAAAGTAAAAAACTTTCTGAATACTGAAGTATTTGCTCCATATTAATATTGACTTTACTAATTTTTTGAAAGAAGATTCCATAATATACCCCAAAATGAGGGGGTTGCAGTTTGTGTCTATATTATGTGCTAGTGAGCCAGTCCAAATGACTTGACTCACTTTGTGGTCCACCAATAGAGGGTTAAACAATCAGAAGACGTAGAATGTTCAATCCGTCGTGTGTGAGGGCGGCCATTTCGTTTACTCTATCCGAATGTCCAATGCCATCTTGTCAGGCGAAGAGGAACAGAAGGAAGAACTAAGCTCTGCTACATTTACCCGGATATCAAGTGCTAACTTGAACAACGCTTCCCTACAGTCTTCGAAATATTCACTGCTAACCTCTGGATTCTACACTCAAAGACGACCGTCATAATGAACAACACAACTCGTGAATCTTTATTAAGAAATACGCCACATACTTGTTTAAAATGTTCTTCGGTTTCTCCTGTAGATAACCATGATAGTATGTGATAGTGCGACTTGCGTTGATAGTAATCAATATAATTCAAGCAAACAATTATATTATTAATAATGTTAATAGTTATATAACAATTATAATGCTTTATATGTTCATAAAACAGTTGGGATTTGACAGCGTATCTGCTTGGAAATTGATTTATAATTAAAAGCTGAAAAACGAATAGTCTTCTGTAACAAACATATTAATAGTCTTATCGGAGGGGTTTTTGATAATATTTACAGTTTCATAGGGAGAATAGTATAAACAATGTGGTGTTCTATAAATATATGTATAAGAATATAATTTTCTATGTACTACATCACTTCAGGGCATCAGCGATCATGGGTCTCCAAAACTTCCAATCCCGTGTAGCCCTTAGTAGCTGTTTTATTTTGCTAAGGCTTGCGTACACCGTTCCATGGAACAAGATCGCCAGGTAGAAAACTCGTTACATTCCTCTATCTCTCTTTTCCAATATGTCCTGTGAGGGTTGTGATTTCCAAGTCGTCTCTCATCATTATGTGTTCTAGAGGTTACAGCCACATTTTCTTGATTCTGATAATGTACTATGTTTGTTGCCATTTTCTTTGATTTCCTCTTTGCTTACACCCTCAGTCCATGGGATTCGCAAAATTCCTTCTGTAAATCCATATTTTTCTCTTGCCTCCGGTTTTAGCTTAATATAGGCGCTGATTGTCCCGCATTCCCTGTTGTATTAGAGGTGAGACATCAAATAGCAACCCAACAATCTTTTTTTTTTGTTTCTCACGGATATTTCTTTATGTCTCTCAACTCTTTGTTTATCTTTTGGAATGCATCTTTGAATTGTCCAATGTCTTTTTGGGGAATAGTTAAACTTCTGTCCTTGTTTCATATTCACATCCACGATTGTAATTCACTACGTGCGCTTTTTCTCTTGCTAAGAACCATTTTTGGTCTTCTTTCTTTTGACTGTTATTCCTTTTATCTCGCTTTCTTTTACGACCCTGTCTACGTAATCCATTATTTTTTTTATCATTGAATATTTACTCTTATTATTCTGCCACTGCCGTTGATCATTAAACTATCAAGAAGAATACGCTTACATTATACTAATTATAATAATTATAGATATATTAACTTATTTGGAATATATAATAATATCCTGTTACATTGCCAAATAATGAGTTGACTATTGAGATAATTGGCACATCATATGAAGGGCTTCGAGAGTTGTGGTAGTGTTTATAGAACAGGATTGCCTTCCAGTGCCTATAGCTCTTCAGGAGAGATTTGAATTCAAAGTTACCCATGACATTTGTTGTTTGCTATCTTATAGTAAATTGGCACTGTCCAACCTGCTATTTATCCCATAGAATAGATAGACATTCATCGCATAAGTCTATTTGTGCGAAAGTGAATGCAACAAACTCGGCGATACTGCGAAACCTTTACGAGAGAAATGACAACCAGACACAACATTCAAGTGTTCCTGTTGAGTAAATGCCTATACTCTTTGTTTAATCTTTCTTTTTTTATTCAGTATTTCTAATTATTGAATAAATATAAATACAAAGAAGGAAAATCTTTAGACATCTATTGACATCAGCTTTCGAAGATTTTCACGTCTAAACCAATAAAAACTTGTAACAAATTAAAAATCGTAGTTTCCAATTTCTCATAGGAAGTTACATTAAAACATTTACTGGCATTAAAAACGCTTGAAAAGAGAGAGTATACGTAAACTATGCAGACTGCTGTTTCATACGAGAAATATTTCGATTTGAAATGAGATTTTGATATTAATTTGCAGGACAAACTGGATTCTATAGCCTTGGGTGGCAACTTGTCTAAGACAAAGTATCACTGAATTCAAAATCTGTATGTAACCCTGGCGTAGCACATAGGATACAGCTAAAGAAAAGATCGCTCGCATTGGTTTGATGATTTCGACTACGATCGAATAATGATGATGAATTTACCTTTATTATTGTATTTATTTTCGAAATTATTGGAAAAATCCTTAATATTATGATATATTGAAACGTTGCTTTGCTAAGTTGAAGATTTTTGTATGAACGGTAAGTTTTCACGTTAACACATGTTCGAAGCTGGAGGCTACGAAAGAGAATTATTATAGTTTTTTGTCAGAATCTCAGGAAAACATGTTGCTGACATATTTTCTTTTTTTTTTTTTAGATCTTTGTATGGAGACGATATTCTCAAATGCTTCTAGGTAAAAAAAGAAAAACAAAATCAAAGAGATTGCATCAAACCGATATTAAACATCTGTGGAGCGCTTCCTTTGGTGAATATACAAAGGAAACTTCCCAAGACATCTACGTGTACATTTCAAGGATTTCGGATAATTCGGCCTATATTTATTATATAAAGTCTTGCCTGTTTGTTTGGGAAAAAGATTCATACGCACTATACAACGAAGAACCCGTCAAAGTATATAACATTTTTTTTTTACATTTTTATTTTACTATTAATATCTGGAGAACAGATTATTACTCTGTTTCATTTCAGCTTTTTTATTCTTATTTTCTATGCATAATTGCAGTTTTATAAGGCAGTAATCCGATATAATTAGTAGAATCGATTCTCCACGGTTTTGTGAAAAACCATAGTATTCGCCAGAGTACGCGTTGGAAAGCTAGGATTGTGTCTAACTTGACTCTATACATTATCAATTTTGTTATTTGTACATTGTGGATTAGAAAAAATAACAAGAAGACACAACTTATTAAGAACTACAAAGAATAGAAAATTGTGGAAATCTATGATAAGTTCTGAATAACAAAAGAAGTAGAAGAAGAATAATACATAACAACCGCAACTGGTCAGTTACTAGAGGGGTGACCGCTTGTGAATAGTAGTTACTGTAAGGTTGGATGTGCAGGTTATTTAATGGATAACTGCTTGGAATTATTAATTGGATAGTCGTGTTCACAATTCCAGTTGAGTTCGTTACTTACGCATATATACTCTTGAGAAAGGAAGTAATCCAAATGTTCCCGTCATCTATGGGTTAATTAGTAAGACTTGTATCTCTAAACTATTATTATCTCCAAAAAGGAATCTAAAAATATTTTCTGTTTTGAATAACATGCAAAGGGTTGACAAGCCGTAGAAAACGAATCAATCAATAGAATATATAGACTATCAGAATAAAGCTGGTGTAGCTAGTTCGATTTTCATCAGGTACCCTATTAATGTGTATAAGATCAGCCTATTTTTGTGCTTATCTCTTCTTTTTAGAATGTCATTTTAAAAAGCTGTTTATCATGTTTAGCTTGAAAGCTATAGCGAGTCATTTTCCTGTTTAGATTCCATTGCTAAAGTTAGAAAAATGGCTGATTCCTTGAATCGCCCCAAAATGTGAATATTCCTGATATGCTCTATCTTTACAAGAGTCTAACCAGACTAGACATGACGTTTTTCTGTCGTGGAGCTGGCCATTCCTAAATGTCACACCTTGACAGAGTGACTCTTGGCGCCCTTAATGGCGATCAATAGCATTTAATCATACGGCCCTTTTTTCTCACAGAAGAAGCATTGTTAACTTTTCACTAATTTATCGCTACTTTCATTGCAAATGTTCAGACGAGAAACATTCCTTAGTTCCAATGGTCAAAATCAATTAAAATGGCGGATCTTAACTGCAAAGACGCGACATGCCACTCACACATTAAATTCTCACCTCCCAAAGAATCCTTACATTCTAAAGATCTGGTTTAAATAACTTGCAAATTGTTGATAAGCCGTAGAATGCGAAACGTAGAAAACAATAAGATCAATCAATAAATGGTTGGAATATTATACTCAAATTCTTAAAGCTACTATTTGATTGTTTCATGTTGTATTTGGAGTTTCAATCTTTTACTAATTCTTGATGAAGGGTTTCAGTGATTTTGCAAACACTCAGATAATAACGGATATAAGTTTTACTGTTGTTTTCATTTTTCTTTTCGCTTATAATTTTCTCAACTTAATTATAATTAAATTTTTAATATTGTATTTGTTTAAGTCGTAAAAAATGGTTTAATTAGGGATTAAAACAATATATATATATATATATATATATATATATATATATATATATATATATATATATATATATATATATATATATATATATATATATATATATATATATATATATATATATATATATATATATATATATATATATATATATATATTGTCTTTGAATTAGTGAAAATTTGAAAACAAAAATATTACGATAATGATATATATCAATATATATATATATATATATATATATAGTGATTTTCCAAGCGTAGCTTAGATGCGGCACAAGGCCGAAATTTGGGGGTAACGAGTAAGGATCGAACTCACTACACAGTCGTAGTTGTTTTAGCGAGCCAAGCTTGCTATATCTTAACTTCCTTCCGCAATTATTGCTAAAAAGCTTCCTTTTGAGTTTATCTTTTCCAGATTTTTTGAAAAAAAAAGATTTAGCCATCTTCACGCCGTTTATCACAAGAATCACTGAAAAATACGTTCAGTTAATCAGCTAGAAACAGAACAGTTTAAACTCATTTTGTGTCAGCCCCACTGTCTTACCCAATTGTGTGAGGAAAAACCATTCAGGCCTTCAGTAATTGAAACAACAGCCATACTCTGGCTTTCACTTTCAAATCAATTCAAGAAACATCCAGTGGAAAAATTTGAGAAGAAAACTGGACCAGGGGGTCACCACAGGAAGAGGGATCATCATTTCAATTTAGAGCTAAAGAGATCAAATAGAAAAGATCCATCTCAACTCGTAAGACGTTTGGCACGTAAGATTGGAATTTCAGCTATGACAGTCCAAAGAGAAGAGAATGAAATCGTACGTGAAACATGTGGTGTACCTTGTTACTCTAGTGCAGAAAGTTATACGCGTAGAGTGGGCGAAGTTTATTTGGAATAAGTTTGAAAATGATCCTGAAATAATATATATATATATATATATATATATATATATATATATATATATATATATATATATATTCATGAGCTTCCTACCCTTAGCTATAATTAATTAATGATGAACATGGCATTTTCGATTATGATCTATTTCATCACGGTTCTTCTGTTAAGCTTGCAGAATAATTATATATTATAATTGCTCAAAGGTGTTTCTAATAGTGTTATAAAAACCTCGGAAAATTATTTCAAAGATACAACGGTTCAAAGGTTAATCTAACAATTGGATAATTTTGCTGCTGTAAACACGTTATATATATATATATATATATATATATATATATATATATATATATATATATATATATATATATATATATATGGTGGTAATTCGATATCAATTCAACTACATTTTTGGTAATTTCTATGGACATCATTTCAGACTTTTATGACATCGAGTTCTCTTGAAAAAAGTTGTTTAAACTTTTTTATGTAGTTGATCCCAAACTTTTTCTCGTCAGCGTATATTCCACGTGTATCTTTAATGACAAAAGTACACAGAAGTAGGCTTTAAGAAAGCTTTATTCAGCTGAGAATACAAGGTTCGACTATAGTGTCCTTCGATAATCCCAGTAAACAGAAATGGCTCTCTCAAAGAGGAGAGTAACAACACAAGTGGAGACCACTCTTGATTATTCAAAACAGTATCTTTTTTGCGGACTTGTTTCGACAGTGAGACTTCCCTTGATTTTCATCAACATTTTAAACTATGTTTTCCTTATATCTCAGTCAACGTATATTTTGTCTGTTTCAAAGAAAATTGAAATCCTGCAATTTCCAATACATTTTTCTTGCCATCGGTCTCACTGAATTAAATTTGATTTCCCTTTCCCCTCTCTCCCTGCGTCGACAAACACAGATTGTTTGAACAGCGCCATCACTCGGCAAATGGAATAAAGGAAGGAATAAAATCCGGTAGATGATATTTTCACAAATATCATTTTTTTTTTCTGTTTAATAAATTAAATAAGTTTTATTATTGGCACAAGTAATTCTTTCCTACTGTAGACACTGATACCTAATTTGCTTTTTGTGTTTCTCTAGGCAAACTCGGCTAATGAAAGTAGAAGAGGCCGTTAGACTTTCAACATTAGTTTATTTACACAGACGAAGGAAATATTGAAATTTATTCATGTATTCATTGTTTGGGACTGGTCAGTTCATTCATTTGTTAATTTAGTCAAATCGGAATTCGCGGTGTCTTATTTTGTCAGTCTGCAATCTCACGTATCGCGTAACAGTGGTTTTAATAGCAACAAAAGAAGAATTTCTGTCGATGTAGATAACGCCGTACAACAATCGTGAAATTCTTATCTAGACATCCGTACTGAAAGGCAAGGCGGATTTCCTAAATATAAAAGTAACTTCACAAAATGTTGCTACCTTTTCACCGATTAATTAATTGTTCTTATGTATTTAGCTGAAGAGAGACGTCTTCGTTAAGTGCACCATGACTTCAAAGCCGGCCACGAAAACTCTTTGTTCGAAACACCATATTCAAATACAATTAAAGACAAACATTACGTTTTATATTATACGAAATTTTCTTTTAATTTTCTTAGTTCTCTGAAGTATAAACCTATATATAATCAACAGAATATATGTCAAAAGATTCTCCAATGTAAATCTCTCTGTTGCAAGCATGAAACTTGAAATAAAGGAAACTGAACATACAACCAGAGCTAGTTTCCCAGAATACCACAGATTGCCACAAGACCAAATCACTAACCTGAACACACAAGACATTTTCTTATATAACGTCGTAAGATTGTCACTATTATATGAATGTCATGCATGGCGCCAAACATGTTTAGAAACATCATAACTGTAAGTTGAATACGCCCGCATTCTAAATCAATGGGTTAAAAATATTGAGCGAGTGAAGTCTGAGTGTCTTGACAATCTACCTTCTCTGAACGTTATGGACTGTCGCTAGAAAGGTACAAAGACCTGTACTAACTTGACGCCAGTAATAACTAAAATGGATAGAACATGTAACATTAAGAGTAAATAAAGATATAATCAAGATGGTGAAATCCCCTCCACTATTTCAAATAAAAGTTAGAAGAGAAACCGTCATCAATAATGGAAAGTTCCGTAAGAGCTACTGAGCCTGAAAAATATATATTCTTGAAAAATTGTTTTAAATGAATGATCTTATAAATTTCAAAAGAAAGCAGTATTGGCTGCTCAGTCAAGGAATCCCTTGTATGCAAACGGTTAATATGATCATTACGTTTTCTTATTTTTTTCAGTTTCACAGGAAAGACGATGGTCTTCTCAAAAATTATATCCGTTGTCCTATACAAAACGACTTAGTGATTTATATCGATACTTAGTCACATAAATTTGAAAGTAATGCTCAAAAAGCTTAAATAACGAATGACAAGTAAAACAGGAGATGCTTCCTCTAAAAGATGGTAATATCACCCTAGTGAATGAGGTTGTTTTAGCATTGGTCAAAAGCAGGATATTTTTAGTCGTTATAATCAAGTTAATAAAGATAATCCCACCTGAAGAATTGGCCCACTGTATCATGATTTTGGCAAGTTCTCTTGGTTCAATTATCGAAACAACATTATCATTGCATGACATTGTCACGATATCACATGCCTCGAATTGATGTTTGGCGTTGAGGGTTCTTATTCTAAAGTGATTCATCTCGGCTGTGTTGCGTTGCATTTCAGTGTTCTCTTTACACCAAACTCGCTCTGCCCCTTGTTTCCCACTGAAAGACAAATCAACCCTTTTAATTAGAGAAAAGGTTTTCTTGTAGTAATAAATAGAACAACCCTTATGTTCTGTATAGGCCTTATTTATTACCTCCTGAAACGAACGTTTGCCGACTAATCGTCAGTGATGGATAAAATGTAATAAGTTAGAGTATCTCCTTTATTCTAGCAGTTCGGGCAGATGTCCTATGCGGATCTTGGAGAATCTGCTTTCACGCTATCTGATGATTCATCGATGGACCGGCCAACGAAAAAGCACTACAACATTCTGATTATTTTTTACGCATTTTTCTCGACTTGTAACTGCCAACCGACCCTATTAAATATATCGTATATTATATACTTCTATCTACCTTTGTGTTTTTTTCCCTTAAAAGATCGTTTTTTGTTACAGAAAAATCCTTAAATTACTGTCCCTTATTTTACTCAAACAAAAATACAATATGGATTTGTAACAAGACGAAGGTTTGTCCTACTGTTGCTGCCGTTCTCATACCGGTACAGAATAAAGGAAGAATAGTCTTCAGGCCGGTTTCTTGTCGCTATTTCACTATTAAACTAAGAATGTGCATAGGATATTTGAGCGAGAAGAGAAATTAAAAATAGGATCGAAGAACCGTCATGCTTCCTTTGGAGTTTCTTTCTCCTATGCGTATGGTCGATTTGGCAGTAGATACTTACTGACTCTTAAATTCAGTATTCACGCAGCACATTGGGACTGAGATAAGCGTGCGACTCATCTTTGTTCTATCGAATGTCAACTCGGCATTGCAGTTATATTGAAATTAAAACTGATTGAATCATTAAGGTAATTAAAATCTTATTTCATTGGAGCGACAAATATTGAGATGCCGTTCTGTAGGGAGATATCGTTATGTTGGTTTACCGATTACTTGTAAAATCTTTTTTGTTCTAATTTTATACATTTAAATAATAATGTCTAGAATTTATCGATGATAATATTATGGCATGAATGATATTTGGATGAAGAACGTACCTCATAGGCATTTGAATTTGTCTGATTCTTTCCGGCTACGCACACCCAGTCTCTCGCGCAAACACAGACACGCATAAACACATAAACACACAGGATGAGGCAAAAGTTTTGCACTATAGTGGTTAATGTAAAGGGCAAAGAGGTACTGTTGAGTGGCCACCGAGGTCAACAGGACACACATGCTTGGATATTATTTTGTGAGAACATTCGTAATCATTTGTTTATCAGACCGACCCAAGAAATACTGATGAACTTAAAGAATGAATTAAATATGAATGCAGAAAAATGACAGAAGAAAAATCTCTGAAGTGTTAATGAATCATGAAGAGACAGAAATGAAATGGGATTTTATAAAGGAGGATATTTTGACAAAACATCTAACCAATAAATAACTGGTAAATAAACTTTTTCTGTTTCTTTATAATTTAATAAATTATCCCTACGGTGGTTATCATTTCATTCACCCTATATATATATATATATATATATATATATATATATATATATATATATATATATATATTAAGATATTTATATGCTTATACATTATTTTATAGTTACAAATATTTAAGTAAATGCTCTGTTCATAATAAACAGTATTAAACATCATTTATCAGCCTGAATGTCTTAAAATAATTGTCGGACTTTGTCGATTTTCATAATGTGTGACGTCATATATATATATATATATATATATATATATATATATATATATATATATATGTCTCGGAATTAAAGCAGCTATACAAATATTTGCACTAGAAGAACGGACGAGTACATCAATAGATGACCAGATGGAGATGCTGGCTTTCTGTATGTAAGCAACATACTTCGAAATGGAGTCACACATATATCGACAGGATGAGTGGTTACCATAGGGCTCGCCATTATGACCAATAATGGCAAACCTATATATGGAATAATTTTAGGAAATGACATTAGAATCAACACCACTAAACCCATCCCTCTGGCTGAGATACGTAGATGACTCCTACATACTCTGGCCACACCATTCACTTCCCGGAATGCTTGTCAAATTCTCTGCCTCCGGGCAAATGAGGCTAGGAACTTTTACCAGAGCCTACGGGCTTGGTTCACCCCACATTACATTCTTTCTTGTGCCACATTTACCCACGTGGGGAGGTTAGTGAATATCTTTTCTATGGAATTCAATTCCCTCTGTGCTACTCAGTCTATTTTGCTGGCGTCAAAGAGGAACCCAGACGAGGCTATGTCAAAGGGCAGACAGCTATGTGGTAGACTGCTAACTGATCCCGCGTATAAGGTATCTACGGGGAATTTTACAATTTATTCGGCCTCTTGCCACATCCGACCGCATGGTGAATATTTCACTGCGGAATTCACTTCACGGTGTACTTGCCAAACTATCATATTCCAGGCAGAGAGGAACTCAGACGAGCTGTGCCAAAGGGCAGAGTCTCGTCTGGGGTGGTAGACATATTCTCCACCCCGATTTTAATTTTTTCCCGAGCCCACGAGACCGAGTCGCCCGACATTGAATTCGGCCTTGTGACAGTTCTGACCGCATTGGGATGTTTGTGGATATCTTCAATGTTGGATTCACTGTAGGAATCACTTCTAGCAGTTGACTACACGCCGCTGGCGAATCTTGTATGTTGTTCCTGTTATAAATACTATCGTTCCATTTCCAACCTTCATAGTTCTTCTAATTAAGTAACCTTTCTTAGAATAAAATAATCTTTGATGGTGAATAACTTTGATTAAATGTCGATATAACCACTCTGAATATAGCTCATGTGAGCCGAATGTTTAGATCAGGGAATAACCTAATAAAATTATCCAAATGTTGGACAATATTTGACCTGATTTTCTCGCGAAATTAAAGCAACTATGCGAAGTTTAGAACGGTTCATGATTAGATATAATAGACATTCGATGTCTGTTATATTTACAATATATGTTTGAATATTTCCCCAAGATATGGTAATTTGGAATGAGTGGCCTTCATTGTTGTGGTTGGCAGCCAAAACTAAACTGAAATTGGGTAATCTTTTGTAGGCAATGTAGCTTTTATACATCTATGGTTATGAATACACTTGCTGTCTCTTCGACGCGTCTGTGTTTCTGATATCGTGATTTTAACACCTGAATAGAAAGAACACGATGGCTGGTTTTAATGAAACGTGTGTTAAATCCGCCTCAATATATATATATATATATATATATATATATATATATATATATATATATATATATATATATATATAAAAATATATATAAATTGTGTATATTTGGCAGCACGTTATCATTAAAAATTGTTTCATTATATAATTTAGACAAGTTTGCCTGCTAATTATTAATAGTACACTCTGGTAGAGATAAGTTTCTTATTATCCTTAATTAAAGAAGAAAGAAATGTTGATGCTTTTTCATCTTATTCCGAGTACATTCGATATTAGCGCAATCTCATCATCAGGCTTTTGTATTTTCTAAGGCAAAAAATTGTTGTGTTAATTATTTTTCATGACAAAACTGTTATGTGCATCTGAAAATAAAATTTTTACTTGTGAAATGAAAAACGTTAACATTATTTGCAGTCCAATTTTTAAATCATATCATGTAGACACAAGATGAAAGCATCAAAGGAGGTAACTAAGTTATTGAAATATCTAAATCGTTTTAAAAGAAGAAAAAAATAAAATCTATTTGAAACTCTAAGTCAATGCCTAGATATTTTAAACAAACTACTGTAAACATTTTAAAAAATGTGTGCACTATTTAGAATTAATTTTATTAGGGCGCGTTTTTAATTTTTAAGATAAAATGTATAGAATTTTCAGTTTATGTTTAATACTTTCCAGAAATTGTATAGATGTAGAATTTTCTTACATTGTGCAGTCTACACAGTCAAAAGCAAGCAACGAAATGTCGACAATATACCCATCGCAGCCTATATATATATATATATATATATATATATAATATATATATATATATATATATATATATATATATATATATATATATATATATATATTCACATACATCCCCCATATATATATATATATATATATATATATATATATATATATATATATATATATATATATATCTGTGTGTGTATGTGTGTGTGAAATGAATACCGGCTTTGATTGAAAATTCCAGTCAAATCCGTTACATTCACGTAGATAGTAATACTCTTGGGAAAGGCGAAAGGCATGCATCCTCTTCTTCTCCCCAACACCTATAGGTATATTGCGGTTCAGACCGGGTTCCATAGTCTTGGATGTTAAGAAATTGCAACCTATTGCGAGAAAAAAATCTGGCACGTCAGTAATGTGTTGAAACATACACGATCCCCTAAGTGTGTATATATATATATATATATATATATATATATATATATATATATATATATATATATATATATATATTAGTTTGGTGCAAAAATAATGACGTAATAATATTACCGTTTGGGTAAGTATAGGTAGTTATACGAACGAGCGAACGATCGCTTATATTATGTATAATTATATATATAAATATATATATATATATATATATATATATATATATATATCTGTGTGTGTGCGTTTAAATTAGGATATAGACAAATACATATATATATATATGTGTGTGTGTATATATATATATATATATATATATATATATATATATATATATATATATACAAGTATAGCATTGTGTTTAAAGAATAAATTACAATTACAATAAGCAAAAAATAATATTCTAAAAGGAGGGTTCAAGTAGAGCAAATAGAATTTCTTCGAAAATTATAACATAAATATGTTATAAAATCACTACAAAAAATCTTTTCCTCCAACGCTTCTGATGTGTTATCAATTGATGGTGTTCATGTGTTTCAACACCATCACTTGATAAGACACCGGAAATGTTGAAATAAAATTCTTATATTTCTCGTCATTTTATAACATATTTACGTTATAATTTTCGAATAAATTACACACACGCACAAATATATTATATATATATATATATATATATATATATATATATATATATATATATACACATATATATATGTTGATTGATTGATTCATTCATTGATGGATGGATTTCTTTACTCCTTATCAACGTTATGCAGCTTATATAAAGCTAGAAAACAATTTAGTTTGTATAAAACTTTCGGAGATAATAATGATTTACTGATACATGTCATGGTAATTAACATATAATCGGTGGCTAAGAAGTGGATTTTAATTTTTGCAGGAAAGATTTGCCCGTATGTGAATATAACAATCGGGCTGAAATTGGAAAAGCGATTATCACACCCTAGACGTTATACATTACGCCATCTGCACACCCAACTGTATAAGACCACGTATCCCCCCCTCTCTCTCTCTCTCTCTGTCTATCTATCTATCTATCTATCTATATATATATATATATATATATATAAAGAAATATAGTCTTAAGGTGTGCTATATTTATGGAATAAAGTGCTCAATATCAGAGATAGAGCGTGTGTAAATATAAAAGTGGACAGAGAAGTCAACACTTAGAGGCGACAGTCTGTTTCATGCTATATGCAATCGTCAGGCCACGTGTGCTGTTATTTTTCTCGGCTATTTATATATATACGGGTTAGTGGTGCATTGTGGGTATTCTATTATGGCGGTTATTCCACCGGAAGTCGTTAGTTTATCTATTTAGGTCAAATTATATTGCTTGTTTTTATTTTTGTTTCTTATTTTACTTATTTATTTATTTATTTATTTATTAACGTAGTAAAAGTTTGTTTATATCACTTATTTAACAGTTTTGTTTTGGTTTGGGAATTTAATTAAAGCTATTTGTTCAGTTTTGGGGTTGATTGTTGTAGTTCATTCTAAGTATTATTTTGGCGGGAACAGTTTTTAATTGATTATCTTTATTTGGGATTGGTTTGTTTATTTATTTACTTGGATGAATTTAGGTTAATTTATTTTACTTGTATATTTTCTCTTTTCGGTTTTCGATTTTTAAGTAACATGGTATTTTTTTATGTTTTATTTCTATTTTTTTTTTTTTTTTGTTATTTTGTTATTTTTGCTTATTAGTATATTTATTTTATTTTATTTTTTCCGTTTTTAATTTTTTAGGTTAAGTAGTAAAAATTTATTTTCATGTCTGCATTTTGAGATGAGTTCGGATCTTTTGTTTAATAATTTATTTTGGTCGGGGAAAGTAATGATAGCTATTTTTTCCTCCGAGCAAAGTTTGCAAGTTTTTGATTGGTTATTGTAGGCTGATGATTTTTTCCTTATCTTCCAAGATATTTTTGGTGTGATGTTCGTTTTGTTTTTAATTTCCCAGATATACTTAGAAAGCATTGTACTGTTTGCATATTTACTATTTGTGAAAGATGTTTTGTGTGTATAATTTCTTTGTTTCCAGGGTCCTTCAGTTACTCCTATATATACTTTTTCTTCATTATCTGGTGATTTTATCGTGGCTTGGTATATTACGTTGTTTTGTAAACAATTTCTGTTTAAGGGACATTCGTTCTTTATTCTGCAGTTGCACGTGGGTTTAATTTGTTCGTGTGGTTTGTTGATAATTTACCTATTGTGCTTTTTTATTATTTGTGCCATGCTCTCGGTGCAGCTGTAGCTGATTTTTACAGTGTTTTTGTTGAATATCTTGTGTAAGGTGCTTGATTCTGGGAAGTGTTTGTGTAAGAGTTTGAAGAATATTTTCCCTACGTTTGTTTTTACGTTCTTGCTGTACGGTGGGTTGAACCATATGATATTTCTTCTTCTGTTGGCCTTTTTTGTATTCTGTGGTGAGTATGTGAGTGTTTCTGGGAATCCGCTATCTTTTAGGGCTGTTTCATAGTCTTTCTTAGCTTTGTTAAATAGGGATTCATTGGAGGAATTGTCAGAGAGCCTGCGGTTAATCGATTTTGGTATCTGTTTGATTATAGAAGGTGGATGGTTGGAAGATGTGTGTATGTAGAGTGGTTTGTCATTAGGTTTTCTATATGGTTTATGTGTGCCTTCTCTTAGGTTGAAGGTAACATCTAGAAAATCTACTTCGTATAGGTTAGTTTTTATATCTATGTCGAATCCGAATAAGTGAAACAATACTAGAAAGAATTAATTCTGAACTTAGGAAGAAATTAGGAGTAAACCAGTGGAAAAATACGAAAACAACTATTGACTGGTTCCACAGCATAAATAACAAACAAAACTGACAATTCTTACAATTAGACATAAAAGAATTTTACCCATCCATAACAGAACGTATGCTAGATAAGGCCATCAACTTAGCTCAGGAACAAGTAATAATACAACCAAGCGAAATCAACATCATTAAGCACTCCCGTAAATCACTATTATTCCACAATGAAGAAGCATGGATAAAGAGAGATGGGATATTTGACACTACAATGGGAAGCTTTGACGGTGCAGAAGCATGCGAAATCATAGGCATTTACTTACTAAACGAACTGAGCAAAATAATAGATAGAAATGACACAGGACTCTACAGGGACGATGGTCTCATAATCTTAAGAAACTGTAACAAACAAAACACAGACAAAACTAGAAAAGCAATAATAAAGATTTTTAAAAATAACGGATTCGACATAGATATAAAAACTAACCTATACGAAGTAGATTTTCTAGATGTTACCTTCAACCTAAGAGAAGGCACACATAAACCATATAGAAAACCTAATGACAAACCACTCTACATACACACATCTTCCAACCATCCACCTTCTATAATCAAACAGATACCAAAATCGATTAACCGCAGGCTCTCTGACAATTCCTCCAATGAATCCCTATTTAACAAAGCTAAGAAAGACTATGAAACAGCCCTAAAAGATAGCGGATTCCCAGAAACACTCACATACTCACCACAGAATACAAAAAAGGCCAACAGAAGAAGAAATATCATATGGTTCAACCCACCGTACAGCAAGAACGTAAAAACAAACGTAGGGAAAATATTCATCAAACTCTTACACAAACACTTCCCAGAATCAAGCACCTTACACAAGATATTCAACAAAAACACTGTAAAAATCAGCTACAGCTGCACCGAGAGCATGGCACAAATAATAAAAAAGCACAATAGGAAAATTATCAACAAACCACACGAACAAATTAATCCCACGTGCAACTGCAGAATAAAGAACGAATGTCCCTTAAACGGAAATTGTTTACAAAACAACGTAATATACCAAGCCACGATAAAATCACCAGATAATGAAGAAAAAGTATACATAGGAGTAACTGAAGGACCCTGGAAACAAAGAAATTATACACTCAAAACATCTTTCACAAATAGTAAATATGCAAACAGTACAATGCTTTCTAAGTATATCTGGGAAATTAAAAACAAAACGAACATCACACCAAAAATATCTTGGAAGATAAGGAAAAAATCATCAGCCTACAATAACCAATCAAAAACTTGCAAACTTTGCTCGGAGGAAAAAATAGCTATCATTACTTTCCCCGACCAAAATAAATTATTAAACAAAAGATCCGAACTCATCTCAAAATGCAGACATGAAAATAAATTTTTACTACTTAACCTAAAAAATTAAAAACGGAAAAAATAAAATAAAATAAATATACTAATAAGCAAAAATAACAAAATAACAAAAAAAAAAAAAAATAGAAATAAAACATAAAAAAATACCATGTTACTTAAAAATCGAAAACCGAAAAGAGAAAATATACAAGTAAAATAAATTAACCTAAATTCATCCAAGTAAATAAATAAACAAACCAATCCCAAATAAAGATAATCAATTAAAAACTGTTCCCGCCAAAATAATACTTAGAATGAACTACAACAATCAACCCCAAAACTGAACAAATAGCTTTAATTAAATTCCCAAACCAAAACAAAACTGTTAAATAAGTGATATAAACAAACTTTTACTACGTTAATAAATAAATAAATAAATAAATAAGTAAAATAAGAAACAAAAATAAAAACAAGCAATATAATTTGACCTAAATAGATAAACTAACGACTTCCGGTGGAATAACCGCCATAATAGAATACCCACAATGCACCACTAACCCGTATATATATATAAATAGCCGAGAAAAATAACAGCACACGTGGCCTGACGATTGCATATAGCATGAAACAGACTGTCGCCTCTAAGTGTTGACTTCTCTGTCCACTTTTATATATATATATATATATATATATATATATATATATATATATATATATTTATATGTATCCTTCTTGTTTGTCTGTTTGAACCATTCATTCAGTCTATTTAGGATGACGTACGTAGTATACGACAATGTCATTTATACATATCAGATGATACATATCTCTCTGACACGGTAATTTTAGATTTCCTCCTAGGCATGTTACCCTGTCAAAGGTATATAGCCCAATCTGCTTTCCTACGTTACTAAAGGCTGGAAGAAAGGTGAGATTGATGCCTTTTGCAGTCTTTATCTTTCTTTCAATGCATATATATGAATCTATATATATGCTAATGCATATTAACACCTACGAACTTTGGAGATAGATATCTGAACGTGTTACATGCATAATGCAAGGAAATACAACTTTGATAAATATTGATTTCTTTTCTCTTGTGTTTTTTACATATTTGTTTCTAATTGCAAATGTGTTTCAATAATGTTTGCTCTCTTGATTCAAGCAGGCATTTTTATCTATCTTCTCGTCGACCTCTTGAATATTTAACTTTCTTATTTGCTAAATTGATTCTATGTTTCCAAATATTTACGTAAATATGCATGAAAGTATAAAGTTAGATTAGCCTTTTACAAATATTGAATTAACCGCTCATTAACATACCTTTAGGCCGAAACGCACATTGCTCTCTCTAACTCTCTCTCTCTTTCTCTCTCTCTCTCTCTCTCTATATATATATATATATATATATATATATATCCAGGTAAAACGAGAACAAATGTATTATATTTCTACTGCACGTAACATTTAATTTAAAAGAGGGTTCAATGCAGATTACACCTAAATGTTATTTGCTTTAGGATATTAGAACAAAAACATGTTAAAATTCGCTACACGATGGCAATTTTGTTTCGACACTACAAATGTGTCTCCTCGGGCGATAGTAAACCGCTGGAGAGTTAACGATTAATTTAATTTGAAAAGCAGAATACTTCCTCATTTTTCGGTTTATGAGCTTTACCGTGATTAACCAATCGAATGTGACTTACGCCAAATTCAAAATAACTGTAAATAACATTGTCATTATGGGGCATTACATGAATTATTCAGCATATAAATCCTAGGCAATTTCATTATAGACAGATACAATCCTTACATTATTTCAAAAGATGTATAGAAGACTGAAGATCAACTTTCCTAAGAATTAAAAGCGATAGAGGTAGGCAGTTAATTTAACAAAATACTCACTAGTTATATGATCGGCCATATCTCTACATAAGTTTATTTTTTATTTGATAAATAAAAAGCCCCTTTATGAAGCTGGTAAATATCATAACGGTTTGAAAAAACAAAACGAAAAAAGCAAAACACATTTTAAATACAAAACTACATTGACTAATTAATATGCAACCATTAGGTCAAGAGCATCCACATAAGATGTTAATGTTAACTAATCAATGTAAGATGTTAATAATGGTAAGTAAACATCAATAAATCAAATTTAAACTTACAAATAGAATAGTAACCCATATAATATGCACCACTATACGAAAAAATATTATCAAATTCAAAGTTTAACCTACTTAAGGTAAAAAAATAGATCATGCTTACAATTTTCAGTCAATTCACCTCTTTAGTTTAATAAGCAGTTTCATCAAGAAACCAGATAATTTCTAATTTTTCATGTAAGCGAGGAAAACAAGGTTAATTTAAATATCGATATAGTCTAGCTTTTTGTAAATTAAAATATATTTAGAAAGAGATCTACTATTTTGTAAGTAATATTGATAAAGACTAAGATATGTTGGCAGCACCTAGTCTTAAAAGAATTATTAGTACTACCAATATAAAATGTTTCCACGGCCTGATTTTGTATTGCAGAAATATTAGGTGGGTGCAAAAATAATGACGTAATAATGTCGTTTTTGACGTTAAAAATACGTTAAAAAACGACATTATTACTTCATTATTTTTGCACCAACCTAATAGTACTTAGATAAACAAGAGAATTGGTTAAATATTTGTTTCGTAATGGGCATTCCTTAGAATTCTTGCGCTTAAATTGTTTAATATTATCAACAATATTTATCTTGAAATGTGCATTAATATCAAATTTTGAAATCGGTCGAATATTTTATTATTGTGGTTCTTTATAATTTTCTGAAGAATATCGGTACTACTATAACTTAGTTTTAATCTGTTTCTGTTACATAATTTACGAAGAGGGTTACCTTTAGGGAAATGTTTATCCATTAAACGGATGATCTTCTGGCCTAAATTTTTACTTAGCAGTTGGTTAAGTGGGGTGTGTACCAAATGATTTTCCTATTTCTCTTGTTAACGATGTATCCCAATATTATATGAAAAATAATGCTAACACAATATATATTCATCCCAATTCTAACCACACTCCAATCAGTAATCAAACATATAGCATCATCTATAGAACGTAGGAATAGTAACAACAATTCTGACAAAGATGTGTTTGATAAATAAAGCAGTGCTTTTAAAATAGTGCTTGCAAGTACGCGGAAATCAAGTATAGAACAGATAATAATGCTGAAGTAAGGAAAACAAAAATGAATAGGAAAATGTTGACCAAGGGCAACACTACATTCTCAAGGCACTTGATGAAAGCTTCCGTGTTTAGTGTGAGGACCTCACCAACAAATCCAGTTCTTTTCATATTAGGACGATCAGATTGAGTTTTCTGTGCGGTCATACCTTCGTAAACATCATTGAGACTCATCCAAATCTTTACGAAACCTTTCTAGTATATTCAGATTGATATTCAATCAATCTGAAATGTTCGTATTGGATTATCTGGTGCGAATGTCAATCAGTACAGCATGCCCTTTCGAAATTTCTGGCATAGTGAATTGCGCCATAGTGCTCTTTTTCGCACAGACTGTGCCCAACTGATACTACAATACTGTGCAGTCGACAAAATCAAAACACATACAACGTGCATGCGCATAATTAAAAAAATTAAATCGCAACAATTTGTCCATCGCAACATATATATAAGTGTGTCCACTCACACAGACTGATACAGACACACGCGCACATACACACACACAGATATATATATATATATATATACATATATATATATATATATATATATATATATATATATATATATATATATATATATTTTTTTTTTTTTTTTTTTTTTTTTTGGATACGACATCGAAATAAATATTGGTCTATTGTGAATTGAAATAAATTTTTCTACTTTGTATTTAGGCCTCTTTTACATTAAAACAGATGAAGGTTGGAATTGTATTCCATTCGATCTCATCTTAACTGAATATATATATATATAGTCATCCATTCTTTTTCGATGTGGATAGATGCCTTGTTTGCTAGGATCGAAACCCAGCTGAATTAGCGCCAGTCGGAGAATATACCACTAAGCCGTTGATCAATGTGAATTTAAGCGTATTTATTTTAATATAAACACGCCAGTGACTGAGAGAACACGTTTCGTTTTATCGAAGAGTATTATATATATATATATATATATATATATATATATATATATATATATATATATATATATATATATTATATATATATATATATATATATATATATATATATATTCTCGCCATTTAAATCATTAAGCTCTATATTTTTTTGTATGAATGATTCATATATATATATATATATATATATATATATATATATATATATATATATACACTGCGTACCAAATTATTATCGAGATAACTTTTTTCTAATATTTCAAAAACCGTCCAATAAAATTCACAGAAAATTTTCACACAATATTGGCAATACTGAGCTGCGCAATCACTGAAATTTTCGTACTAACCTGTGCAATGTAAACAAACTGGCGCTATATTTGTTATCAGCACGGTGATTTGAGCGTGCCAAATTATTGGAAAGGTTTAGTAAAATTCCAGAATTGAGCAAACAAAACGTTTATTAATGTTGAACGTGAATGTTTATGATCAAAAAAAGCTAATAAATAAGATAATCAAACAAATAATAGCATATACAAACAAAGGCACAGTTTTAAACAAATTAATAGGTAATGTGCTTTCCCTGTTTTGAAATTACTTGAAATAGTCGACGATCCATAGAATTTGTTAATTGTAGGATGTCATCTGCTGTAATGCCGCGAGATATGTCAAGAATTGCTTCCCACAACTCAGCGTTGTACCTGAATTGTCGTCCGTTGGCGTACAGTCTTCGCTTCATGATGCTCCACAGGTTTTCGATTGGGTTCAAATCCGGAGAATTTGCTGGCTACTTCATTTTTAGAGGTCCATCGAAGCCTAACTGTTTCAAATATTCAGTAGTCTTGTGAGCAGTGTGTGAGGGAGCATTATCTTGCATAAAAAAACAATAGCCATTCTGAAGGCAACTGTTTGCCTTTTCATCCACGATTCAAGATGCGCCATCATAAACGCTATGTATGCATCAGCAGTCATTTCGACGCCATCTGGTACTCTCCATGGACCCACTAATATTTGTTTCCAATAATACTGCCCTAGATCATTATGCCTCCACTGCCTTGTTGGCGTCTCAAATACTGATGGTGATTCTGTCTGTTCATTACCCAGCCTTTGCACCATCTATCTGTCCCATCAAGTGTTGCTCGAGTTTCGTCTGTGAACAAATCTTTAGAGAAGTCAATCTTCATATTGTCCTCGACCCATTTCAGTCGATTTTGAATGTGATTTCTCGTCAAAAGAGACTTCGATACAGGCTTGACTGTTGATGCTATTTCACTCAGATACCGACACCGAGTATTTTTAGACACAGTAGGATCCCCAGTACGACTGAAAAGCTCTTGACTGGTAAGTCCAGGGTTCTTCGTGGCCTCTGGTTTAAGTCGTGATATGAGACGACGTGAAATAACCCCCGGCTTGCCTTTATATGCCCATTTGCGTACTTGTCTAGGGTCGGCGGTGAATTTTTCACTGTTTGATGAGACTTCCCTATCATTTTAAAAATTTCTAGGGTAGATTTACCTTTTGAGAGTTCTGAGGTAATAGTTTACTTTTCAGCATCACTTCAACTGCTTTTACGGCCCATCTTTTAACTAAATCCTTATACTTTTCTAATAATCGGCACGGTCAAATCACCGTGCTGATAACAAATATGGCGCCAGTTTGTTTACATTGCGCAGATCAGTAAAAAAATTCAGTGATTGCGCAGGTCAGTGTTGCCAACATTGTGTGAAAATTTTCTCTGAATTGATTGGACGGTTTTTGAAATGTTAGAAAAAAAAAGTTATCTAGATAATAATTTGGCACTCAGTGAATATATATATATATATATATATATATATATATATATATATATATATATATATATATATATATATATATCCGATTTAATTTAGATTATGTTTCATATTATTACTATCATTTTTATGATAACAGTTGTTCTGACAGGTCTAATTTTGTAGGAACCTGGTCTAAATTTACGGTAGATGATCTTGACACTCTCTAGACATTTTCATCGTAGTCGATTGTTTTCCTTGTGATCGGAGTAGCATTTTTTATGTCATAATTGTGGACAGTCTTTTTGCTGTGGGCAACCAATTTGAATTTGCAAATGCGTTGTCTACCTACTGTATTGAGAGTGAACAGGTGTATTCATGCCAACATAACAAATGTAGTCCGATCAATTCTTAATGGATGTTTTTGTTCATTTTACCTGTATTGTTTCTAGTTGGATTGAGTAATCTGTACTGAGGTTTGGTTAGGAAAATTTGCATCGTGGCCTTAACTGTGATGAATGATTCTGGTCTGTGGAAGTTGTAGCCCCTACCATCGATTTTTAGTTCAGTGGCTATTTGATTGCCTTCTCTATTGATATTATTTTCCTAATTGAATCAGCTAAAACGTCATAGAAAGAGCATGTAAAAATACGAAAAATGCTCTAAGAATTCTCCACTGTCACATAACCACAGAAACCACCAAATGGTTTACTAATATGAAAAGGAAGAGTGAATATTTGTGACTTTTACCCGTCCATCAACGAGATTCTGCTAATGTCGGCTATAAACCTAGCAAAAAATTCTCTCTTATTAGATCACGCCATAAATATCATAATGAAGGCAAAAAAAAACCTATACTATGCCATAATGGTCATCTGTGGGACAAAAGAAATAACCCAGAAGTTAATATTGCTATGAGAGACTATGATTCTGCGGAGGCATGTACTCTTGTTGTAATTCTATTATTTCGGTCATTAAAGAAACTTTATTCTACAGAGATGACGGCATAATACTCCTCCCTAAAATTGATAATGATTTTTAAGTTCACGAACCGAATATTGCCACAATCACCAACCCTGAAGTGAACATCTTTCACGATGGAATCTTTAACTTGAATAATTGTTATTATAAACCATATACAAAATATCTATGTAACAACAGATATATTAGTAAAGAATGAAACCGCAACCATAAATTTCAAGATCATTTACTTAAAGGAGATAATTCCCCAACTCTAGCAATAAGGGAATATTTGATAATATAAAATTAAATACATAAAACGTTTAGAACTAAGCAGTCTTAAAGTAAAGGGGGTAAAAATCAACAGAAACACTGCAAGCGCAATATCATATGGGTTAATCCATCTTTTAACCTTAATGTTCAAACTAATATCGGAAGAATATTCATAAATTTAATACATAAGCACTTCAACCATTCACCAACACTAAAAAAGATTTTTAACAAAAATAGTGTTAAGATCAGTTACAACTGCGTTAATAAGGATATTATATGAAACTAATATATTTCCAACAGACAACATATTTTTTTAAAAAAGAAATACAACTGCTGAAAAAATATGACCTGTCCCTTAAATTTCAATGTATGACGGTTAATATTATATACCAGGCGAGTATAAAGTATTACGATGTTAAACTCTATTTTTGTTCTATTGAAAATTCTTGGAAATTTCGCTTGTACCACCATGGAATGAATTAAAGTAATGTACAATGCAGAAACAGCTCTGCTCTCAATAAATATTTCTGTCAATTAAAGAATACTAGTATTTTCGCTTTTAATAACAAATCTTTTAAAAGGAAATGAAATAAATGTAACTTATGTTTTGTTGAAAAACACTTAAATAGCACCGGCTTTGTAAACAAGAGAAATGAAAAATGAATTATTACTTTGAAATGATATATAAATAACTACATTTATTCTGCTTCATTTTTAATGTAAATTACGCTCATATAATCTAATATTATTTTAATATAAATTACTGTAATGTTATTTTAATATAAATTACTGTAATTACTGTAAGATATTTCTTTTTAAAGCAAGACAAGTAATCTTCATTTAATTAAAAACGAATATTCACAAATCACACACACACACACACACATATATATATATATATATATATATATATATATATATATATATATATCATTTATTTTAATTGCCAAATAAAATCTTCAAGATTAAAAGAAAACTATAATCCCAGTATAGTATAGAAATGGGACAACTTTGCATTAGCTAGATGTATTTTTAAAATTCAAATAACGTAGTTTTCCTTTCTTTGCATACCGACTGAAAGATTGTTGAAAAATGTCCATAATGATTACACAGAATATATTTGCAACGAAACCCTTGAAAATTGGTAAAGAATTTGTGAAAAGCTTTTCGGACAATAATTATTACGGACAGTTTCTACACTCTCTTTACCCTCCAATAGTTAACTTTTAGGTAAAAGTAATAAAAATATATATAAACGAAAGGTCGCTACCTAAATGTACAAATTGTCTCTATGTTTTTTACAGCGCGTTCAGTAAGTATTGAAAACTTTCCACTCTTTGTCTGATGACTGTCACATGCATTAAACTCGGAAATATATCAAACGGTGAGGAAAAAGTCCGACAATTATTTTAAATAATTGTCGGACCTAGTCCATTTCTCAGTGTGTGACATCATTTGTTTACATTAAAAGCAGATTTGAACGTTCAAGGGAAATCATAGGAAGTTTGTTTAAAAGCAGTAAAATCGAGCGTGCTGACCAGACGCTCTTTCGTAGCTAAACTGATATAGCACGTCAGGTTATATGACGCCTCCGCGTAGGATACAGGTTCGATTCCTTTCCAGAGACGCATATTTTCTATGGAATTTCTCGGATGTTTAGGCCGGTAAATGTTGTTTATTATAAACATAGTATTTACTTAAATATTTGTGTATATATAAATAACGTCTAACAATGTATATATATTTCAATTAAAAGGTGCAATTATAAATTCATGAATCATTCATACAAAAAATAAATATTTAAATCATTAACCTCTATATTTGTTTTTTGTATGAATGAGTCATGAATTTTTTTATATATATATATATATATATATATATATATATATATATATATATATATATATATATATATATATATATATATATATATATATATATATATATATATATATATATATATATATATATATATGAGACAAGCTGAAAAGTACCAACCCAAATGATAAATAGATCTAAAATAAAGAAAAACTTAGAAATATATATATAGCAAGTATTGATTAAAACTGGTCGATATGTTATGAAATCATTTTTTAAATAAGTGAATAAATTTCACTTAAATTTCAAATGGTATGAAATAATAGTATTTAATAACAACTACGGTAATATAAAATCTACTTCCTAAACATTTTGTCGATTTTTTAATGACATTTTTATATATATTTCGAATCAAGTGTCTGATATTTTATATAATTTAAATGTTTATTTATTTATTTTAACTTTTCACAATATCGAATGTTGAATTTATTGTTTCATCACTCCCAAACGTTACTCATTTATTTTGAAATATATTCCTATGATTTGGAGAGGAAAATGCATTTTATGTTATATTACAATACAGATTACGGGTGTCATTTTCCGTACGACTCGTGACATATATCTTCGACACGATTCTTACGCCATAATCTTACCTCGAAATACTAGATATTTACAAAGGATTTGTTTCTAGCTGATTGCCAACAAAAAAAGCCTTTTCTTCTTGTTTGCCTCTGACGCTGTACCAAATTATGCTTCGCCTATGTTATCATTAGCTTCAATTATTGGATACTATCCATTATACGAAACAAATAAGTTCAATGTAGTGTCGATTTTCTGTCGCCTTCTCTTTGGAATTCGTATTCTGAAGAAAAAACAAAACAAAACAAAAACAAAGTAGACAAACAAATTTAGATAGTGCCAATTACTAGAGACATTAAATGATGTGAATCCTATTACGAATACAAGAATCACATGAAATGTCTTCCAGCAAAACAAATCCAAATATCCAAGTCTTTTCGATATAAATTTCACAGCTACTAATTTATGATTGATCATTGCATAACGCTCTGTGAGCGGTTTGGAGTTCGACCTTGTTAACAGCTGGACAGAATGGTAAGTGAAACATTATTCTCTGAGAAGAAAAAAAGATTTTATCTCCGCCTAATTCTTGGTCAGAATATATGAATACTAACTAAAAGGCAGGCAGCTAGCTTAATTGACTAGTGTCCAGTTTAAAGAGATGCTGAACTCGAAAAATAGAACTGGAACGAGCGTGATTATTTTAGATTCTTTCACCTCAAAGACATCTCCTTTTTTTCTATCTTTAATAAGAAGCAGAAAAAAAATCTGTTTCGAAACAAAGAGAAGAATAGAGAATTAGTATATCCTATATGGCAGTGAATACTGAACAATTTCTTTGCCTTCAAAGAGGAGACGTAAGACAGCAGAGATGTGTTTCTACAAGAAAATTCTGAGAATACCATGGGGGGAATAAGTAAGCAAAGTGGAGGTTTTATGGCAAATGGAAACAAAAAGCACACTTATAATTAGAATAGTCATAAAGGGGTTATCTATTTTTATTTCACCTCAAATAAGGAGATAATGTCAGTAAAAATCAAAGCGCTGCTGGGAGTTAAAGAATATGAGAAGACGTTATTGATGAGAAAGGACAATAAAAGAACAGGTCCCGGCATATATAAAAGGAAGCGGTGGACATTTCATTTACTTTTTGCCAGGAAGCGAACATCGGAAAGCGTTCCGTACGATATAAGTGCGTTTAAAAAAACTATTAGAACAATACTTACAGTTATATCTAGGTACTTCAAAAGTAAAACTGTAGCCAAAGTAGTTGTATGCTTAAGTTCACGCGGTCGGTGTATCATAGAGTAGAGCCCATTAAAATGACTGCCATGCATATATTTATAAACAATCAGAGATAATGCAGGGCAATGAAAGAGAAATGGCCGAAGTGGAGGGACCTATGCACGACAGATAACGTTACAGACATTTTGGATTTTGTTCAGATAATTGAAATTGCTGAGACACAATGAAGAATAAGTACTTATAGAAGTTGCCTCTTACGAGACACTAAATATAAGACGAACATAGGGATTTATTGTGTAAACTACCTAATGAGCTTGTGCAAATATATAGACGTACAAAAAAAAAAGAAAGATAGAAAGAAGATAAACGTTGCGTAAAGATTCAAAGGATGGGAAGTCAGGGAGAGTCATTATCAAGTATCTTTTTTCAGTCTAATTTTGTTTAATGTTAATCTTCTTTTCCCGCAAACTTACCCCGCTCTTTGTCTTTCTATTTAGTTAACAAATCTCCATGATTAGTTTTCTTTACAATTTCTTTTAACTTCATTCTCATCCATCGTGGATGCGCGGATGGTGTAATAGATAGGAAACTCGGATTGAGAAATTGGGAAGTTGATTCCGAATTCCAGTTGTGTTCTTTACATTCAGTTACGCTTAAATACCCTTGGGAATGGTATCAATCCATTATTTCTCCGACTCAGTTATATGCCATGTGTGATACACGCTTAGGCCATCATGTATCTTTCTATACATGATTGGCGAGCCATTTTTTTCTCGCAGTAGGTTGCCATTTCTTTCTGCGGTAGACCAGTTGCCCTCCAAGGCTATAGAACCGGTTCTGCCCTGCTGTTTGCCCATGCTGGGGGAGAAGAAGATTCCTACCTTGAATTCCCACCTTTGTGAATGTAATGTATTCAAACTGGGCTCTCTGGTTCCTCGGTCCGAGCCGATATCCATTATTTTATTCGACTTCTGCTATGCGTTAAATGGCAAGAATTTTTTCTGGAAAAATGATTGTCATCCTCCAAAATCATTAATACTCATTCACAAAATTGAATGCCACGTTGCAAATGTTAGTACTTGAGTAAAATATTATGTTCATTGAAATTTTAACATCTGGTCAAGCAATAGCGTTATAAAAACAATTCTGTACGCTAAATTATTAAAACTCGATGTGTTGATAAAAGTCTGTGGTATTGGTTGGTTGTTTGAATTTGTTTAGAGGCATATCAGTCTCTATGGGTTATATAATGCCGAAATCAAAATGTTTTCAACCCATTTTTATGGCTTCAACTACAGATAAAATATATTGTTGGTAATTTCGTTATAAAATTGTATTGTTATTAATTTGACTATATTTATTTCATGGGACAATAGTCTAGAGAATTAAATCTTGTGTTCCTGAATTTGAAATTAACGTGGAATAATTATCCTAATGATATAATTATATACACATAATTTAACGGAAGTTTTCGCTTGATTTAAAATTATTTATTCATTACAATTTGCTAGAGTATATATATGAGATGCTGCTGACAGGTTATCTACACAATGAGCTCTTCAAATGAGCAAACATAAGTTGATTTGTGGGAGGGGAATGAGATTGAAGCGGGGTGAAGTATTAATCGGGCACAAGGCGGCTCAAAAACATTAGAACTCTATCGAGTTTTAAATTGGCGATAATGTGACTTCAGGTCAGAAATGGTCGAAATACTCTACGCTCGGATTTCCCTTGTAGAACATGGCAGGAACAGTTAAGTAATTTCTGAGGCGTTAGCCTCTTTAACGATGTATAGTTTATACGAATTAAACTCGAGATCATGTGTGAGATGATTCCCAACAGATATTACAGGATCCTAATTGACAATAAAACGTTTCATCATAAGTGGAGAAAACTCAGAGATTTTTATGACTGAAATCTTATAAGCTATTAAATACAAATGTCAGGTTCTCTCAAAATGAGCAAGGTCAGTGAAAAAATGAGCTGCCAGTTTCTGGTCATCTAGATTTTTTTTTTCATGTCTCCATAAATAATACTATCTTCTGCATATATATTTACTCGTTATCTGAGAATGTTCTTAGCTACATCATTATTATATAGTAGAAAACAATACGATGGAGTGGAGATTTGGGAGATGACTGCATGGACGTCGGGGACAGCGACCTACATGGATCTACCTGAGATGGTAATCGAGAAGACTCTAGCAGAAATTCCATAGCTGGAGATTAGCAGCCCGGTATGCCACAACTTGCGAAAGGCCTTCAAAAACTTTATGTCGAAGGATTAATTAGCAAGGGCTTAACTGAGTCTATGCGTAATATTCGGACACTAGCAGCATGACCCGGCGTTGCCCGGGCTTGATTCAAAAATCGTACGACCCATACAGCAATCGCTATCACTTGACTAAAAATATTTTTGCCCTTCCTTGCCTTTAAAGAGGAGTGCCCTTGCCGTTCTGATGTTGCTACATGCCTAACTTCTTGCCTATCTCACACTACAATTTTTTTTCTAAGCTCTATACTAAACATTAAATCTGTTACGAAAAAAAGAATTAAACAAAAGGAACACAAAACTATCAGCTTTAAAAAAGGACTCGTAACTGGAAAAACTGAATGAAAAAAGAATGAGAACAGCAAATATTTTTTCACACCCAACACAGTTCTGCGGAATCAGAATCAACGTTGAGTTTAAGCAAGCGAAAGAACCAATTGGAGTAAAGTGCCATGCAGTTTTAAATTTTTCCCACTTGTGATGAATGCAAATATCGATTTTTTTTTGCATGCTAGCATGCTAGTTAACATTCGTGTCAGTTAGCTGTTGGCTCGCACGCTGGCCAGTAAAATCTTCCTGTCTATTCGTTGCAGCCAGCTATATGCTCTCACTCTGGTCAGTAGAAAATGGCCGTAAACTATAGGAAAACAGCCGTAGAAGCATGAAAAAATCGATTATTTGACAACATTGTATTAAATTTTCGATAAACCGTGGGATCTAAGTATTTAGTTTGGATATTTCACAAGGATTATGTGTATAGCTGCTTTAAGAAGTTAACAAGTCTCTCTTTAAATGATTTCGAGCCGTTGTGAAAGCATTAATGCTTCTGTTGCATCTATCCTTCTGATAGACAACACAGCAATGGTTACGCACGTGAACCAAGTTTGGCTTTTGTTTTTTGTTGCTATGTTTTGTGGAGATCTGAACCTTTACAAGCTTGAAGATTCCACTTGGAAATGAAGTAGATTCTTTTTCAGCTCTATTTCTAAAGAATACTGAGAGGGGACCTTCGACAATCTGTGATCTGAAGCTTTACGGATCTGCATTATTGTATCGCTAGATTGTCATATATGCGACATCGGAGAAAGCTTTCAATTTGAAATCAAGTATGATATTGACCAGTAAGTTGTCTGCGGTGCCCAAGTGAGGTAACACTTCAACAAAAGATTTGTCGAGAGAGGAGTTGATAAATAATTCTAAAGGGTTAGTACAATGCACAGCTATATGGGGAACAGGATTTACTTAACTCACGTTCTTGGCTATTTT
>OZ010586.1:99292405-99324905 GCA_963932145.1 Acanthosepion lycidas | reverse complement strand
ATATGCTCTCCGGCATGATTCGAAACTCCCACCACACCGTAGGAAAAATCACTGTCTGATCCAGCGTGTTTTAGAACGTACCCTACTGGAGAGTAGATTTTCCGAATATGCAGGCTGATAGACGTAATACACACTGTTTAGATTTTTTTAAAAAATAATGCATCTCTCTGTCGTATCACGAAAAATTCCGTTTTAATTCAGGTATTGCATGTTGACAGTAGGGAATCTCGTTTTTATTTCCTTGCCGGTGAGCGACAATCTTTTCGGTTCGGCAAGGAAATGACTCCAACACAGAGAGTTTTAACTTATCTATTTGATTTAATGTCTACATGTACTAAAAATCCAACCGGGAAGGCGTTCCAGAATCGAGAGAGAACGCATCTACATAACTTGAAGGTAAGGAACATCACCCCGAAAACCTTTCTCTATTAATCACACGTTAGTTCAGCTAATCAAAATCGACTTCCTTATTATGTCTCACATCTGACCCCGAAGGTCAACATCGGAAAGTGAGAGGTGAAATACACTTCCCCCTTAAATGTAATAGTCTGCTAAATTATTAAACAAATTAAATTTTCATATATATATATATATATATATATATATTAATTGGGAACCTGGCGGATATTGTTTTTATCTGGGAAATTAGGCATTGGTCACTATTATGTGTAGCTCTCTATTATGTATGAGAAAATCTTAAAGAAGATGCTACCAAATCCTTGCCATACCCACGACTCCCTTTTATGCATATTGCAATCGGTTGTGTTGACAACGGGTGGAAAACGGGTTTACCAGTGAAAACATTAAACATGAGGAAAAAACTGAAAACATTTCACTGAAATGAGAAGAATAAAACATGAGAAACAATGTCTTCAGTTATGTAATATCAATAATGTTGTTAAGAATTTCCGCTAATCGTCAAATGGGCGCACGAAACTTCACAAAAAGGAACAAAGGAAATAAAAATCTCTTCTCGTTTATGAGAATAATTTGAAATTATCAAAGAGCAATGGCGGAATAAAAAAGAATCCCCTTTAGCCAACCCTGCATTGAAAGACGAGCACACAGATGAACGTTTGGTGAATAAAAACAATGATCATTTCTTAATTATTCATAAACATGTTTATTTAATACATACATGCAAAAATCCTTGAAACTTATTTAAAGTTCCCTTGCAAATTTGCGTTCAGAAATGTAGAGACACTAACATTACTTTAACCGCCATCATTGTCTGAATTATAAATTGAATTATTTCACTGAACTTATGCTTGCAAGTCTTTCTAGAAAAGAATAGCTGTATATTTTTACGTGTTTTTAACAGGTAGGGCGTAAGTTAAATATCTTCAAAACGAAGGCTATCACCTATAATTGAACAAATAATGATGAAAAATAGACGGATTCAATTATAATTGTATATGTACAAATAATTTCAAATTCATTGTTGCACGGATCATGTACATAAAAATATATTATAGGAGATCATGAACTTAAAGATTGGACAGAGACTGGCAGTGGTACTTTGTCCAAAGGAGTCAGATGCTAAAAAAACATTAATCTGTATATATATATATATATATATATATATATATATATATATATATATATATATATATAAGGACATCAGACTGTATAGAGATGACGGGCTCATGGTAGTGAGGAGTTCTAATAGTTTTAAAATAGAGAAGTTTAGAAAAATTATATTTAGTGAATTTAAAAATCTAAACTTAAAGATAACAGTCTGTACTAAATTGAAAAGGGTAAACTTCCTCGACGTAACTCTAGATTTAACACACAACACATGCCAACCTTATAGAAAACCAAATACTAACCCCTTATATATACACCAGAAGTCAAACTACCCTCCATCCATAATTAAACATATACCCTCATCAACAGAAAATAGAATCAGCATCAACTCCGCTAACAAAGAAATATTCCAACAACACAGTAGCTTTCATGACGCTGCCCTAAAAAATAGTGGATACAAGAATGCAAACATTAATTATAGAAACGATTGCACTAACCAGAGGAAAAACAAAAAAAAACAGGAAAAGAAAACTCATTTGGTATACCGCTCCGTTCAACCAAATGGTTAGTATTAAACTAGGACAGAAATTCCTAGCTTTAATTGAAAAACGCTTCCCTACCAATAGTAGACTCAGTAATATATTTAATAAAAACACCTTAAAATTGAGTTACAGCTGCACTGAAAATCTAGAATGTATAATAAAAAAAAACAATAATAAAATCCTGAACAAATCCCCATGCCTGAATAGTATTAATAAAAACCCTACACTTAAATTAGACAAAAACAGTGAAAAATTATGTGATTGTAGAAACCCAGAAGGCTGCCCATTAGAAAATACATGCTGCGTCAAATCTGTGGTATACCAATGTACTATTTCATCCACTGAGAGTCCTAATACTAATATGATATACATTAGGTTTACGAAGAATGAATTTAAAGCCAGATGGAGGCAGCATAAGTGTTCTTTCAACAATATAAATAAAAGAAATCAGACATCTCTAAATATTTTTTGGCATTTGAAGGAAATGAATAAAACACCAAAAGTAAAATGGAAAATTATAAACAAAACTAGAACTTGTAAAACTTAGGATGACCCATACCCTTTATGCCTACATGAGAAACTACACTTTATTAAGTTTCTAAATAATAAAAATCTATTAAACAATAGACATGAGTTAACGGTTTTTTCCCTTACATCATCAAATCTTTGCATTGAATAATTAGCATAATTTCTTTTCAATCCATAGTCCTAATAAATAGATTAAATACCCTACAAAAAAGATAACCCTTTAAGAAGTCGTCAAAAAACAAATGTTACGGCAGGTTATTTTTTTTTTATATACACAAAACCATTTCAGAAAAAATAAAATAAAAATATAAATAAATCTCCATAGACACGTAAACCTGACTAGACGAAAATCATCTTCTGTTTTAAATTTAGACACCCCAACCTTACCCTGACTTGTCACCTATGAATGTAACTCTATACTGATACAAATTATTCACACCCTGCGCCCCTCTTTATATGAACAATCGCGCTGATTTCAATTTGATTTGATTTCAATAATGAATCTGCTATTAATACACGTAAATTTCAAAAATAACATATTCCCAAAAAAAAATTTCGCTCGAAGATAAAACAGAGCTTACTTTAATTCAATTTAACTCAAATAATTATATTGAAGTTTTCGGCTCTTGTTTGGAAACATGAGAACTCTTATGTAGCGTGTTGGAATCATATTTTTAAATAAATAATTATATTTATGCTCTACTTTTGTATCGAGCACTATTTTTTTTAAAAATAATAACAAAAATACTAAAGAACTTTGGATTGTTTACCTAACCGTTTCTTTCCCATTTTCTATATATTTTCATATATATATATATATATATATATATATATATATATATATATATATATATATAAATATATATATATATATATATATATATATATATATATATATATATATATATATATATTAAACAGAGGATGTCTGTGTGTCAGTCTATCTGTGTAATACCTTTTCACTCGAGATTCATCCAAAAAATTTTGACCAAACTTGGCACAAACATTGTACAAAATAAGAGATAGGTTCGATAATTTTTTTAAAAAATCAATAATCGATAAAGACTTTAAAAAATCGGTAAATTCAACTTTTTTCCTCCGATTTCTTTCAAAATCGCTATGTTGGTCACTCACATCATGACGAGCTCAACGATAACTCATTGTTATTTCTACACCACTGCGTTTAGGGAAAAACCGTGAAAACCAAAAAAAAAAAAATGTCTAACAAAAATTGTAAAATAACAAACTTTCACAATTTTCAAACAATATAATAGAAACTTCACTCAATTGTAGCCAACAATAAATTGATTGTTTAACAGTAATTTAATTGATAATTGAGTTCACCCATATAGTGAAAAATCGCGTAAATAGCGAAAATGGCGATTTTGACTTGTTTCTTTCTTATTTTTCGTTGATCTTTCAACCAATTTTCATCAAACTTAACAACTGCTTTATTAATGTATCCTCTTTTAAATCATTGGTAGCACTCTGACAAATTGAATTTCAAAAATTCCAAAATAATTATGGTCTGAAGTAGGTTTTCATCTTGCCTTCTTTACCCCTTCATGTCCTCGGCTAACGTTGATTGAATGAATACAGATTGATTCTGTTAAATCAGTTAACTGGATTAATTGAAATGTTTTTTTTACTGAAAGTACTTTCAAGTAATTGAAGAGAGACTCTGTTACATTTAAATATGATACTGTTTTTGCATCATTCTAATAGAACGCATTTTCTGATCAACCAGCTGCTAGTATTAACCTATGAATACATGTAATGCTCTTAAATAACCTCGTCAACCCTAGATACGCATATTCCTCCATGTCCAGCAATGTCTATGCTATCAGCTATATCAAACCGTATCTTTTAACACGTTTCTTTCCTTGAGTAAATTTATCAAGACATGTGGGAAATTTTTATTAGGTAACCTGAATTTATACAGAGAAATAACGTAGAGAAATATATCGTTTAAAAATTTGAAATTAGAGGTGACCCTAAAATAATTAAAATGTTTAATGCGTATAGAAAGGTATGGTGGAAGTTAAGTGACGTATTTTTTTTCCGACGCTTAAACGAAAGTGTGTTAATTATTATTGTGGTTATTATGTATTTGTATATGCAATTAATATTTGTTTATACATTTCTATGTATTTTTGTTTATGTTGTTTATTTCTCCGAATATCTATGCCGATGATACAACGATATATGGATGTATATCCAAAACTCCTGATCACCACAAATTGCCAGCGTATCTAAATCTACCGGCTCAACGGGGACAACACTGGCTGGCAAAATTCAATGTCTCAAAAACCAAACTTGTTGCATTATATCATCGTCGATTGGACCCTGAACCGGTCAGGATGAATGGATTTCAACTCATGGATGACCTGTGTCTTGTGAGACTATACAGCCTTACTGACCACAGACTTCAAGTGGAATTCGTACTTATAATCTATTGCTAATGATGAAAGAAAAATTATCGGCTCCGTATATTGCTCCAGTAAGTAATTGATTGTTTATGGTATACTTTACCTTTCAAGAGCCAGATCAGGTCTAAAATGGAGTACTGCTGTCATATTTGGAGAAGAGTTGAATAGTCGTCATTTTCCAGTATCGATAGTGTCCAGAAAGCGTCTCCGCGTCCCTAAGGGTGATAAATTATTTTCCAACCTGCAATCGCTCTCTCATATACAGGATGTGGCAAAGCTCTCACTGCTCTTTCGCTTCTTACATGGAAAGTGCTCGAAAGAACTACATTCTTTGGTTCGCCTCTTCTAACTTTCACGGTTAGGTGCTGCTATGACACTCACATTTAACCAAATCACCTAATTCCTTCTTTATTATGGTGAGAATAAGTTTCACTTGAGCAGCTTCATCCCACCGATCACTGCACTGTAGAACCGATTCTCAACAGGATGTTTCCCCGATCACTACAATTTCACATGGTTACAATTTCATATGGTTATTCGTTATGTACCTCGACATTCCGCATAAACTATTTAACACTCTACATCGAGTACACTCCTGGCCTTGTACTGCTTGAACCTAACTGTCATATATATATATATATATATATATATATATATATATATATATATATATATATATATATATTATAAATTAATTGATTTAAAATATGTTTTTTCGCTACACAGTTCTAACCATGTTTCAAAAATGGAAGCTAAAAGCTCCGAATTTAATTTTGTAATTAAATTAAAGACATTAGTTCCATTTCATCCTCAAGCGAATTTACATTGAGCACTATTTTGTAAAAATAAAAATATCAATAAGAACACCGGATTATATATCTTAGTGTTCTTTATTTTTATTATATATATATATATATATATATATATATATATATATATATATATATATGTGTGTGTGTGTGTGTGTGTGTGTATGTGTGTGTGTGTGTGTGTGTGTGTGTGTGTGTGTGTGAGAGAGAGAGAGAGAGAGAAAGAGTTTAAAAGCTGAGGTAACAGTCATAGTTTAAGGTTTGTAAACTTTTATTTTCATTTACGCTGACTTGAGAAAGGAGGATTTCTTTTAAGACAGGTTTTATTTGATGAAATTTAGGGCGTACAATTATATTTTGGCAAACGTCTATGATTGCACATTGAAGAATGTTTTTCTCTTTTTATAAGTACGGTGGTTTTTAGATCGGGATTGCATTTGGAATTTTTTTTTGTATATAAATAATGAGTTTGATGAAGTGTTATGTTGTAGATATTTCTTCATGAAAAAATTTTATTTAATTTTTGCAATTTTCCTAAATATGTTTCAAGCAAAAACTCTTACAGTTTATTTTATATATGCCTACTTGAGGATTATTATTATAGACATGTTTCTTCTAATCACATCCGTAATTGTTTTGTATTTATTTTTAATCATGTTAATATTATTAATAATCGGATATATTATTTTTTACAGCAGATATGAATTTAGATATAAATTCATACATATACATACACACAAATATATATATATATATATATATATATATATATATATATATATATATAGAGAGAGAGAGAGAGAGAGAGAGAGAGGGAGGGAGAGAGAGAGAAAGAGATTATCCGTAAGTGGTATGTATAATCAAATCCCCTCTCTACAATAATGCAGATCCCCAATGAAATTTTTCTAGGTCAAGTAATTTAGACATTTACTTCCTTTACTCTTGTAATTTAAAATTGTATGGATAGATTTAAACCATTTGGTAATTTCAGTCTGACGAGGCTTTTATAAAAAAAAATTGCTGTCGAAATAAATTTATATCCGAGTTCTGCGATGATAGGAATTCGCTATATATATGTACTATAACTTGTATTCACATACACAAATATATATATATATATATATATATATATATATATATATATATATATATATATATATATATATATATATATGTGTGTGTGTGTGTGTGTGTGTGTGTGTATGTGTGTGTGTGTGAATTAGCTATATTTTAGATATAGACAGTGTGGACGCATGGATCAGTATTACCTAGGGACTGTCACTTTTTATGAAAGAAGTCCCGCTACTCCTTTATTATGATATCTATATAGATTACAGTGATGTCAGATGAATTAGGATATACGCGTTTCTATCATGTCCAAAAAGTCTGTATAATGCACCATAAACTACATCTAGCCAGATTTAATCTCACTATTAACATTTACATAAAACCTAATATACAAGTAAGTGAATTATTCAAAAAGACAAATAAATGAAATATATCGAAAGCAATAACTAATAAGTATATAAGTAATTGAGATACCAAGACTATAAATAACCATAACATGTTTTATTCACACTTGCTCCAGCCACTCAACCAACATAAACTGAACAATCTTGAGTTCATGGCTATGAATGCATTACTTTTAAAGAAAAAAAAAACAATGGAAAAAGCCGGCCTCTTTTTCATCATTTCTGTTAATCTCTTTAAAAATTCTAAATATACGTTTGAATTTATTCAGGATCTAACAATTAATGTAACGGTATTACAAGTATCAATCCCATATTCAAAGAGTCATTATTTCGGGAGCAGTCATAGCTCTCTACAATTTATTGTCTTTTCTCTTAATAATGCTTGGCTTTTTACCATACGTCCTAGTCCCTGCTCATACAAACTGCTTTTTATATAATTAATTATATCCCTCTACATGCATTATTTGCGTCCTGGTTAAGGAGATAATCTACTTCTGCGTCCTACGTATGACGATAAACTACATCCGACAGCAAAGCCTCTAATCGGGTTTTGGTGGTGTGGAATCACTTCTTAATTACTAGTGTTCCAAGGTCTACCTGTTAAGATCCTACAAATAGTTTGAGCAAATAGTTAAACCCCACAATTCGGGTCAACACATTAAGAAAACGTAAATATACGATTTAATTCCAGCAATACATTCTTGTAAAAAAAATCATTACAAGCAATAAACGTTTGAAGAAAAATTATAACCAGGAATAAATTTTGGAAAAAAAAATATTACCAACAATACATTTTTGGAAAACAAAATTAGCAGCAATACATTTGTGGAAAAAAATATTAGCAGTAATAGATTTTTGGTAAAAAATATTGCCAGCAATAAAAACCTTGTCGGCATTAAGTAACCCATTGAGGTTGATATGCCGCAAACCAAAGCTGCTTTATTCTAAATGTCCTGGGTGTATTACATTCTGCAAGCAATCATAATATGTCACATAAAATTTACTCTTTCTTTCTGATTTTAATTGTGTGTTTTTCTATATATTTTTAACTTAAAATTGAGAATATTTAATCCCACGCCGTTTGTTCTTGTGTCGTCTGCTCCGTAGCTGAAAAGAATAACCCGGACAATTTGATGTAAGTGTTCAGTTAGCCGGGCAGTGCATCTCTCAGCCTTACTGCCTGTCTCCACAGGTTGCCACTAGATGTATCTCTGATACTTGCGTCTTTTCTACAAATTGCCTGTTCTTTCTGAAATGTTGCCCTGTCAGTAGACCTGGATAGACAAAAACTGTCTTTCATTTACAGTGTTAATGGCGTCTTTCTTTTTATTTGTCATGTACTTCCAGGACGTAACCGATCATAGATCTCAAACTCCTCCTATGCCTTACAGCTCTCAACAAGCCCCTTCCCTCTGCTACCTCCTCCTAGACCACATTCTCTGATGCACTTGCTTAAGCCCTGTAGGTATGCCATGTGTTGTTTTTCCTTGTCTCTCTTTCCCTCTATTCGACCCATTAGTATCAGTGTCTCTAGCGTCTCCTTCCTCATTATGTGTCCCAGATACTTCAGCTGCATCTTCCTCGTGTTAAGTATAAGCTTTCTCCTTGTTTGCATCTTCTCTAAGACCTCATCATTGCTCACACGCTTGGGCTATTATTTCCGTAGCATCCTTCTGTAGAACCACATCTCCGTCGCCTCGGGTTTCTTCTGCATCTTTGGGGAAATCATCCAACATTCGCTTATGAAAAGAGGGACATATATCACGTAAGAGCTCATTATCCTTTTCTTTGTTACCAAAGAAATTCCTTCGTGTTTCGCAATAGTCTACCCAGTTTTTGGAATACGACCGTGGCCATCCCAATACGTCTACGGATCTTAGTGTCGCACTTACCTTCCTCCGTTAAAATGCTTCCCATATATTTAAACTTCGGTGTCTGATTGATTCTGTGTTCCCGACCTGCAAATCGTATTTCGCGTTCATCATTTTTCTGATGTCTATGCATTCTCTCTCCTTGTTGTTTTTGCTTACTCCCTTTTTCTCACTCTCCGGCGCTACTCTCTGTAGGAGATTTTATATTTTCTTTTCCGTGTCTGCTATCAATACGGTGTCATCTGCGTACCTTACGTTATTAAGATTGTGGCCGCCAATGCTAAATCCAGGTAGGGGTTCCAATTCTCTTAGAATTGATTCGCTGTATATGTTGAATAAGTTGGATGAGATTGTGTATCTTTGCCTTATGTCCCTTTCTGTTTTACGCTGAATTCGTTCCCTATGCCCATGTATGCTGTTTGCTGCCAGTATAGGTTCTTGATTATTCTGATATCTTTTCCGAATATATCAAGCTTTCTGAGCAGTTCCAGCAGATCTTTGTGGCTTACATCTCCTTTTACATTTGTATCATTCTTTCTGATAAGATTCTGAGCATGAATATCGCGTTCCATATTACACTGTCTTTAACGAACCCGCACTGTTCTTGTCCTATCTCTGGGCTGATTCTGCTCCAAGCTCTATTCATCAGAATACGGATGATGCGTTTTGTCACGAGGCCCATTAGGCTTATTGCTCGGTGGAGTTCGCATTCTTTAGTGACCGGGTTTCTTAGGCATAGCTATGAAGATATATCTGCTGAGATCTTCCGGTATATCCCCGCTACTGTTGATTTCATTTTTTTTTTATTTCTGTTATCTTGTCTATGCCAAAGTCATCTAAGGCTGTCAGCATTTCCGTTAAAATTCCGTCTGGTTCTGCTACCTTGTTTCTGTTAAAGTGATAAAAAGGAACATTTTTCAGACTGACATTAATAATCAGTGAAATGTTCACTTTTTGAAATTGCTCATTTTTTTATCGCGTTTTTTTAATATTGATATCAACCTATCTATCTCAAATGGTATAAACCTCGACAAATTCCTATCGATTAAATGCCGAAACATTTTATTCGATTTCTCTTAGGTTAAAATCACACAGGAAATCTTATTTAATGTTCTTCAGGATAAGGATGATTTCGACTTTCAATTATTTCGTATCCTTCGGAATTCTTACCAACATTTATTATTTTACTCTGCCTCACAGTCTCTGTTTTACCATCCGTTTACACATAAACTTTAGATATATTATCCGATGTTACCATTTGTTACGCTTGCATTCGATATGTTCTGTCAGTATCAAATTCTTCAAGTCATATTTCCTTATCATGTGTCCCATAAATTCCAAATAATTCTAAGCAAAATAGTCTTTTTACCATTTTCCATAAAGATACCTCGTTTCTAAGATGCTCTCAACATATTCTCATTATCCTTCTGTAGAACACATTTCTGCTACCTCAAATCTCTTTTTCATATGTGATGACATCTTCTAATATCGCATTTGTACCGGAGTTTTGATATTATAATAAAATTAAATTCAGTGTTTTTGTTTAATAATCCGAATAGATTCTGTTGCGTGGCCAATTTTATGTGAAGTATAAAGAGGATCAAACACATAATCCTCTGATAGGATTGTTTGCTAATCTATAATCCATGACAAGCTCCAGTTTGGTTGTTTATTTTATAAAGTATATGAGTTTAGATTTGCTAAATGCATACAATCTGAAAGGAACTGCACATAAAAAAAAAAAAAAAACGCCAGACAATTTTTAAGCTACGAGAAAAATGTACTTATTAATACACGTTATTTTACGAATAATGATAAGAGACAATGTAACCAAAAAACAGTAGCTCTGGTCACAATGTTACGTCGCATGTCCTCTATATCATTACGATTGGAACGACACCACGTGCACTGTAGCCATATCCGCTTTGTTTTGTCTAGGGCAAAATAGACAGAGAGAGCCCATCACTCAATGCTGAAAGCGAGTTCAATCATTCTTCTCATGCATGGTTTGCAATCTAAAATCTGGAAATGTCAGTCAACTTTGCTTTTTAAACTATCTCTAGTGAAGATGGATTCATGGTTATTTGCGTGAAAGTGAACATGCCGAATTCTGTCAAAGTTCGAACTCGTCGAAATCTCTCTTTTTTTTCTAGTCAGTGTTATCATGGCGTCCTTATCATGGCCGCAAAAATAAGAAAACTCGAATATTAGCCTTCCCATTAGTCAAATTATTTTAAACTGTCTAAATTTTCCTCACTATCAATGAAATAACAACATCTTGATTCAAATTCCATTTTATATAGAGGAACCAATCATCTACGTGTGACGAACTGTGAAGAAAATTGGAATATTTTTCTTGTCAAAATGTTGTTGTTTCTTGGCTTGCCATCAAACTGTAGAGATATTTACGTAGGTCTTGTATATGAAGATAAGCAAAACTGTCAGGGGCAGACGTATCAAATGATTTCATCGTTTCAAAACTTTTGTCAACGGGCCAACGTAAAATATGTTATTTTCTCTTTTATATTTTGTAATCCCTTCCCTACTTTTCTCACAAGTACTTCTGACGACTGTTTGCCATAAGCAAGGCTTTTCACCACACAGTATAATTCACTGTGACGACAAGAGAAAAGTTAAATATGTCGGTCACCATCTTATCGTTCAATTCCAAGAAATGATAGTACCGAAGCACTTTTGACTGAAATGTAAACTAAAAGTTATAGTGATTCTTCTTCTTCTTCTTTTTCTTTTTCTTCTTCTTCTTCTTCTTCTTCTTCTTCTTCTTCTTCTTCTTCTTCTTCTTATTATTATTATTATTATTATTATTATTATTATTGTTATTACTCTTCTAGGCAGAATGTCCCTTCAGAAAGTGGGTGTTCACGTCACTCCACATTTTCCTATCTGTTCTAGCTCGTATCAATATTAACCTTTCATCTATCCATTCCACTTCCTGTTTTGTCATCCGTTGAGAGTTTCCTACCGGTCTTCTGCCGCTCGTGACTTCAGCCTGTACTGTGAATGTGAAATTGTCCAAGCATTCAATGTTCATTAGGTGTCCTTGTAATCTCAAATTTATCTTTCTGTCTATGTCTAATTTTGTTTTTTGGCTCCGTTTTCCATGAAGCGGCTTCGTTACTCGCTGTTATGGAGTGGTTTCACAGTAGAGGCTTGTATTTGTACTAAGTCGTTCCTAAAAAAGGTTCGACGTACAAAACGTTAGGAACTTCATATAATAGGTAATGGCGCAGAGAAATCTAGTTGTGGTCGCTGATACTTTAGTATCCGACTAACGGTCGTCCGGCATCGACTGACTGCCCGACCCACTGAGCGACTCCTACTACTTTTATTTATTATAGGTGAGAGAGTCTATTAACAATAGAATGGGTGTGTTCCACTATAACATCCCCCGAAAACTTTACTCCGTAGGAGTAAACAGTTTTATATATATATATATATATATATATATATATATATATATATATATATATATATATTTTTTTTTTTTTACAGGAAATATATTAAAAAAAACAAACAACTTCATATTTTTAGCAACAAAGTAGCGTATCTCCTACGTTTCGGATCCACTTTTAAATGATCAGTTGCGTTACTTTTTCTCCTGGATCGGCGTACCTCAGATAAAATCGTTGCAGGGGTTGTTAGATCAAACCTATCGAAAATCGCCTACATCAGCGTTTCTTCCGCGGGACCGCTCTCAACCACATCTGAAGCACGTCATCTGATCTGGTTAATGTGCCTTCTGAACGGGAATTTTTCTCCTTTCTCCAAGTACATCATATTGCCAATCCGCTTTTCTATTTTTTGGTACCTCCATAGTGTTACCAGAAACAACCTTCCGCTTTGAGCTTCTTAAGGATGGGGTCACAGTTTCTGTAGGTTCTTCTTGTGGTTCTATTTGTTCAGCCTCTAGCTTTACTTCTGTTGATCTTGTGCTTCTTAACGTTTTTGGTGGTGACTTCATTTGACTTAAATCATTTAATAATACTGCCTGTCCTTGGCTGCGGGTAATTTGCTCCCCAGTTTTTCTCGGTGTCGGCTTCATTTTTAGTTTCTGGAGCTTGTTTTTCACATATATCATCGGTGTTACCCATTCAACTATTTCAATACACCGGTTTTCTCTAATATGTCCAATTCTTTATCTATCTGTTCAATTGAAGCAAACAGCACATTCCTTTTCTTTCTGAATACCGCCTGAGCGTTTTCTTTTGGCTGTAATTTTGTCTCCATCTTGGTACACGTTCCCAAACCTGGAGAAAAAACAGTAGAAAATATTTCCTTAAGTTTCCTTACTAATTATTGGGGTTCTGAGCTTAAACTTTCAACCTTGTAACAGAAAGAATTTATCGGTAGATCCCATAATTGAAATTCTGTTCGTGGTATTTTCTATGACAAATAATTTACCTTTTCGCGTTTTTTTTTTTTTAATTTAACGTGACGTTTGTAACAAATTCTCCAATAAACTGTATTTTTCTCCCGTCACTGACCTCGCGATTTTATTTGTCTTCATTAAAGTTGGTTTCCCGAACTTCTTCCACGTATGCAAATTTATGATACATAGGTCGGAACCAGTGTCGTGTTGCATTTTTTTTTTTATTACTTATTTCGACGGTAACAAATTTTCTGGTTATTCAATCATTCACCTCGTCGGTCTTTAATTTTCTTATTTTATTGTCTTTATTTTTTGACCTGCAGTGCCAGCTTTTATGACCAACTCTTTTACAGTTGAAACATTTTTTATTCCTAAAATTGCAATATCTGCACCAGTGAAGTTCACCGCAAGCAAAATATGGCTTCGGGAGTTTTTGTTTATTTTTTCCTGGTATTTCACTTTTTGTTTGATAATCCGCAATTTTAGAATTCTTTTTGGTAGACTGACTTTCTTTTTTGTAGCGTATTTTCCTTACATGCGAAACGCCAGACTGTTCTATCTTTTTCGAATCTTTCTTTACGCTAACATATCTTGTGCAGTTTTCTGCCGACTTCTGTATCGAAATCCTTGGTTCGTTTTCTAATTTTGACAGTAATAATTTTCTCAACTCTGCGTCTCTTTCCGATACCAGCCCTTGAACAAACACTAAACACTTAAAATTGTCAGCGCTTAACTTTGCTAGCTTGAATTCTTCACAATGCTTATTCACATTGGCTGCGTACGTTATATAGTCTTGTTCGTCATCTTTCATCAGATTCAAACATTTCCACCTCTTGTGAAACAAAGACGTCTTTTTAGTAAATAATTCACTTAAAATATTTACCGGCTCGGTAAATGTCAACTCGCTAGTTTTTTTTCGGTAAAATGTAGTTTAACAATTTGTTATGCACAGCAGTTCCTAACTTGCTTAAAAGAAGCCTAACCTTCTTTCCTTCAGAACACGAGTGGCAGTCCTAGTTATACACGTCCGTATATTTTTTATAAAAAAGTTCTCTTCATCTGGACTGTACATGAATATTTTAATTTGATTCCATATTTTATTCTCTGAGAAAAAATCATTTTGTAGATTTTTTCTTTTTCCTCCTCTCAGTTATTTCCAGAATTTTGTTTAGAAACTCTTTATGCATCTGTTTCATTTCTCGTTGAAACTGCATTTATCTATTAAATGTTTCTTCCTGCAGTTGCGTCTGGAATGTCTTCTGTTGCTCTAATATTATCATCTGTCGTTCCGTCTAGAAGTTAAAAAATTAATGGAATATATTTTTGCATTCCTCCATCATCGCAAAAGTTTACAGAATGCTTAAATATTGTTAAGGGGTTCCTACGAATTTGCAATTCGTGACCTATCTGAGCAAACTGTCTTATGGAGAAAAAAAATGATTTTCTCAGTTGAGAATACGACTGATTTTTTTCGTCACTAAGTTGACGTCTTGTCTTTCGAAAAACTTTTTTTTTTCAATGTGAATCCGAGATTTTGTCGCCGAAATAATTGTGACGAGCAATTTTTTTCTTTTTCCTCCGTATGAGTACGAATTTCGTAATCAAATGTGGCGAGCGAATTTTTTTTTCTTCCACCGTATGAATCCGAATCCCTTCGCCAAATGATACTGTGGCGAACATCTTTTTTTCTCTTCCAACGTATGAATACGAATCCCTTCGCCAAATTTGTTATTGCGGGTGATTTTTTTTTCCTCCGTATGAGTACGAATTCTCATGGCCAAATTTGTTATGGAGTGTGATTTTTTTCTCTTCCACCGTATGAATCCGAATACCTCGTTGTCTAGTGTGTTATGGCGGGTGATTTTTTTTCTCTTCCAACTTATGAATCTGAATACCTCGTCGCCAAGTGTGTTATGGAGTGGTTTCACAGTGAAAGCTTGTATTTGTACAAAGTCGTTCCTAAAATAGGTTATACTTACAAAACGTTAGGAACTTCATATAATAGGTTACGACGCAGAGATTATCTAGCTGTCGTCGCTGATACTTTACTATCCGACTAACGGTCGTCCGGCATCGACTGACTGCCCGACCCACTGAACGACTCCTACTACTCCTACCTATTATAGATGGGAGAGTCTATTAACAATAGAATAGGTGTGTTCCACTATAACACTCGCTTCCTCCGTCCATTCACCAGATGAAAAGGGACATTTTACAAAATGGAAATTACGTTTTCCCAAGCTTATTATATATATATATATATATATATATATATATATATATATATATATATGAGAATGAGACATCCTTAAGGTTCCATAACTATTATTTATTTACACAGAATTTTTTTTTCTGGTTCATCAGGTCACATCTTTAGTTACAAAGGAATTTGCTTTATTTTATTTTTAATACAAGTTTTTGAGGGAATGTTTTAGATTGATATGAGGTGACAGAGAAGGTGGGAGGAGAAAGTGGAGGACCATGGAATGATCTAAATTTTAAATGGAAAAGAGCGATAGGAATATATATTGGGTGTGATATACATTCAGCTATTAGGCATATAATGATAAAATAAAATAAAACGTTTTAGGTTCTGAATAATAAAGGTTTACAGATCGATTGTTATAGTTATTGACAATATTGTACATGTAAATATAATTAAAAGTGCCCATCTCTTGCTTTCCCAAGAAACCGTAATCCCGTCGCAACATAAATGCATAACTTAGTCGCCACCTCTTCGTTCAAACTGTTTCACAAAATCATAAGTCTTTCCTTCAGGTTTCACACACTTGGGCATAAGGTACACTACACGTTGGTATCTAATACAGCCGATATCACAATGTCTGTAGGATTAATGTCAGACGTCAGGTAAAATTCATTTGTCATAAAATGTAAATCTACGGAAATGTCACTAGAACTAGTTTTGCGTCAAATTGTATATTTGTGGCAGCTCCATCTTGAGCAAGACATATCAGCTTCCAAATATGGCTGACAACCAGAGTAACACCTCGACCTCCCAACATTTGTTGCTAAACCCTGTTATTCACTTCCACTCCTTCTTGAACGAAACTGCCGCCCTGAACATGATACAAGTTGTTTTCCGCCGCTTGAATTGTATTTCGACACTTTCAAAAACCTCTCGTGGTTACGTGGCGTAAATTCTCTCGTTTTTCATTTTTATTGACAGTATTCTGTACAGAGAAAATATTGTCGTCCGTCCAAGCGAAAATGTTTTCGCAGCACACTGAATATCCATTTTCCATTTGCCTAGCCGTTTTTGCATGAAACACCTGATGTTGTTGAATCATTTTATACGTTTTAGCCTAAGTCCCTTTTCAGTATAATCTTTAGTGAACTATGCGAACTACCAGCACTTTTGATATCTTGCTCATGTTTCAACATGGATTCCTCTTCACCCTCTTCTTGACGGCTTAAATCCCAATACAAACGGAACGATGTAAAAATGAAAGCAGCTAGATTTTTTAAAAAAATCTTTAATGTTGGTTTGTTTTCCTTTACGATATAGCTCTTCCCATATGCAGGTTTACCGCATTATCAATTTGAAACACCGGTTCTTATACGAGCACCGAAGTTAAGCAATGTCAAACTTAGTCAATACTTATGTGGGTGACCTCTTGCGAATACCAGATGCTGCAAACTCGTATATGTTGGTGCTGCAGTGGATAATGACTCGAATTTCGAAAATGGATAGAAAAGTTCCAGTTGGGTTCGTTACATCAACTCTCGCAGAAATACATATTAGAAAAGTATGAATCAAAAACTTTTCCACCGGCACTAGGTCAATAAGTTATGTGACATGCGTGATACAGATGGCATCCAAGATGATAGAACGCCGTCGACAAGAGAGAGGAGGCAGTGGAGGTGGGATTCATACCTTGCCCAGGGGTATTACCAAGTAAGTAAATGTAATGGTTTCGATGGGAATTCGAACTCAGCTCAATCCGAGCCGCTATCCATTACTCCACCGTGTCTCCTCCACCAGCACTAGGTTAACAAATCTGACAAAAAACTTTAATTAAAAGTATTCTCTGACATTAAAGAAATTCTTAAAAAAAAAATCAATCCCCAAAAGTATTTTATTTGTATTCGTTGTTTATGACGATAAGCCCCTAAATAATAGAAATTGGGGCATCACGTTTTGTTTTGTATATATATATATATATATATATATATATATATATATATATATATATATATATATATATGTATATGTATATATATATATGGTTGGATAGATGTGAGCTTGTGACCCTGGGTTTCACGCTTTAGGGATCGTCAGAAAAACTGATTATTTTTTTTTGTAAATTTGGTTTTATGTAGATTCCGTGTATTGGTGTTATTGTGGAAGCAGTGGGTGAAACTTCGTCGTTTTTTCATCGTACTGACGCAAACATCGATGTATGCAGACACATATACATACTTGGTCGCCCGTCGGCTATCATACATATGTAAACATATGTGGGCAGTTTCGGATATGACATATGTATGTATACGGGTGGTGTTGTGTCTACACATACGAATTTGTATGTTGAAATTTAAAGATTGGAAGTGTGGCGGAAATGTCCCGTGAATGTATACATGTCATAGATTTTTTTTTCCGCTGAATAATATTTCCTCGCATGTATGTATATACGTGTGGTGGGGTTTGTGTGAAATTATGATAGGTAAAAAGTATTATTATTTATATTTATTTTTAAATTTTGAAAAAAATGGTGGTTTATTTGTTATATTTAAAGCTGGTTATTTGTTTGTTTTTGACTGTGTATATGTAACAGGTAGAAATTTGCAATCCTTATTGGTTATTTATATGGTGATGTTTAATATTTAATATGCTGGGTGAGAGGGTAGTTTGATTTAATAACGGGTCTATATGATATGATGTGATAGTAATGTTGCAAGGGATTGGAGGCAAGGATAATATAATTAGCTAATAGTTATTGTAAATTGGTAGAAATTGTAAATTGGTAGAAATGATTAGTAACGGTGGTGGGAGAATGATGAAACCATGAATTTAGTTATAGTGGTTGTTGGTGTTTTATTTTATTTTATTTTATTTTGTTATATGTATCAATTTATTTTGGTATAAATCCTGATAATAGGTATTCTGTGTAAAATTAAGGTAGTTGAAGATTGCTATAATATTTAAATTTTTAATTTTTAATTTACAAAAATATTGTTTATTATATTAAAGCTCGCTATTTCCTTGTTTATTTGTGACTGTGTATATGTGGCTGGTAGAAATTTCAGTTTGTAATCCTTATTGGTTATTTTTATGGTAGTATTAAATATGCTGGGAGATGGGGTAGTATACATTAATAATTATGGGAGGATTATATGGTAATGTTAGATATGGTGTGATAGTAATATGTAAGGTGGATGGTGGCAATAATAATATAAGTGGTTAATATTTATTGTAAATTGTTAGTAGTGATTAGTAATGTTGGTGGGAGAATAATAAAACCTATAAATGTAATTATTGTGGTGCTAGCTTGAACTAAAGGGTGGTTGTTGGTGTTTTATTTTATATTTATTTGTTTATTTTTATTTTATTTATTATGAATCCTGGTAATGGCTGTTTATTCTCATGGTTATATATGGAAATTATACCTGATCTTATTGTTTTAAGGTGTCAGATATGCTGGAGGATTATATGCGTTAAAGATTGTAGATGATTTATAATAGTAGGTGTGATGTGTAAGTGATGGTGATGGGTGTTGGTGGTAATGATAATATTATTAGATAATAGTTATTGTAAAGTGGTAAAAGTGATTACTAATGCTCGTGCAATGATAATAATGATAGATGCAATTATTTTGATGGTATCTTGAAATTAAATTGTGATTGTTGGTGGTTTGTCTATTTTATCTGTTTGGTATGAATTCAGATAATAGGTACTTGTTCTCATGCCTACATTTGCAGATTATCTCTGATTTTTTGTTTAGTAGGTTCTTTTGCGGTTTGTGTGATATTATTACTAGTTCTACAGCCATTAGTATATATGTTTTTTAGTATGCTAAGTTTTATATTTTGTCTTCAACATAGTATTCTTAGCTGTATGGAGATCAGCGAAGGGGTGTATGCCTTTTTTCGGCGGTCACGTGTTACGAGCCACTGGTTGACCTGGGCATTACTTCAATTTTTAGAAAAGCTTTAATATTACATCTCCACTGCTAAACGACGTAATATTGATAGCCGGGGACCTGGATTCAATTAATAATGCTTCCCTAATAATGAGATGTGTAACAGTAAGGGATTTGCAAAAATATTTTTTATTATTGATTAGAATTTACAAAAAAAATTTATTGAAAATTCTTGCTTAAAACTAAGTGTTCGTCATCAATATCATCATTATTATAGTCATCATCATCATAATCATCATCATTCAAAAGACTGGTTATGACCGTAGCGTACCTGGCTAAACCTCTCCGAGTACATTGATTGCACGACAAGGAATATGTGTAAAGCATCTTCTAGTGCACTCAGTGATGCTGACAGCGCATTTTTTCTCAGATTTCTTCATCTTTTTTATCTAAAATTATACTGTCTATGATGGCATTGAGAATGTTATTGCCTGTTAGGACGGGCCCAGATCCTGTCAACTATCTCTCCTTGACGCTCGTTACGAAGTCTTCCAACTGATCTTGCTTGATTTTTGTCGATTGCGCGCCACCTACGCCATGTTTGATGTGGTGTGAGTAGTTAAATGGATAGAGTTAGGCAGTTATTCCAAGACAGATGAATTCGTATAGATAAAGATTACGCCATTTTTGAAGCGGTATAAGGAGACAAATGGATACACAGTTCTGTGCAAGAGTAAGGGGACCCCTAAGATAATATTTTCGAAAAAATATTTTTCTTTTTCAGATTATCAACAAAATCTTAATTAAACCATATATTCATTTACAAATACCTCTATTGAATCTATTACAACTACTTTCCAAAAATGAATCAAAGTGGAATAGAAATTATGATGGGAAAAAGTAAGTGATGATGCCATTTTTTGATATGGTTTGCGTAGACAAGTGGATAGAGATTGACAGTTATCAATTGACAGATGAATTGGTATGGATAAGGATTACGCCATTTTTTATGGTCTGAGCGTAGACAAATGACTAGAGATTGACAGTTATTCAGAGATAAAAAGTGGTATGGATAAGGATTACGCCATTTTTGATGGTCTGGGCGTAGACAAATGGATAGAGATTGACAGTTATTCAGAGATAAATGAAGTGGTATGGATAAGGATTACGTCATTTTTGATGGGCTGTGCGTAGACAATTGGTATGGATAAGGATTACGCCATTTTTCATGGGCTGAGCTTAGACAAATGAATAGAGATTGACCTTTATTCAGAGATGGATGGATTGGTAGGGATAAGAATAACGCCATTTTTAATGGGCTGAGCGTAGACAAATAGATACAGATTGGCATTTATTCAGAGTTAGATGAATTATCAGGGATAAATATACATACTTGCAGTAATAAGTTATAATACCGAATTACCTGAAAGTAATAATAACTATATAGGTATCGTAGATTCTTCTATAGATCGGTTCATTCTCATCCGAGACTTTTTGAACATGAGTAGAGATGTCATGTGAATCTTGTTTACATTCTATGATTGGGTTCTTGGTTCCTTGTAAAGTCTACTTCAACTCTGTACTTTTAACATGTCCACCTGATCTTTGAAATTTAATTTAATAATTATTTTTCTTATTCTTAATAGGAGTAGATATGTTCGCCTATCTCCCGGTTCGCACGTCTCCTCAGTCTTTTGAACAAGTGTAGATGTGTCCTATTTAGCATTGGGTTTTCTCAGCTACTTGCAAATTTCTTTCATTCACTTGCACTTACATTAATCATTTGTGTCTTAGTGGCGTTGCCGCCTTGCTTGGGGTGAATACATTAAAAAGTAAAATAAAAATAAGAGTCGTATCTTCTATGACCGATAATAATGTATTCGATTCACATGAAACTTTACTCTTATATTTTTTTATTTAATTTTTTATCTCATCAGTATCTATTTGAATATAGACCGTAAGAATATGTGTGTGAGTGTGTGTGAAAATACTTGTATATTTGCCCTTCCGTGAGCGTATGAGAAATTGAGGAATGATTCGCCTTTGTTCCCCGAAGAGATAATTTTATGTTTGTACAATGACAAGACACAAAAATGAAAGTTATATTTGTAAAATCTTACAAGATGATTAATGGTGTATTTCCCTCAGAAACATACACATATAAAGAAAGTAAGGACAACGTAACTGTCATTTCGACAATCACGAATAGAAAAATCAGAGAAATCTGTAAGGAAATATCTCTTTTTCTAACTCTGCCTCCTCTTTCTCTCTCTCTCTCTCTGTTAATCTATCTATCTATCTATCTATCTATCTATCTATCTATATATCTATGTGCGTGTGTGTGTGTGTGTGCGCACGCGCGTATGTATGTACGTGCTTGTGTGTATGTGATTGTAAACCCGGCAGTCAACATGTAGTTTTGCTATATTCAAAAATCTACATTCCACGTATCGAGTACTTAATTTATACAAATTCACTTTCCGCGATATTCCACCATAAAAACTATCAGTTTTATGCAATCTATCTATCTATCTATCTATCTATCTATCTATCTATCTATCTATCTATATGTATGTATATATATATATATATATATATATATATATATATATATATATATATATATATATATATATATATATATATATATATAGTTTAATTAAAGATAATTACATCAACATGACAATCAACCCTACATGAATGCAATAATGTTTCATTGTGTACCAAAACGTATATATATATGGATATATATCAATGTGTAGCCAATATATATATATATATATATATATATATATATATATATATATATATATATATATATATATATATATATATATACAGGGAAACATTCCTTGTTAATTGACTGAACAACTAGTGCTACCAAGAGATTAATTTTATAAGAACTTTAAACTAAAATTATTTCATGGAAATTTATTTTCTCAAGTCCAAAAAATATTATTACTATTTCCAATAATGATGGAGTTTCCTTCCTAACCTTTTGTTTTTTATAGAGTGTAACGTCAACATCGTTATTATGTCATTATTTTCTTTTCGAGTGACATTCGCTATCAATTTTAGTTATAGCTATTGTTGACAGTCTTCAGGTGATGTGAATTTTTGTATTTGCCAAAGTCCAATTTTCTTTTTCTGTTTCTGTATCGCATTTCCATAACATTCGAAGATCGACAATCCTCGCGTAGACCTTCAGGGCGGCATTCGTTGGAAGAAATTTGTTATTATTGAGTCTCAATTCGGATGGTTAAGTGGATTTGCTGAACACCGGGTGCCATCCGTAAGAATGTTTACTGGAAGTCCATGTGTGGCAGTGAGCAGAATCCTTTTGCCAGAAAGAGCCAGAAATGATTGTTAGATATTGTTTACGACTTCAACACCAACGTCGTGCCTCTTAAATCCCCTGATTAAAATTTCATAGATTTGCGGCACGGCTAAGAAAGATATCAACAGCGCTGCCTGTAAAACTAAGTTATAGCTGATCGACAGCATCGCGGAGGCGTTTGATGCTCTCCCTATGGGCACCATGAACACCGCATGTGTCGGATCGAGGCTATGGTAGATGTTGAGGTTGTTTTGTTTGATTATTTATGCCAGTTGTGTATGTGTTCAATAAATTGATTTGTTGATTAGCTATTCACTTCTTTTTCGTTTTAAAAATATGTTAAATTTCACCCAATATGCATGGTGTCCGGGTTAAATTTGACATATTTTTAAAATGAAAAGTTTTCTGAACTATGTCTCTTTCATCTTTTGTAAATACTGCGTCTTCTTTTGTAAGTGTTTTAATTTTCTTTACATTTTCAGTCTCATCATTTTCCAACATTTTGCCCCATTGAATCTTCTCCTAATAGTTCCTGTTATTGTGCTGTTTTTTTATTAAATATATTTTAAGTTTATTCCTAAATGGTATAGTATTGATTTAGGGTCGTTTCTTTTTATGGTTCAAGCTTCTACCATTTGTATTCGTTTTTAGGTAGAGTTTATAGTAAATATTATATTTCTATTTTCATTAAGAACTTCTCTAATCGTTTTTGGGTCTTTTTTTTTCGGCTAGTTGGTAGTTAATATTCTATTGAGTAATAATGTAATTGGATACTCCCTTCGGAAAGCCGATAGCATTCAGATATTGAAGAACGTGTATCCACGTTTTCACCGGAAACCATGAAAATGTTTCAAAGCATACATAAAAAAAGAAACCTTTTAAAATGAGATTTTCGTTTGTCTTTAATCAAACATATATAAATGAAATCACACTGCCCACATAAAACCCATGCATAACATATTTTATTTCTATATATTACCATTGATTTAATAGATATTATTATTAACCAATGTTAAATATATAAGTATGTATTCGGTAGGAGTAGTAAGTTAGAGTATTCTTGCCAGCACATACGTCTGCCTGAAGTTCGAAATTATTGTTTTTCTCCTTAGCACTAAAACCGACAGCCAATACGGGATGAAAAAATAACTACCTATACCCCACTACGTAGATTCTAGTCTGTTCTTATATGTAGAAATATATTCAGTAAAACAATTATTTACACAAAGTCAAACGGAGTTGTACTTAGACTCGTAACCCGTCAAGCTCCCGACGGCATTTCAACAGCTTACAAATTTCAACTGAGTGAAAGAGTATTTATTTCTTTGCAAACATAACTGCAGAGAAAATTAATTAAACGATGCCAATAAATCATCAGTGGCAACCAGTAAGTCATGCCAAAATACAAGTATTTCCTTAATTTATTTTCCACTCGATAATTTTTTGGCTTCTTGGGAGGCATATTTAAATGCATGCAATTCTACTAAATTGCCTTACCTTCAAAATCTTTATTTATGTTTTCAATTAAAAAAAGAATCTAGCTGCAAACTAAATCATTTTTCGCTATACTAAACACACACACGTACACACACACACACACACAGACATATATATATATATATATCCATGTATGTAAATAGATTTATGCAATTTATTTGTTTCTAGAAATTCCTATGGCATTTCGGTATAGTGTCGATTTTTATATTTTTTTAAGTGAAATTACTTCAAGAAAGGCAATAAAGCCACTAAGCCACAAAGAGTTATAGAATATTGTTCATGATGACGGTCATCTTTGAGTATAGAATCCAGAGGTTAGCAGTGAATATTTTGAAGACACTAGGGAAGCGTTGTTCAGGTCAGCAGTGGATATTTTGGTAAAAGTAGCCAAGCGTAGTTCGTCCTTCTGTTCTCTTCCCCTGACAAGCTGGAACTGGACATTCGGGTAGAGTAAACAAAATGGCAGCCTTTATACACGACGGATTGAATGTTCTAGGTCTTCTGATTGGTTAACCTTCTATTAGTGGACTATAAAGTGAGTCAAGTCATTTGGGATAACTCACTAGTATAGATATACACAAAAAAACTGCTACAAATATGAGCAGAACATAACTATTAATGGAAGAGAATAAAAGAAAAAGAATTAGAACGATATAAGATAACTATTGGCATTACAATTAAATCTTTAAAAACAACACTTGACTAGGAAGCAAGAAGCTGAAAGAGAATTCCACAATCACGATATGAAAAAAAAACTATAAGCATAGAATATATGATTAGATCTAGCCATTTCAACTTTAAACGGATGACTCCTTGCTGCCAGTCTAGTACTGTGCTTAAATTCATAAGGTCAAGGTACCATAGAAGGAAATTGATCAGAAATATTACCATGATATTATAGAAAATGCACTGGGAAGCTATGTTGCGGAGGTGAGGAAATGACTGAAAAAGAGATGCCAGGTCAGGACCTTTAAAATTGCAGACTTTGGATTTTATCAAGAACCTTTAAATAGAAGCAACAGACACGATATGGTAGCAATATTCAAATCAATGCCGAATAATAGAATCAAATATGCAAAAAGATATCCTGGCCAGAAGAAATTGTCTAGCATGACACAGTGAACCAACTTTCTTAGCAGCAGACCTAGCAATTCCTTCTATATAATATTTCCACTTCAGCGGAAAACTTGAGCTTGTGATGGCTCAAAGAATAACAATCTTGTATTTTAGTATCAACCACAAAACGAACATAAATGGGACATTAAAAATGAAACGTGCGTTTTGAAATCTGTAGATTAATCTAAGGATGGTCTTCCTTATTCGAATTTTTCTCAGAAATATTTCCTCTGCTAACGTTCCCCAGTAAATCACTAGATTCGGGAACCTCTCATATGCTACTACTACTTCTCTTTTATGCGACGCAGGCGATCATAGTTCTCCACAACTTCCTATCTTTTGTTGCTTTAAACCTTCTTTCTGTGGCCCGTATTTTTACCAACCATGTTTCAAATCTTTTGAGAACGTTATCGGTTGTTTCCCCATAACTATGTAATTTTGAAGAGGGCCTATGAGTGATGATTTCTCCTAGCATTCTTTCCTCACTTCATGTACAATTTATTCTTATTGTTAGCTCTAGTTTCTTATTTGTTACTCGCATGATCACCATAGTATGAGCATTCAATTTAGCAATCTATCCATCGCTTCATATCTCTTCTTATGTAAATTGTTTAATTCCTTTTCACATCAGAGATTAGATATCACATAAAATTCTAGCATTCTATCTAACAACATTTTCTGGTCTTTAGTGTTAAGCTTAATCTCAGAACGGCATCTTTTGCTATTTCATATTTCCTTCTTTCAATCAGGATGTAAGCAGTCATGACTCTTCACAATTCTTGTCTTTTTGTAAATCGTAATAAAGTTCGGTATTCTTTTCTCTTTCCTAATCACTCTTTTGCCATCTTTTTACACAATATGTGCTTGTAAGTTATAAACTACTTCTCTCTGTCCATATTGCCTTCAATATGTTTTGTAATGTTGCCGGGGGTTGTTATTGGAATAATAATTAGAACGGTAACTTACAAAATATAAAGGTTTATTTTAAACAAGAACAATTGTTTATTTTAAACAAGAACTCAGCCGCAAAGGATCGTTCGGTCGAATTTACTGCTTATAAACTTCAATCTTAGGCACGTCAGGCTAAATGACGGTTCCGTATAGGATGCAGGTTCGAATCCTGTCAAAGGACGAATATTTTCTATGAAAATTTCTCGGACATTCAGGCCGGTAAATGTTATTTAATACTGTTTAATATAAACAGAGCATTTACTTAAATACTTGTATCTATAAAAAGAACGTTAAACATAAAAATGTCTTTAATAAATTGTCGGACTTTGTCCATTTCTTAATGTAATCAGTTTTATGTATGCTTTTCTTCGTCTTTCCATTAATATCCCACTAAACTCTTTAAATCTCTATAAGTTTCAGAAAACTGTGTGCAATGTCGTTTTACACTTAAATGTTAATCCTTTCTTCTTGCTTTCCTCAAATGCCTTCTGTATGAGTTCTTCAAATTAATCCATTGTGAAAACACATGCTTATCTTAGGAATTTTGCTTATTCATCTTAACATAATTTTACTATTTACAAGCGAACACCTTCCCAATCTTTGTTGTTGTTATCACAATGTTTCGACTATTGTTCTCTCAAGGCCTTCATGTGTTGTGTGTGTGTCCATGTGGGTAACCTCAAGGGATTTCCGAAGTGAACCGGTTATTTAATCTACGGAGATAAAATGTTCTCGTTCCACTGTCAACGTCAAGTTTTCATTTTTATTACTGCTCATTTATTGTTTTCCTGTAGGTTAAACGGATCAACATATACCTGATGAAGGCCGGAGGGCCCAACGGCTGAAAGTTTGTCATGGCAGCAACCAAGATGAGGAGTGTAAATAATGAAAAATATAGTGTAAATAATGAAAAATACTCATCCCATTAATTTAGACAGAAATCCTCTTAAATATTCTCTCCTCGCATGTAAGCCGCTTCTTTTTAAGAGAGGTTATCTTTTCCGTTTTGATCTACGCTTCTCAACAGTTTTAATCCATATTAAGAACATAAAGAGAGTGAGAGAAAATAAATAGATTAAAGTAAAGCAACTGAACATCGTTGTCTTCTTAAAGACAGTATTATATAGAGTACTAAGCCGTCATGAATTCGGATTCAAATTCCTAATCCAATTACAGGATCACAATAAATGAACAAACCTGCTTAAGTTAAAGAAAAGCTCCAAATACCCATGACTGTCATCATACGCTAAAGATATTAATCTAATTGTGAATATATATGATTCCGATTCCTGGTAAAATCAAATCAAAGAGATTAATGAAATTTTGTCGATTTATTCAAAATTTGATCGTGAATAAATTTAAATTTGCTTTTTGATATAGATGCCATTTGGAGAAGGAACTCATTTTGCATGAATATATGAATATGATATACTATTATTTTTCGTTTGGAATTTGGGAAAAGAAAAGAGCAAAAGGTAGACGAACGCACACATTGAATAAAAGACAGGGCGCAAATAACGATTTCGAATTTAAAAGAAAAATCCAATACTATCAGAAATGACAATATATTTAAAAGTGATATTTTATTAAGTGATTTAAAAATGTAGCAACTGAATCTTATGAATTGCCAATTCCCAGCGAGGAATCTTTTATTTTGGCAGATAAAACACATTCTCTATCCGAAAATCTGGATCTTTTAAAAATTTTCAGTTTCATAAAATTTAGCATAATACATATAGGAAAGTGAAGCTTGAGAAAAATGCTCTTATTTGAAATATAATATAATCATTAATTTATATGACGTGAAAAGACGCAATATTTGAAAAAAAAATGACCAAATGTACATAGTACAAATAAATACCGATAGGAGAACAACATTATAAGAAAATGAAATATCTTTTAAAATTCCAATGCGATTTCCCTTCGCAGAATTGGTAATAAGAATTTCACTAGAAATCAAAGAAAGTGACCGAAATAACGACAAACTAAAAAATTAACAAAGAACTATATTTGGTGTGTTAACAGATATAAAAAAACAGCAGATATAATAATAATAATAATAATAATAATAATAATAATAATAATAATAATAATAATAAAACTGCCTCCATATTGATATGGCCATCCCTGCAGACTGCAATGTATCCGTGAAGATATTCAAAAAGATGCTAAAATACAAGCACCTTGAAATCGAAATCTCAAAAATCCGGCACATAAAAACATCAACAATCCCCCGTTGTTCGCACAAGTACAGCCCACACTTTACGAAGGGATTTATCTATCTATCTATCTATATATCTATATATCTATCTATCTCTCTCTCTCTCTCTCTCTATATATATATATATATCTATATATATATATATATATATATATATATATATATATATATATATATATATATATATATATATATTGTTTTTGTCAGTGGAAAGTTTCATGATGCCAATTCTAAACTTAGGTCTCTGGGCGGAACCCGGAAAGAAATGTGTACACGACAGAAATCAAAGGTTTATAATAATAATAATAATAATAATAATAATAATAATAATAATAATAATAATAATAATAATAATAATAATAATGGCCCATGACTCAAATAAATGAAAAAATATAATTACACTGACAATTAAAACATAATATATATATATATATATATATATATATATATATATATATATATATATATATATTTAAAAATCCACATTGCAATCAAAAACGTTTGCCGTTTCCCCCTTCTTTTTTAATATATACACTTTTCTCTCATTGGAACAACTATAACGTCTTCTCCCCTATATATATATATATATATATATATATATATATATATATATATATATATATATATATATATATATATAGAGAGAGAGAGAGAGAGAGAGATATAGACGAAGATGTACAGAGATTCTCTGCCAGACACACTTGGTGGAACCAAGAGACAGTCAAAAGAAACTATCAAAATACAAGAATCTTGAAATGGCAATCAAAAACATGTGACACATGATGACATCAGCAATTCCACTTGAATTTGGAGCCCTTGGATTGATCAGAAAAAGTTCTGAGAGACATATTGAAGGGTTTCCTGGCAGCCCATGCCTTAATGAAATACAAGAGTTTGTACTCACATATTCAACCTACACCTTCTTTCTCTTTCTATGTGCCGTGTCTTTTCAGGGCGTAGGTGATCATGGCATTCTGTGTCCACTTTTCAACATTTCAGCTATGCTCATTTTTATACTATTTGAAATTGCATTTTTCTTTATTTATATTCTAAATCCCCTTTACTTTAGTTTTTTAATTTAATTTTTTTTTTTGTCATAATCCTCGAATTAAAAGGATGTGACATTTCAGTAAAAGGATGCGATATTAAAAGGATCTGCTATTTCATTTTATATTGGTTATGGCGACTTATACTAAGTTAACACTTATACCCAATACCATTTCATTTGCTACCGCGTTGAATATAGTACTAGATGATGAACTCTTGCACTATGGACATCTGAATATGCCCCCCACCCCCCAAAACACACACACACACTCTCTAGGGGATAGGACAATCTCTTTAGACTTGGTTGAGATCATCCTAGAGATGATAACTTGAACCAAATTACCGTTTGGCCGTCAAGGATAAAACGCAAAAAATTACAAATCTCAGTATTTACGCAAAAATACTCGCACCGCATCGGACGTCACCCGGGCCAAAAAGGGCCGTGTAAATCAGAGAGGAACAAGTCAGGGACCGAAAAATTTGTCATTGACAGAAACACTTCCAAGAACAAAGAGACACCTGATCACCAAACCCTGACTATTTCCAACCTTCGATCAAGTGAGTCAATGCCAGGTGAACTAATAAAAAGAAAGCGAACGAAATCGTCTCGCGAAAAGAATCAACAAGTCATGGCATAATTTTTCACCGCACTTGAAAAAAGATCATCAGGGATCATTCATACAAAATATGAAGAACTATGGTAGGAATTGGAAAAAAAAGCCCCCTCTAAATCCAGACATGCTTGCTAATGTCTGTAAGCACATTGTGCGATGCAAAATACTCTCAGATGCAGAAATCAATCAGAAATAGATAAAACTAGATATAAGAGAATGGGACATAATTAAAAATAAGGAGATGAGAGTAGAAATAAATAATACCCCAGAGGATGGGATAGACAAAAATAAATGAAATACGAAATAATGATTACCTAGAAAATAAAAGCACAGAATCTACCAGTGACATAAGTTACAGTTATCTAGATAATGTCACTGAAGGTAAGTCCGACTACACTAAGGTAGGATTCCTTGAAAACAACATCAGTGAAATTACCTAAGCGAAACACCACATCATCCAAATGCTTAGCAGATAAACTCACAATTGTCAGACGGAGACCAGCTCCCGAAAATGCACATGACCAAATCCAATAAGCGCATTGTGCGAATATACAGTGTTGCACGGGAAACATTGTAAACGGAATAACCACTGGGAAACGTCACAGAAATTAATAATCTCATATAGGTAACAGCTTTAGCAGCTACTGTGAAGCTTGCGGTGAAGACAATGAAAAGGCTAAACAAGTGGCAAAAAGAGACAGTTTGAAAGGCAAATTTGATGCAAGAACTAATGGAAATCAGATGTGAGACTTAGGCACTAGATGGGATCACACGATTTTTTCACGGTCGTGATTAGGGGAACGCAAAAGCAAAATAGGCCTTTTTATTGACATGGCCGTCCCTGCAGGTTGCAATTTCTCATTGAGGATCTTAAGAAACAGTATCAAAAGACAAGGACATTGGAAATCGAAATCTCAAATATGTGGCACATTGGGACCACAACAATCCCTGTTGTGTTGGAGCCCTCAGCTTGAATGGAACTATTGCAAAAGATTAATTGAATAGATTCCTGGTAGCACATGCCTTAAAGAAATACAAAAAAGTATTCTCACTAATACAGCCGTCACCTCACAAAGGGATTTATCTATGTAATATATATATATATATATATATATATATATATATATATATATATATATATATAAATATAAAAGTGAACATAGAAGTCAACACTTAGAGGCGACAGTCTGTTTCATGCTATATGCAATCGTCAGGCCACGTGTGCTGTTATTTTTCTCGGCTATTTATGTATATACGGGTTAGTGGTGCATTGTGGGTATTCTGTTATGGCGGTTATTTCACCGGAAGTCGTTTGTTTATCTATTTAGGTCAAATTATATTGCTTGTTTTTATTTTTGTTTCTTATTTTATTATTTATTTATTTATTAACGTAGTAAGAATTTGTTTATATCACTTATTTAACAGTTTTGTTTTGGTTTGGGAATTTAATTAAAGCTATTTGTTCAGTTTTGGGGTTGATTGTTGTAGTTCATTCTAAATATTATTTTGGCGGGAACAGTTTTTAATTGATTATCTTTATTTGGGATTGGTTTGTTTATTTATTTACTTGGATGAATTTAGGTTAATTTATTTTACTTGTATATTTTCTCTTTTCGATTTTTAAGTAACATAGTATTTTTTTATGTTTAATTTCTATTTTTTTTTTTTTTTTTTTTTGCTTATTAGTATATTTATTTGTTTTTATTTTATTTTTTCCGTTTTTAATTTTTTAGGTTACGTAGTAAAAATTTATTTTCATGTCTGCATTTTGAGATGAGTTCGGATCTTTTGTTTAATAATTTATTTTGGTCGGGAAAAGTAATGATAGCTATTTTTCCTATATATATATATATATATATTTAAATGCTCAACGAGTTCAAACCAGCCCCCGCCCCTAAAAAACATGCGTGTCTGAAATTTTCAGACTAATAACATTAATCTCCGTGATTCATTCCTGTCTTTTGATTAAAAATTTACAAAATTAGAAATTTAAAAACCTACCTATTTTAAATATATATATATATATATATAGATATATAGATATATAG
>OZ010586.1:99269905-99287405 GCA_963932145.1 Acanthosepion lycidas | reverse complement strand
TTTCGTTTTTTTATTTTATTGCATTAGTAGCAGTATTAGTCACTGTTTACAAACTCACACTTTCTCCGAGAGCTCAACCGAAACAATTTTTCAGGAGCATATATCGCCATCCACAGACAGATTATTTCGCTGTATCACAGCTCATCAGTGTGAGAAACGTTCGGTTGCCTCTAGCTAGGATCGAAACCAGGGTCCCTCTCTCTCTCTCTCTCTCTCTCTCTCTCTCTCTCTCTCTCTCTCTCTCTCTCACTCACTCACTCTCTCTCACACACACATATTATTATTATTACTATTATTATTATTGTTGTTGTTGTTGTTGCTGTTATTATTATTACACGTTCAATAGTTTAATTATGAGTTCAGCTAATGTACTATCATTAGTAATGTAAGATCATAGAAATATATTGTGACAATTTTTGATAAATATTTTTCTCTATTATTGTATTTGCATTTCATTTATAATTCACAACAAAAATGTTTTATACAACAAATTTATTAGAATTTTCAATTCAATGAATAATTATATTTTCAGTTCAATTTTTGTTTAAAAGTATATTGTAACTGATATTGACTGCTATGTTATTTTTTCAGAAGTACGACAATAATTTTACGTAATTTTAGCCCTATAAATATTTTTGTATTTGAGTCATTAAACACCACAGTGGACTATCAATTTTTGGAAATCCGTGGTGACTAACATAGGGTTTAAGAACTGGTTATTTCTCTGTTGAGAAGGGAGAAATTTTGTTATGGATAACCTAATATTCGCTAAGAGCGTGTGGAACTAAAATGCTGGATTTCTCTACCTTTTCAAAATGTTGTTGCCATATGTTTCAGTAAGATGTGGCTGACATCTTTGCTAACTCCCGAGTACTTTGCCATTGCTGACTTTCCTCTGAGGATTTTAGTTCTTCATTCAACTGAGACTGATTGTCTGAGTTTTTATTCCAATGGCATTTCTCCGGAACAAAACAATTTCTCATGTCAGTGAGTTCTGCGCCATACGTGATACACGCTTAGGCGATCATGCATCTTTCGATACATGACTGACGATGCAGATTTTTTCTCCCGCAGTAGGTTACCATTTCTTTCTGCGGTAGACTAGTTGCCATCCAAGGCTATAGAACCCAGTCTGTCCTGCTATTTCTCTATAGCTGGGAGAGAAGAAAAGGATTCATACCTTTGCCAGGGGTATTAGCACGCACGTGAATGTGATGGATTTGACTGGAATTCAAATTCGTCTTTCCGATTCCTCAATCCGAGGCGGTATCCATTTCTTCACCTTTCTCTTATTTCTTACGTACCGAACAGTTATGACACATTAGCCATAGATATTACATATTTTTTCTAAATATCTCCATAGCCTTACACCTTTCTGTTGTAGCATATGAGTTATGTCCCCATTCACATAAATACAGTAGTAAATACTGTATGTTTGTTTTCAGTTGGAGATTCGTCTTCAGCTGTGCTGGTCAAACTCTCTGTTTTCGAGCAGAGAGGATACTCTGATGAGGCTATGTCGAAGGGCAGAGTCTTTTCTCGGGAAACAGCTATCCGCCCCCATTTTATATACAGGGTCCACGGCGAATTTTTGGCCGAGCCTGCCGACTCGGTTATCCCACATTAAATTCGGCCTTGTGCCACATCTGACCGCATGAGGCGGTTGGGAGATATCATTCAATTGGACATTCGTTTCCAGCTGTGCTGTTCAAACTCTCTGCCTCCGAGCAGAGAGGATCTCCAGATGAGCCTATATCAAAGGGTACAGTTTTGTCTCAGGAAACGTCTAGCCGACCCCGCTTTATATGCTGTATATGGGGAATTTTTGGCTGAGCTGACTGGCTAGGATCATCCCACATTTAATTCGGTCTTGTGCCACATCTTACCAGGTGAGGCGGTCGGTATATATTCTGCAGTTGGAGATTAATTGTGGAATTAACTTGACTCGCTTCTAGCAGTTGAGTACTACTTCTACGCGCCGCTGGTGAATCTTATGTGTGTTGTTCTTTAGTTTACACTTACTTGAACTCGCATAATATTATCTGACGTAAATATACTTTCAATTACTAAATTACTTATTATTTAATCCACTGTATACGCTGCCATTGTCGTGTCAAAATAGATGCATAAGTTGCATAATTTATTCTTAATTGTCATATATGAATAGTCTTTGTGATTTTAATTTTCTCATTACAATCTGTCCACTGAAGGGAAATTACTTTCATTTGAACCAATAAGTACGTCTTTCCATATATTTAATTATCGAAATCTGCGTTCATATGATAATATTTAGGGTAGCCTTTGACCTTGAGCTAGTGTATATATATATATATATATATATATATATATATATATATATATATATATATATATATATATATATATATATCATTATTTATATATTATATGCGCGGTACATATATATATATATATATATATATGATAGATAGATAGATAGATAGATAGATAGATAGATATGGGTGTTATAAAAAAATCGTCTTTCGAAGATAGAATTGGAATGATATGATTTATAAATAATGAATTCTAATGATATAGACAGCAGTAATAAAATAAACAAGTCTTAACAGACAATTTTAAATCATCGCTACTAGAACACGAATTTCCTAACGCTTCCTAATTATATCAGCGGTTAGCCGGTATTTCGCACCTGAAGATTAAACTTTTACACAAAACTCCCAGTCGTGCTCTGAACGTTGCATATTATGTCTATTCACTAATATATATCCTGTGGTGGTTGTGAGGGGAAATATTCGTAGACGTGCAAAGTTTTAATTTCTTGTATTTACAACTAATGAATAAACACAATTTTCATATAATCAGTTGTATACAGATGCATAACTAAATATGCATAGAAAAGAGAAAAAATTGATTTAATAGAAATAAATCCCATTCCCCCATTTTAATGGGTGAAAAAAGTATTCGTACGATACAGAAGATTTAATGATTAATGATTTTCAAATTTTAGTTGGTATTTTGTTCCATTCTTCTTCGCATATGGTCTTCAGATCCGGGATGTTTGTTAGATCACTCGATTAGATTTGAATTTTCAAATATGCCACAGATTATCAATTAGGCTAAAATCTGGGGAAGGCTTGAGCATTTTAGGATATTTACTTTATTTTCCGTAAACCATTCCGTCGTAGATTTTGCAGTGAGCTTGGGATCATTGTCTTATTAGAGGAACCAATCAGGAGGAAGTTCAAGATTCTCCTTTGGTTATCAACAGTTTTGATTTTTGTTATACCTTGCAATGAATGAACTTATGGTAGCAAATGTAATATTGAACTTGTTTAAGATTATCCTGTAATTTTAACCTTCTTTCCACAGCGTAATAATTTTCTTGATTGAATATCAATTACAGAATATTCTATTGTATTTTGAGGCTTAACATACATACTGAAATATTCTAGAATATTCTATTTGACTAATCTAGAGTATTAAAGCAATTTAAATGTTTTAAAATCTGAAATTTGCATTGTACAAATATTTTTACACCCATTAAAATGGATGAAAGTGATTTATTTCTAGTAAAATCATCGCTGTCTCGTCCGTGTATTGCTTAATATATTGCAATGTAATTGTAATCTTTGATAATTGCTTATGTAAGCCGAAAGCTTAGATAGGATTAAAAAATATGTATCAATATTGGATTTTATTTCTTCGTTTAATTATAATGTTATTAAGCTTATCAGACGATATGAAAAGAATTTACATAAAATAAATAGACAATTTATTTAATGAAACATGTATCAATGAAAACATGCTGCCTAAATACACACACACACACACACACACACACACATATATATATATATATATATATATATATATATATATATATATATATATATATATATATATATATATATATATGTTATTATTATTATTATTATTATTATTATTATTATTATTATTATTATTATTATTGTCGTTTCATCGATTCCAAGTAGAGTCATAAGCTTGTGTGGCTAGACAAGGTCTGATGCAGACGTCTGATCAGGCGTATTTGTGTTTCTTAAGCGTTTGGGTTTTCTCTTCATACCACATCTAAAGAATACAATCTGGAGTAATCAAAGGATTCTACCTCAGAGCCCTCAGTATATTTAGTCCGGAATAACGAAATGAAGAAAATAAATATAATATTCATTCAAACTTCGTCATTACCCTCACCATTTCAACTTCAACAATAAAAACGAGCTTACAAAATCTTCAAAGACAAAACAACATACCAATAACAGTTTTAATAAAATTCATACATAACCCATAATCATGCCTTCCGATGTTCTTTCTACTAAACTCACAAAAAAATTAGTCATCGTCAGTATTAGAAGCGTTAACACCACCTCCAAGGCAATCCGTGATATAATTCTGAAGAAAACTAAATCCAACATCAATTCAAATGCTGGCATTTATAAAAATAATTTATATAAAATGCAAAAAATGTTTGCCGAAAATCCCGCATCTACGAACACAAGAGAGACTTGCATTTAGACAAACGATCGAACTCCGAGTTTTATATCGAAACGATGCTATACATAACTTTCATTTTACTAATGCCACCCGAATTTAAAAAAGAACATAATTTTTCAAGGAGAAAATACTTTGAAAACTTAATTAGAACATAATTGCCAACTATAAACATACGCCTAAAACATTCCATTCCATCGTCATCCTTCTTTGAATAAATTCTTAAAGAATCTCACCTATATCAATCTAATACATGATTAAAGAAGACAGGTTTGAATTAGATTCATGTGACACAATATTGCACGGGCTGGCAGCAAAATTGTGAAAACATTAGAACTCCCACCAGGCATAAACATATAAAAAATTACGAATATATATTACCATTCAATGTCCATTTAGTCATACAAGGATCTTCACAAACTTGCATATATATAGAATTTTCTATGGTTTTAATGCACGTGTCTCACCAATGAGTACCTGATATTTTGCCTGTTTTCGCCCAATCTCTGACGAAGCTTTAATAGGAGTAATACATGTTAAAATGATATATGTTTTCCTATTTGTTCTTCATATATATATATATATATATATATATATATATATATATATATATATATATATATATATACGAAGACATATTAAATAATTTAGACATTGTATTCTTGCGTGTAATTAGTATTTGAAATAGCAACATAATTTTTAGTTTTGAAGGAGTGCATATTACGTCTAGGGGCCCGCTAATTCATTCTCTGTAGGTTTTGTCGGTAGCTTCGAAATTGTCGTAATGACTAAAGTTCTATTGAATCTTTGTAATGCAATCAATTGCTCTGCAGTCTGCAAACGTATTTTTGTTGGTTACGATTTCTCGAAATCACAGGCATATAGACGTAATATACACTGTGTAAACTAAAAAATGAAAGTGGAAAGGGGGATTTTTAAACAATGGCTGCTGATACTAATGCAATGCTCTTCAAATAGATTAGATCTCTCTTAGCCACTGACGTTTATATATCGGAAAAGACGTTAAATTTTCCCCACCACCCTGTAGTGAGACGATAGCTTTGGGGTAGAATTGCTGACTGATACCAAATCAGTCGGCTTTCAATCCCGGCTTGAAGTATTCAGATGCCTATCCACACTGAAAGGCTGCGTTATAGCGAAACAGTCTGTCTCTATATATCCCGAATGAGCACTCTAGAGAAAGTGTAATTTTAAAAGAATACTGATTGCTATTAATGCAACACTCTTCATTTATGAATCTGGCTGAATAATGCAAATTCTTCTTAAATAAAACATTCATACATGCAGACGAGTAGCCGAAATGAATAGACGCGTTAATAAATAAACCCTGCGCCTACTCAAATACGAATATTCTCTAAAAATAAGATTTAATGTGGTATAAATATGACAGAGTAAGAAAACTTTAATTCTAAAAATCTATATATATATATATATATATATATATATATATATATATATATATATATATATATATATATATATATATATATATGTATATAAACGAAAATTTGAATAGTAAAGTTTTTCTTGAACATTTTTCCTTAAATATGAAGAGCAAAGAAAATGTAATTTTTTATTTCGTTTTATAAGCATTCTTATATTTTTAGCGTGGTGAGACATGTTATATATATATATATATATATATATATATATATATATATATATATATATATATATATATATATATATATATATATTAAGAAAGAGATGCTTTTTTTTAGTAATACAGCTGATTTTATTACTTAGAGGATATATTTGGTGGCTAGTCTTCTGGCCGTTAGACGAAAATAAATCAATATACTGTTTAATAAATAAACGCAGCGCTTCTCCAAAATAAGTATCCACTAAAAATAACGTCTAATACTCATCCGGAGTACACGAACTTGATTTCCCCACCAAATCTGAGGGTCAAAAAGTATGAGGTTTAAAACCCCGTCGATGGTATTGGACATCATATCTAAATTAGACTTTAATCAAGCAATTACTTGTGATGAGATACCAAACGTAGTCCAAAAGAAAGGTACCTGTGCCAGGCTCTAGTTCTCTCCATACTATACAACTATCGCCACGCTGATTCATGCTTTCCAGTTTGTTTTAAGTTCTGTTCTGTCGTCCCTGTGTTAAGAACTGCGGAGACATTTCTGATCCATCTAAATATTGTCTATCGTTGAGAATATATATATATATATATATATATATATATATATATATATATATATATATATATATATATATATATATATATGAAGACATTTTTTGTGTTTATAAATTCTTTTTAACGATACAAATATTTAAGTAAATGCCCAGTTTATAATAAAAATATTAAAGAACATTTACCGACCTTTACTTAAATATTTGTATCTATAAACAAAGAATGTATTAACAGAAAAATGTCTTAAATAATTGTCAGACTTTGTCCATTTCATAATGTGTGACGTCATTTGTTTACATTTGATACACCATTAGCAGATATGAATGTTCATTAGAGATTCATAGTAGATTGAAGTTCAAATACAGTAAATTCGAACTTGCTAACTGAACGTTCCTCTGTGGCCAAATCGGATAATGCACGTCGAGCTAAATGACAGTTCCGTATAGGATGCAGGTTCGAATCGTGTCGCAGAACGAATATTTTTCTGTGAAGAATTCTCAGACATTCAGGCCAGTAAATGTTGTTTAATACTGTTGATAATAAACAGAGCATTTACTTAAATATTTGCATCTATAAAAAGAATGTATAAACTTAAAAAAGTCTTAAAATAATTGTCGGCTTTGTCCAGTTCATTTTATTTTATTTTATTTTTTTTTTTTTTCATTCATTTATTTATTTATTTATTTATTTATATATATATATATATATATATATATATATATATATATATATATATTAAACAAGTCTCATTAAATGTTTTTAATATATTTATATATTATATTATTTAATATATTTAATAATGTACTTATTTTTAATACGATCCTGTCGTAAATAAGGAGAGGTTTCTTAGTTGACTGATTAAAGATAGAAATAAAATTACTATGTTGATGCATATGCATTTTATTCCGAGTACTTTCCACATTAGTAGAATATCATCACGGTCTTGTTTTTTCTAAAACCAAATATTACTGTGTTTATGATCTCTCTGATAAAAATTGTCGTGTACATCTAAAAATTAATAAGGATACTAAAAACTTGTCCGTAATTACGAGAAGATCCTATCAAAATTAAGTAGCCAAAACATGTCTAAATTATTTAATGAGACGTGTCTTAATGAAAACATGTTGCTAAAATATATGCGAGAGAGAATGAGAGAGAGAGAGAGAGAATGAGAAAGAGAGAGCGAGGTGGATTGCTGAAAGGGTATAAATGTAGTTTTGAAGACGTTAAGTTCCTCGCGATCATGGACGCATCCTCAAGGGAGAAGTTCGAATAATGTAGCGTTGTTTGAATAGAAAACATAGAACATGGAGATGATTTGATCCTGTATACGTGGCATAGCTGGTCATGTCGGAACTGGAAGAATTAATGATTGTAACTGCCTAGCAAATATACTGTGGAATAACTGTTAAATAACCATGTGCGCGCGTGTATGCATGTGCGTGTGTTTGTTTGTGTGTGTGCGCGTCCGCGTTTTTTGTGTTTTGGGTCTGTGGTTATTTAATCATGTGTGTTCAGCGAGGTCAAAACGAGTATCGATTCTCCGTTTCATGTTCTTCATGTCCGAACGTAATACTCAGGCCAATGGTAGCACACATGGCCTGGAGATTGTGTGCGTTCAGGAAACAGACGGATCTATAACTGATATTGAGCAAGTTTTACTTTTGATAAAATTCACATTGTTTTCTTAATAATCATATTTTTGGCTATATACATTTCCTCATTGTGTTTCGGCATCGAATAGAAGTTTATAAACGAAGAAAAATATCTATATTCAAAGAGAGACACAACTTTATATTTGAATAACTTATTTTGAAATTTACGGAACTTTATAAGCATATACATTCGTAATAATAATTTCTATGGATATAGAGAAACCAATCATTTTAATAAGGGACGGTAGGGTATTCTTTTTTACTGACAACTATTGTATCAATTACAAGACGCCAGTTAAGAGAAACATTGCTTACCCCATATAAGTATGTAAATCACTAGGAAACAATGTCATTAGGGTGCAGGAAAGAGTTCAGGAAGAGAAATAAAATAAAAAAAATCTTTAGTGAAGAGAAGAGAGGAAAGGACAATAGAGGAACAAGTGAAAATGACGTTTCATTTATATTTTTGAAGATTTCAGGTGCCAGGGATATCCGAAAGGAATTCCCTATGCGAGAAAAACTGTTAGTATAGAATAAAGATTTAGCTAGATAAACTGTAATATTGTGAGACCTAGTTAATAACCAAGTAGAATGCTTAATTTTATCTTCTTCTTTCGATGCCTTGTCCGCCGACGGCGTATGTGATCATGGCTGTCCAACACTTTCACTCTGTTGTAGCTCTTAATTAATCTTGTCTTTCTGGCATTTCTGCTCCGCGCGTTTTTCCCTGTCACTTTCGCCTTCAGTCTGTCTTGAGATTATCAAATCTCCAAAGTCCCTCGTTCTTCCGCATTATGTGCACTCGAAACCTCAACTGTCACTTCTTGCCAATAAAGACGGAATACTGTATGGAAATAGAAAGGATAGTCAGAGTGTCGTATGATACAAAATACACGATATATGCTATTTATATTAAATTAAATTTGGAAAGATGTTCAAGAAAAACGCAAACCCATGAACCTAAGGTTTAAATAAAATTACACAAAATTTGAGGCGGTATCCACACACCAAAACAACGCCAATAATCCATGTAAACATATGTCCGCACATCCTTCGTTTTTGAGATATTAGTTTAAAGAAAGGTTATTATATATGGTGCTGTGTTACCATGTAGAACTGGTTAAATTTCTCATTCGTGTATATTTGTGGGTAGTATGTCAAAGTTAAACGTGTTTAGTAGTGAGTGATCTGAAAAGTGTTCCGTTTAACATTGGCATGGCGGCCTACGAAATCATTCGATAACATGTGGAAGTATTTAAAAGGGTCCACCATTCAATGATCCGACGGATGCATGCGTGTGTACAATCAAGCGGGGTACCTTTTGAATATTTGTTATAAATTGTTGTGTTAATGTAAAACTATGTGTTTTGAACATATGTTTATTATGTGGTTTTGATGTTAGGAACCGGCAACCACAGTTTGTATAAGTATTTTTGATACACACACAATAAATTTAAGTGACAAATAGAGACGCATATATATATATATATATATATATATATATATATATATATATATATATATATATATTAGGATATTTTTTGTTTATATATTCTTATAGATACAAATATTTAACTAAATGGTATGTTATATAATAAACAGTATTAAACAACATTTACCAACCTGAATGTCCGAGAAATTTTCATAGAAACTATTCGTCCTCCGCCAGGATTCGCACAGGTATCCTATACGGAACTGTCTTATAGACTGACGTGCCTTTTAACCGATTCGGCCACACACGCACACACACACAAACAAATATATATATATATATATAATTTTCAGTTAAATATGTCTGTTGTTTAATATAGGTATATTATCTATTTTTTCATAATAATACTTTGTATTCACCCGTTTAGCTTCTTGATTTTAAGACGAAATTACTCAAGAAAGGTGCTGCAGTTTTCCTTACCCAAGTATTCTCAGGTATGAATTACGAAGACAAATATTTACAACTGTGATCGTTGTCATGGTGGTTTTGAGAACATATGTGAACACGCAGTTATAATCAAATTAAATTTTAAATTTAACTGTTGTACCTATGGTGTTTTAGCAAATAAGCGTCACAAAATAGGGGACCTAACAAGAGATGGTATGAATGCAAAATGGCAATAAATATTATATGAATGAGCATTGATAAAATTACTTTTCGTCTACGCAAATATATAAATCAGATTAATAAATATTTCCCATCTGGCAATAAGCCGAAGCTTTGGACAAGAGTGAAGTGTGTTATGAAATTTCCGTTAATATTGCATATATTTTAATTTCATTTATGTTCATCAAATATATAGGAGCGAGAAGCTCCGACCGTTTGTAACTGGGAACATCTGAAAAGAAAAATGGTAGTTACATTTATTTAATCACAGACATTTTTACGTAGCGCAATAGTTATTTAATTCTTCATTTTTAAGTAAACTGTCTCGATTAGGCTGGTTTCCCGATGAGTAATTTTTAAAATCACTGTCTAGGTGCAACGCCCTCCTTTTTTTAAATTTTATTTTTTTTAGTTTCCCGCTCTTAATTGTTCCATGATAGATATTCTGAAACGGTGCGATTAAAAGAAACATTGAATATAAAAATATGAAATAAATGCTTGTCGATAGATCTATGAAGATTCATCCAACGCTAATGTTGATATTAGACATTTCCTTATGAGGAGATATTCAGCATTCATTCAAAGAGAATGTGCTACTGCGGTTTGGACATTATGACATATTACTACATAATTTTATATTTTTGTAAAATAGCTTTTCCAAATTCAGTAACTGTAATCAGTATTTCGTTTACTGATTGATGTTTCTTCCTAAATTTTTGTCGGAAATAATACGAAAAATCAACTTTATTATTTCATTATTTTTTCATCGAGTTTCAATTTCTCTCCATTTTAGTTGATGCTGTGTTGAATGCTTTGAAGTAATGTGGCTTCTATTATCTGCTATTGTTCTATTCACTAGCGCTAGTCCACGAAATTCGAAGAAGTATGGTCCTCTCCCAGACTTAGAAAATTCATTCATCAGAATACATTTTTTGACTAAGGATATCTAAGAATGATGTTGTATTCACACAAATCGGAAAGAGTTTAGTTCCAAGTATAACATCCACTTGAGCGTTTATATTCTGACGAGGCTAATTAAGAACATGAAAATCTTTCGATTAATATTATCCACTTTGCCTTTATCCATTTTGGTTCAGATAAAACTAGCCTAATATTTATTTTTCAAATATTTCATTTCCTGTAAAAATATTAAAATTAAATGATATTAAGAACATTGACCTCAAATGTTGAAAAACCAAGCATTATCTACTAGCAGCAGAATCTAATGCAGCTCTCGAAAAATTTGATGGCATTTAAATAAGAAAAGGTTTAAGAACTTGAAACGGCTGCAGTGCAGAGGCCTCGCCTTCTTCGTCAAAAAACCTCTCGTTTACAATTCCTATTATCAAACGTGAGATATGGATAAATGGAAGAAAGTGTTCTTTTCAGATAAGAAAATTTCAATCCTAAGGCATTGACCGTTTTCACCGTTACTAGCATGCAAAAAATGTCCCCAAAATTTAATCAACACGACACAATGGAGGTGGATCAATTATGGTCTGCGGTTTCTTTTTCGTAGAATGGAACTCTTGAGTTGCAGGAGGTAAAATGTCGACAAAGAGCAGCTAATTACAATGATATGTTAAGAAAGGCATCGTTGATTCCTGAAGGCCCTCATCTATGTGGAGAAAACTGGATTTTCCAGCAGGAAAATGATGCAATCCACAACGCTGTCCAGATTGAAACCCAATCGAGAAAATTTGAGGGTAGATCGCATAGGATGTTTATAAACATAAATCGCCATTTGTAACTATCGATGCTCTTCGTGCTGCAGTTTTTGTATCCTGGGCGAGCATCCCAAGCACCCTCATGCAGAAGATAATAATGAGTATGACAAAGTGAATTTTCGATGTAGTTCGTAAAAATGGCGAATATACTGAGAATTAAATTTTTCATTGTGACTTATTTGTTCTATATTAGATATTTTTATTTACATGGTTTTATCTTGATGACCAACCAAAAAAAATCCTTTCTTCAATATTTTTTTTTGACCAAGAGTGTATACATTTTTTTCAGATACCATCAATTACATATATGGTTTGAAGTGGTGTATTTGCTGTTGAAACTTTATTTTAAGACCGGTGAATCGGTAATTGCAACACAGAGAGCTTTTTGTTCACATTTCATGCAATGCTGAATTGATGCTCTTCTGGATATAGAACTGATGCTGCTAAAGTTTAAAAATTTCTGTACCACAGATTTTAAAAGTAAAACGCGAGAAACCTCGTAAATTTCTCGAACTTTCAGGAGATAGAAAATTTTAGAAATGGTTTACTACAGTGAAAGGGTAACATTGACAACCATTTGTCCTGTTAAAATAGAAATGAATAAAATCTATAGTCTTTGTTTAAATAACAATGAAATATTAATAAATCAGTTAACTTGTTTCTTTTGTCAACTTGTATACATCCAACAAATACACGCACTCATCTACGCCCTCTACACACACGCACACGCATATTCATATATATATATATATATATATATATATATATATATATATGTCTGTGTGTGTGTGTGTATATATATATATATATATATATATATATATATATATATATATATATATATATATATAATTGTAATATTGTCAGAGTTGAATCAGACCAGGAAACATTAGTATTAAAACGCGGTAAATACAAGTGTGAAAAAATATAAATAAAATTAAAAATAACATGTAGAGTTTTTAACTTTGAAAATCAGGAGGTCAATTAAAATACGCGACCTTGGTTTCGACCAGACGGTCTCCTCAGGCGATAATTTAAAAATAACCACCTTAACGCTTTATTTCAAAACAACCACAAACGAAGGTACATAATTACTTTTCAAAAATAAATTTACAGGCGCATGACGATCGAAAAACTTTGACATTAAGTGGTAATGGAAAGGAGGTTTGTATGAAGAAGAAAGATAAGAAAGAAGAGAGAAAGATGAGGAAAAGATATAAAAATAAAAAAAAGAAGAAAGGAATATATATATATATATATATATATATATATATATATATTTATATGTGTGTGTGTGTGTGGGTTGTATCGAAAAATGGACAAAGTCAGACAATTATTTTAATATATTTATTGTTTAAACGTTATATATATATATATATATATATATATATATATATATATATATATATATACATGTGTGTGTGTGTGTGTGTGTGTGTGTGTAATGAAAAATGGCCAAAGTCCGACAATTATTTTAATATGTTTGTTTAGACGTTATGTGTATATATATATATATATATATATATATATATATATATATGTGTGTGTGTGTGTGTGTGTGTGTGTGTGTGTGTGTGTGTGTGTGTGTGTGTGTGTGTGTGTGTGTGTGTGTGTGTGTGTGTGTGTTGTCTGCATGTGTGAGGCATCGTTACTTTCAATATTTCTCGGATAGCAAACGAAAAGTAGAAACAAATTCTGAAAAGGTCATGATGTGTTACCCCCAGATCACATATATGACAGGCATGACTTCACCTCTAATGTTTATGACAGGTTTTGTTTGAGTAAATCAAGAAAACAGAGTCACATACTAAGTTAGCGGACCAAAGAAACAGCCAACTACATAATGTTATTAAATACTCACAATTCATGTCACATTTGTGCAAGAGTACATGTCCCGCTGATAGACTGACAAAACAAAAACAGACATATTAAGAAAAATAAACAATTTGTCAAATATATATATATATATATATATATATATATGTGTGTGTGTGTGTGTGTATATGTGTATGTGTGCATGCGTATGTGTGTGTATTTAGACAGTAATCCTTCTTCTATCCATGTTTCATTGAATATTACAGACAGGTACTTTGATTTAGTTTTTTATACATTTTACCATTTGATCTTATAATTTGTTTATTTTCGATAGATACATTATATGAAATCTGTCCAATTCTTTTTTTTTCCTATTCGTAACTTACTTTTCGATAAGTCAAATATAATAGCATCGTCTACATGTAAAAAAGGTTAAAAATAAGGAATCCGTATTAATAAAAGCAAAATAAAAAACAATAATATCAACTATGACAATGGACACAATATCTTGACCGTGTTTTGAAAATGAAAACATTATATAAATACATACATACAACAAACTATTTCTTGTTAACAGTTCATATATTTCAACCTTGAAAATGTCTAAATGTATAGCCTAAGCGCTCGGATAAAACACCTATTAGACAGTTTTTACATTTTTAACACTAGTAGACTAATTGTGGTTACACTGAAATTCACGAGGAATATCACGGTCGGTTAGTAAAGAAATTAAACTACCTCATGACAAAATTAAATACCATTCAATTTCAGCAGGCGATATAAAAAAAAAGCTTTTCTTTAATTCAAATGAAAATGTCGGTCGGTTTGATTTTCCATTCATTTTCTTAATTTTCAAATAATTGATTCGGCTTTCCTGGAAAAACATTGGAAAAAACTGTACAAAATACACTTTGTTGTTTAATTTTCGTTTGTGTAATTAAGATCATTTCAGTTACTACCAATTTTAACAATATTGTAAATAGGATTTCCCTAGGTAGATGAGACTTTCTGTATTGCCAAATTTCACTTTCTATCTATAAAGACCAGTATATGTCACTTATATATGTATATATTTTCCTCTCCCTCCCTCTTATTCTTTAAGATTAGATCGTCTATTGTGTGTGTATGTCACCACAAAATGTATCTTTTCCGGTTACTTCTTTAATGTATTAGACATTCGACAACATTCATATTTCTCTCACTTAAACCGTCTTTGACTCACCTCTCTAAAACTTCTCTCTGTTAAGTTTTAATCCCCCACCTTCTCTCATCTGTTTACCCTCTCTTTAGCTCTAACATTCGTCCCACACTCCCATACTTACACTCACTCTAAATTTTATTTTTAATTACCGGAGTTGTTTTTTCTGTTTTCTTTTTGAATTTGTAGGTCTGATGAATTGGATTGTACTTACGAATCCAATGGAATAAATTATGGCCATGAAATATTAGTGTTTAAGACTTTATATATATATATATATATATATATATATATATATATATATATATATATATATATATGTGTGTGTGTGTTTGCGTGCGTGCGTGCGTGCGTGCGTGCGTGTTTGTAATTAATCATTTCATTTCAAGTAAGGCCTTACAGCGATTAAAAGTGAAACAGAAGACTGAGAATATGGAGGAAGGAAGAAAGATGAACCGAGTTCAAGTAGACGGAAGATACTGATTGATGTTACATTAGAATTTTAAAACAAATTCTTTTTATCAGTAAAGCAAGGAGACGGAAGAGTATTGCACAGGTGGAAAGTACTTAAAAGGAAACTTTTATATTAGAAGTGGCGGACGCATATAGCGATTTCAACAATAAAAGGGTGCGACCTATATAGCAATTTGGTAGGACGCTTAAATTCATGTAACCGGGGCACCAAGGAAAAATAGCTTGTCAGAGTATTCGCTATGAAAATATTTGTAAAAATGTCACAGGGGAAGCTATGTCACGTCTGTGAGAAAGTGAGTGAAGTCCAGTTGCCTGGTCACTATCGATTAGATTACAGATCTTTTTTTTTATATATAGTAGAATCAAAGATCAAGACGTGGTAGCAATATTCGATGAACGAAAGAACGACAAATTTATAAAGGTGGAAAATATATCTTGTCGATATAAATTACTTTGCACCTCATTGTGAACCGACATTCCAAGTAAATGATTGACAATAAGCATTCCACTTCATGTGACTCGAAAATACGGGACGGAAGAGGTACGGTGAGTTGCTTTTCTGGGGTTAATATCCAGCTAGCTTGATTGTCATCTAACGGGAACAATTATCATTTCATCTGATATTGAAAGAGGGGATAAAATTACTAAATCTGCAATTCATAAAATTTCCTACTAATATATGCATTCTTGTTATTGTCTCTCCGGATATAGTTTTTACCTAATTCATTCTTTCTTATCAAATCGCGAAAAAAATGTTGTCCTGAACCCCCACTTTTCTAGATCCTTTTGTACTCATATAGGTGTCTCCCAGGGCTCTATCCTTGGTCCTATTTTGTCTTTAATTTTCATTAATGACCGTTCTGATTGCATCAGCTCTCAAGTTCGTATCTATGCTCATGACACTAGCATTTACACTTCCCTCGATATGTCTGATCAGTTCGATACGGTTAAATTGGCGGCTATTCTAAAAAATGACCTACAGTCTTTTGTTAACTGGGGCTAAGAATAGCTTGTTTATTTTAAAGCTTCTAAAACAATAGTGTTATTTATTAATCATCTGAAAGACCCCTTTGTGCTTTCCATCAGTAGGGTCGACGCTAATCTCCAGGAGATTGATTCGTTACGTGTTCTCAGATTAAAATTCTCGTCAGACATGGAGTGGAAAGACTATGTTGAATCCATTGCTATGTCTGCTGCTGAGAAAGTCGGTTCACTCTATAGCGCTAGACTATTTCACTCTCCAAAATCTATGTCTACATTTCTTCTATGATTAGAACGCTGCTTCCATATATAGTCCAGTGATCGTGCCATATATTTAGTGATGCTTGATGAAAGAAGAATCAGCAATATTACTAATCCTGACCTGGCATCTCCGCTTCAGTCGATTTTCCATTAATCTAAAGTTGCTTCCCCGTGCCTTTTCTATAAATACTTTCATGGTAATTGTTCAGATGAACTTTTCGTTTTCATAGCTTGAATTTGAATATAAACGAAGTATTAGGTTAGCAAAAAGATCTCATCAATTCACTGGTGAATTCGTTAGCTGTGACTGTACATTCTATGCTGAACGTTCTTTTTTCTCGCACTTCTCGCTTGTAGAACATTCTTCCGGCTCCAGGCTTTCCAGCCAACTTTGATTCTTCAGTAATTTAAATGCAATATCAATCGTCTTCTTTATAACTCTTCTTTTGTTCTCGTTCTTTAATCCTTGTGACCCGCGTGCTTGGACAGTTTTAACCCTTCTGCATCAAATCATGAGTCGCAAATAATTGGTACGTAGTATTTTATGGTATATATAAAATAATTACAAGTATTTACCCACCGTCTAACCGGTGTCTGAGCAGCAAGTCATTTTTCTCTACCACTGTTCAA
>OZ010586.1:99207405-99264905 GCA_963932145.1 Acanthosepion lycidas | reverse complement strand
AATGATTTCTACATTTCGTGAATATCACGAGCCGCGCTCTGAATGGTTATCGATATTTCTCGAGGTATAATTGAGATAATTCTTTCAAAACATGACATATAGGTTAGAAAAATAACCAGTCACACATAAATATTTAGCAAATATTATGCCAGAATATATATATATATATATATATATATATATATATATATATATATATATATATATATATATATATATAGGGGCGGTGTCTGTGTGATTCTGTGTTATCCATTATTCGTTTGACTTAACATATTTGTTAGGATGTACAGACAGAATATCTTATTTGGAAAGTCGATTTTTGGCTTAGAGAACTCTTCCAGCATGCGATATTTAACTGCCATTCTAGTATATTAAGAATTATAAATTATAAGATTGAAGTGAAATTAATGACGTTTCCTCCGTAAAATATTCAAGTTTCTATGTGATAAATATTCACCACTGATTTGGGAGAACTGACTGGAAATATACTTATGTTAAAAGTATATATCTTTAAAATATTCTTGAAAATGTCTGTGTGTGTATATATATATATATATATATATATATATATATATATATATATATATATATATATATAACAATACTTTCTTCATCTATATAGATTTCAGTGAAACTTAGTATCCTTAGTATATGAAGTTAGTTTTCATACATATACTTATGTGCAGACAATTGAAAATGACTGACAAGTCATTCCCATTAAGCAAACCTTTTTCTAAAGTTCGTACAAGTGATTTCTTTTCCGGACATACAGTGTGTAGAAAGATGTGCAGATCCGATTGCTTTCAACTAATTTATTTGCCATGTATCAAGGTTGTTTTTCTATTTAATTGAGTACTTAGATCATTTAGTGTTCTGAAATTCAAACATTCCCATCTCTACATCGTACTTACCTACCAAATATAGTATTGTAGCGGAAAAATTTACACATAGAGGTAAAAAATTAAAGTCATGTTTACACAATTAATAGAATATATATATATATATATATATATATATATATATATATAACGACACATCAATTTTCTTCTAGCTTAGTTACACACACGCCGCACTCTACTCAAAACCAATTAGAAAAAAAAAACACAAATATATCAGACTTCTAGCCATGATTGAGGGAGATCTCCTTTGCTACAAATGTTTTTTTTTTTTAACTACGTCTGCGTGTTTCCCTTATATAGGCTGTAAGAACCCAAACAAAAGCTTACCAACAGAAAGCAGAGAGAAACTTCACTCACACATGCACGCACGGCTGACTGACCGTCCGACCATTAGGCTTTCTAAATGTCATTCAGTAAACACTGTAAATGAACGAAACCTTTCAATGCGACAAGCACAATGCAGTAACTACCAAGCAGCAAGCCGAGCGTAAGCATACTCGTCTTTGACGCTCTCTTCAGACCTAGCACACCACACATTCAACCCGTTACGGTAGACCACTAACCAGAGGCATCTTTACAAATTGTATATAAAAATAAACCTTTGGTCATTTATTTAAACAAGCGTCGAAGTTCGTTTATTCTACTCCAACCAACATCCAACATCGGGATCAAAAGTAGCAGCTCTACTAATTTTTTTTTTTTTTTTACACATTTGCATTTGAACTAACCTTAAGATAAAATCTTAGCATCCTTGCACTTTAAAAATGGGTTCACTAACATTCCAATTCAAGAAGCAGTTGGTACGTTTCTTCTGGAATGAACCTTTCAGACTTTCTAGCTGTATTTCTTCCTTGGAAGTGCTCTTCGTAATTTGGGAAAGTCGATCAATAAAATTAATTGTTACAAAATTTCCACTGTTTTTAATATTTGTCTTAAAGTACATTTGCTGTTTAAATGCACAGACTATAAAAACAATGACATATCCAGTAAAACAAACTTGCTAAATGTTTATAAAGTTTAATAGATTAGCATTGTGATATAAAGATAATTGGAGCATTTCTTAAACACACTATGTCCAGAATATATCATATGTGTTGTGTTTTTGCTCGGCTATTTATATATACAGGTCTGTGATGATTCGTGGGTACTCTGTTGTATTGTTCTAACGGTTATTTTGATGGGCGGCAACGGTTATGTTTCGAAATATTCTTGGGCTATTAGGTGGAAATAATTATGGATCGGGATGCAGTTTTTTGAATATTTATAGTGCTATTGATTAATGTTTTCATTGATTGTTTAGTATTTTATTGCTGGTTATTATTTTACGTTTATTTGTCTTCATGTGTGATTTTATGGTTTGTTAATCTGTCTATTACTTACATATTTATTGTTTTGGATTAATTTAATTTACTTATCTTTTTATTTATTTCTGTTTATTCTTTTTCGTTTTTAGGTTTAGAGTTTTAAGTAACGATGTATATATATATATATATATATATATATATATATAAGTAACGATATATATATATATATATATGTGTGTGTGTGTGTGTGTGTCTGAGTGAAGAAATTACAAACATTATGACGGCTTATTTTTATCATAATCCTTTCATATGAAGGAATATTTTTCCGTATATTACAAATAAACGAGGCAAGAAATGCACTGTAATAGTGAAAATGTATTTTATCTCCCAAGTACATTCTATATAATTTTGAGATCATCATCAGTGGTGCGGCTGATAAGGCGAAAACTATGTGTAGCTGTCCATTTCTGAATCTTTTTCCGTTGTCTTTAAATGCAACATCTGACAGTTACGATCAGTGTTCAGTAGAACGTGAAAATTTATCCATTATGAATTTTTTTTCTTTTATGTTGGTATTAAAGCCTGAAAACTTCTTTTCATAGGCAATTTAGAATATTATTACAGTAGTTGTAGCTGATTCTATTCAGTGTCGGCTTCAATTTTTAATTCTAGATTGCTTCGAGGATCTGTAATTTGAATTATACTGCTGATGATGATCTTGGAAAGAGATGAAAAGTGATTTTTCCTGTTACAGTGCATTTTCTGTCTCATTCGATCGTAATATCCTGAAATTTATTCGTGAATATGAAAGTATTATTATAAAAAATTAGCAGACAATATTAGTAATTTATTCAATCAGACATGCCTAAAAAGAATTTGGTGCCTAATTTTCTCTGTCTGTATGTGTGTGTGTGTGAGAGAGAGAGAGAGAGTATAGAATCAGCTACGAGTACTGTGATAATATTCTAAAAAAATCCTATAAAAAGAAGCTTTAAATGCTTTATTGCCAACATAAAGAAAAAAATTCCACAATGGATAACTGGTAACTAAGTGATTTCGGCATTAATCAAATTAGCATTGCTATTTAATTCATTGTATACATTGTTTCGACATGATACACACACACACACACATACATACATACATATATATATATATATATATATATATATATATATATATATATATATATATATATATATACACGTGTATGTTAGTGGGTGTGTTCTTTACACTAAACTGACCCAACACAAGGTTTGAGGGGGGCTCACGTTAGTTTAATCTTAATGATAAATTAGGTGCGTGATATGAATAAACGGGAGGGTTGTTATTTCTTAACATGTACCACACTCAACGCGATTTCTCCTTTAATTAAGTTTATTATATATTTTATTAAAGTAGTTTCTTGCCTCTGAGATTTATATGAATTATTCTTCCCTCTAAACAACAGTTTTTTTCCTAGATACAGTTGAATCTCTGACTATTGGACTAAGAAGCCCTTCTGTATATGAGGATTTACTTACAAAGTCATGAGGGGTTATAAGATTAAAATAAAATAACTAAAATCGGGTTTAACATTTATTTTCAATATTTTATAGTAAACAAAATAAGCTGATGGTCAGTGAAATATAACGGAAATGATTTTAAGGGAAAAAATAATGTGAATGAAAATTCATTAAATTAAGCATGCAACGTATGCAAAACAGATAATGTAACGTGGATTTTTTAATCGCTGTTGCATGGCAATTCTTTCTCTTTTAATGTCATTCTCAACATTTTCCGCATTTCGTTTTGCTTTTGTTCTTGAATTTTTTTAATCGAAAGACAATTTTAACTCTGCCTGCGTTATTGCAATCGTCATAGCTGAATGCTGGCTTTCTTTCAATAAAACTGACAACGTTTTCAATAGCTTTTTCAATTCCAGTCTAGGTTTCATCACAATCATGCATCTCGTCACTGTCTTGTTGCAGATGTGTCTCGTTGTCATCCTTTCCACTTATTCCCATCATCTTTTGCACCAATACAAGCCATTATGGTAAAATAAGCATAACAATTATCCAAATTAAATTTACTGAAAAACAGAGATTTCAGGTCAGTTACATATCACCCAAATAGTTCAAATATACACATCAAAATTATTTCTGGATATCCGAGATTCCGGATACGAGGCAACCTGAATATGAGGCAGCATGGTCCGGCGTTGGTCGTGCTTGATTAAAAAATCGTACGACTCATACAGCAATCGCTATGACTTGACTTAAAATATTTTTGCCCTTCCTTGCCTTTAAAGGAGTGCCCTTCCCGTGCTGATGTTACTACATGCCTTACTTCTTGCCTATCTCACACTGCCATTTTTTTCTAAGCTCTATACTAAACATTAAATCTGTTACGAAAAAAGAACTAAACAAAATGAACACAAAACGATCAGCTTTAAAAAAGAACTCGTAAGTGAAAAAACCGAATGAAAAAAAAATGTTAACAACAAATAATTTTTCACACCCAACCCAGTTCTGCGGAATCAGAATCAACGTTGAGTTTAAGCAAGGGAATGAGCCAATTGGAGTAAAGTGCTATGCAGATTTAAATTTTTCCCAGTTGTGACGAATGCAGCTATCGATTTTTTTGCATGCAGGCATGCTAGTTAACATTCGTGTCAGTCAGCTGTTGGCTCTCACGCTGGCCAACAGAATCTTCCTGCCTATTCGTGGCTGCCAGCTATTGACTCTCAATCTAGCCAGTACAAAATTGCCGTAAAGTACATGACAACTGCCGTAGAAGCATGAAAAAATCGATTATTTCCTCTATCGATGGGAGTTGGGAAATACAAGATTGTTCTTGGCGTTCCCGCTTACTTGGAGCATATGCAAGTAAATTTTGGTGCAAATACGTCGAAAATTGCGGTCATGCATTCGTTACACACACACACACACACATACCCTGCTTTTTATAGATAGAGATTCTACTGTATATTGTTTATTTTTTTATAATGCTATGTCTAAGAAATTTTGCATATATTAATTTCAAATCTTTTTAATAACGGCATTTTGTCCTTCCATGTAAGCTGACATTTGACTGATCAAAATAGTAACTTCTCTTTAAAATGTACAAAATCAAGTCTATGTAGAAAAGCGATTTGCCCTCAGGAAATTCATTTTGACATGGTTGATACATTAAGAGATGACTGAATATAGAAGGGCAAAGGAGGGTCTTAAAGACGACCTATTATCTGGACGTCCTGAGACTGCCAACTCCGATAAAAATATTATTCATGTTTACCACACATTGATAGATATCTTCCCATATATTTATCTGCAAGGAAGCTGATAGCTTCAGGTTTTGGGGATGCAAAAAACATTGTGTTTTTAGACAACCATGTGCAAATTATTTGAAACAAAACGAATAATTCCGTTATTATTTACGTTTTCTTTCGTGTTTTTCCAATAAAACACGACCCAATGCACATGTTTGTACTTTTTATGCCCATTCCATAATGTCGTTACTTGCAGATTGAACGCAGATTCCCGTTTGGATTTAAATCAGGAGATTTACCGGTACATTCTACAGTACTTTGATTTCATCACTGGTAAGGCTTGTCATTTTGTTCGTGCAGCGTTACAATTTTCGTAAGCTTCCTTGGAATAACGTTCATCGCAGAAAAGGGCCGGAGAACAACTAATCAACAGTCGAGACAATAGTGTCTGGGCGTAATGAAAATCTGCTGCAATGACGGATGACGTAATATTTTTCAAGGCCAAACTAATTTCATCATGCACCTCAAAAATAGATTCATATTACTTCACACCACTGCAAAGGGCCTAATTTGAGAAAAAAATAGAAATCGATTAACCCCCTTGCTCCAGTGAGTCTACAACTGACCTTATGGCGAAAGAAAAGAAATTAAAATGTTGTTTCAATTAATTTACACAAGGGTGTACATGGCCGCAGTGATCAGTTACATTGGAGAACGAGTTGAATTGATACATGAAATTATGAATGGAATCAAATGGGCCACGCCATCAATGGAATATACTATGTGAACTTGCTCCAGCACACAATTCCTTGGTATCAATGGCTGCTCTACGTAACCGTGTCCTTGAACTGGTTGATCATCCTCCTTATTTTCTTCATCATTCCCGAAAATGAAAAACACTTGGCTGGGAAAAAAATATCGAAGTGATGATGACGCCATATTTGCTGTTGATGACTGTTTTGAAATATCAGGAAGAACAGTGTTCTTTGAACTTTCAAATATCTGTTTACGAAAACAATGAAGTTATTAATAAAAAGAGATGGAATTATTGCGTGATTGATATTACATTTGTAGCATCAGTCCTTCAAAGTAAGCCTACGAACTTTTCAGCATATCCTAGTATTATTATGTAAGGTATACGTTTTTATTTTTCCTAATTTTACAAACATTGGAATTAATAATTGTATGTGCAAATTGTGTAACGGTTAACGGCACCGGAAGTAATTTTCACACACCGGTTTGAATTCCATTTCGATTCTGTTGCGTTAACTTGATACGGTTAAATAGCATGTAGTATTGGACTCTCTTACTTTGAGGAGGCAACCATTCAAGGACAAGGAAAACTCTGAATTCGAAACCATCCTGATGAGAATGAACCCCTTTAGGCTATCTTGCCTTAGGCAAAACTTTGCTGCTATAACTCCGGTAAATATTATGAACTTACGACGCTAATGTATCAGAGGAATCGAGAAATGATCGGCTGATTGGTAGTTTCTATGCCTCGCATCTATCCGCATTAAATATTCCTTGTTTCTTTTATTCTTTCAAAATATATTACAAGTAGTTACGATCATGGATATGGTGATAAATTACCTCCGGCAGGAAGTCCTCTGATCTGGAGATATTTGAGGAGCGTGGAACCATCCCTAAACTTCTGTTACAAGCTCTACACTAATCCGGTGTGGTAGCAAATGTTAGTGTCCAGCTATGGGTAAATAGTTAACCCCCAAACAAAGCACTATAAATGTCTAGAAATACATTTTTATAGTAAAAATTCCTAAAAAAAAATAGCAGCAATATATTATCTGAATAAATTTTGTCAAAATAATAATATTAACAATTCATGAATTTATTTCCGTAATTATATGACCCATAAGAGTGTTATTATGCAGCTAAAAAAGTAAATTCAACCCCATCATATCGCTACATTTGTCAAATTCTTTTCACACTCTTGTTACTCGTTATCATACCTGTCCTTTTTTTCTTCCATGTGCTGGGCAACTTCAGAACTTGGTTGATCATGGTCCTCCACAGTTTCGTTTTCTTTGTATTGCTGTGTAAACATTTTCTGTTTCCTATCTTCCCTAATCCCTGTTCTGACAAGCATTTACACACGTTTCTTATTATGTTATGCGATGTATTTTCTCTGTCCCTTTCAAATATATCCTTTGGGTTTCCTCTTTCTTCCTAATGTTTCGTAGAAATTTCAACTGTCTTTTCCTAATCTTACGTATAAGTCTCCTTTTTCTTTCGATTTTCAGTAAAACTTCGTCGTTGCTCACATGTTACGTCCATAGTAATGTCAACATCCTTCAGTAATACCACATTTCGTTTGCTTTATGTCGTCGTCATTTGTGATGTTATTGCTTAGCATTCACTGCCATATAGCAGAACTGATATGAGGTCACATTTAAGTACGCATTTCTTTGTTTCTGACGAAAACTCACCGTTTCTTTAATATTTTTCTTCTTTTGCTATTATAATGCGCCTTATTACCGTTTTCTGTTAAAAGATTTTTTTATATTAACTTTTTTATACTGTCTTGATTTTGGTATTTCGAATTTGTAATTGGCATCCTTGGCATCATTGGCAACACTGGCATTCTTGGCATCATTGGCTGTTTATTTTGCTAACAATCATGCAATCCGTTTTCTTACAATTGAAATTTATTTTTGCTTTTCTTTGCTGTCTTCTGCAGGAGTGCCTGTAGTTTTCTTTCTGTGACTGCGATCAATGTTGTTAATGAATTCTGGTAGGACCTCTTATTTTCTCAGTATTGATTCATTGTAATGGTTGAATTGATCTGCTGAGAAAACAAATCTTTTGTCTTACGTCACTTTCGATGTTTGTGCATTTACTGAATTGAATTTTATTCGTATACAAACGTTTTGCTCCGAGTAAAGTTCTGGATAATTGTAATATGCTTCCTAATTTAATCCTGCTTATCCAACAGTTCTAACACTTCTTGACTTTTCTTCTTTCTCTGTGCTGTGTCCTTTGAGGAGATAGGCGATCATATCTCTCCACCTCTCTCTATCCCTTGCTGCGCTCAACAAGTTAATTCCCTCTGCCACCTTCCCCAGGGCACATTCTGTCATCGACTTGCTTAAGGCCGCTAGGTTTGTCAGGATTTTCCCTTGTCTCTCTTTCCATCTATTCGACACGTGAGTATCAGATTCTCCTGACCCCACTTCCTCATTATGTGTCCGAGGACCTTCCAAATGTTAAGTATAAACCCACCCTTTATTTGAATATCCTCTAAGACCTCATCGTTGCTAACATGCTCGGTCCAGCATATCCTTAGCATCCTGCTGTAGAACCACATCTCCATCGCTTCGAGTCCCTTCTTCATCTTTGAGGAAGACGTCCAACATTAGCTGCCGTAAAGAAGGACAGACAACACCTAACAGCACAGTATTATTTTCTCCGTTACCAAAGAAATCCTCCTGTCTCGCAATACTCTTCCCAACATTTGCAATACGTCCTTTGCTATCCCAATACCTCTATGGATCTCAGTGTCGCATTTACCATCCTCCCGTCGTCTCATATCATCTTTGAGGAGACCGTCCAACATTCGCTGCCGTAAGAAGGGCAGATGTCACGTAACAGCTAAGTATTCTTTGTTACCAAAGAAATCCTCCTGTCTCGCAATCCTCTGCCCAGCTTTTGGAATGCGCCTTGGCCATTCCAATACTTCTACGGATCTCAGTGTCGCATTTACCATCCTCCGTCACCTGGTGATATCTTTCTGGAGACTGTCCAACATTCGCTGCCGTAAAGAAGGGCCGATGTCACGTCCTTGGCCATCCCGATTCTTTTGGACCGATTTCCTCAATATAGGTTTTCTTGGTCATCTCCCAATGTCGAACATTATACGTGATTGAATCTTTGTTTTCTTTCAGTTTTGATTTGAAATGATATCGGTATTTCCCTTATTCGCTAAGTTATTATTGCTAGCGACGGGATAGTTTCTCTTAAACAGTTAATTTTCTAGTCTTTTCCAGTACACTAAGTGTTATTGCTCTATCTCAAAAAGAACTCCTGATCCCACCAAACATAGAAATGAATACAATATGGAAACCAGTAATAAGGTGTGTCAGTGAAAAGCAATAAGATCAAAGAAAATTGCAATATGATCTCTGGTAAAAAATATGCAAGGATAACAGCAAAAATTGCAATATGAGCACTGATAAAATGGTTGCTGAACACATTATGTTTACAATACCCAGAAATTCATATACAAATGACCTCAAGGACACATGGTATAGTGGCTAAAGTAATTTGTTAGATCCAGTGACAGGACCCAAAGAGTGTGAGTTCAATACCCGGTTAAGGCAGTGGAGATCTTGGAGAGAGGAATTAACAGAATTAGATGTGACACGTGGAACTAGAACAGTCTAACCCAGTGAGCGAAATAAAGGGTTCAGTTCGACATTCCAACCACCTGAAGAAGGCCGGAGCGTACAATGGCCGAAACATTGTGATAAGTTATTGCAACAAAGATGAGGATTATGTTTCGATCAAAGTAAATAGTGTCTTTTTTTAAAGATATTAGGAAAAGTCTTGATTGTAACTATACAATTTGCATCTTTCGAACCGTTGTCCTCATTTTTTATTCACATTTCGGTATTTGTACGCTCCGGTCTTCTTCAAGGAATATACGTCAGAACAATCTACCCCCTTGGATTAAATAAAGGTTTCGGTTAGAAATTCACAGTATATTCTGACGAAGGCCCGAGTTACAAATCCCGAAACGTCCTGAATATGGCAACAGTCCAAATGATGGAAATAGTGTAAACTATTACAAACACCTCATTTCATATCTATAGAGTTGTCTTGAGTGTATAATTATTTTCCCTTTAAGTTACCTGTGCTATACATTTTAGATTTTGATTCAGTTAAAAGTCCTCAAGTAATGCGGTTTGGGATATTTGCGAAATTCTTTGAAGTTCTTGGGAGATGTAAGTCATTTTTTCAATCATTGCTCTGAGAGAAAGTGGAATATAACTGATAGTTTAGACGTCGCGGTACGAGTTGCATACCATGAATATTTATAGATATGGCGAGGCTTCATATGTTCCTGTCACAAATTCCTTTATTATTTACTTTATTAAAAATAATTTTAAAAAAAGTAATGATTCAGATTTGACATAATAACTTTACTAGTGCCTTATTTGAAAATAATATTCACCAATTAAGGTTTTAATTAATGATAAATTACTTTTATTCAGTTATAAAATATGTTATTGTAGTGATCAGTTGTCTCGTTCCCGAATATTCTCAGTCCTTAGCCGTCCTGGCACTCATTCGGCGATGTTGAGTTGTCCCTGAACTGCTCGTCCTTAGATGCACCTTGCATTTCTTAGTACCCTCTTACAGGAATTGTTGTCAGTTATGAATTATACACACCTCTCTGTGATAGGTATTATAGTAGTTACGATGAACTATGGCAGCTGCGTATTCGGGAGGAAAAATCTGTTTTCTTTAGAAATATAATGGATGTTAATAACTAAAAGTTATTCAAAAGATTATTGCCTGCTTTTGTGAACTTACCAGTCAATCTAAGTAACACCGCCACATCTTCCCAACTCTTCTCTTTGTGCTGCGTCTCTGTCGTTCTCCATTCTGATATAGATGCCTGTAAATCGTGGGACTTATATGTTCCTTCCCTATGGTAATTAAACTTATCGAACGTAGCCGCAAGGGACGACTTCTATTGCCTTCCCTGCGGGTTCATTGTCGCATTCCTCGATGAACAACCCTCGAAATTCATGATTAAGTCTCATCGTACTAAAGAAATTATGAGAAGTTTGTCTAATAAAAACGGATAATCTGAAATTCACATGTAATATTTCATATATAAATATATGTATACACTGAAAATCAGATGATGTAAATTTTATTGTGAAAACATTGACTTGAATTCTAATATTGATATTATTAAGTATGACTTATAGATTTATACTTTAGATTATTAATGTGTGTTTTGTGTGTGTGTCTTTGGTTGCGTGTGTCTCTGTTTAGGTGGATGGTAACAGTCAGATATTGGATTGTCTAGGAAGGCTGATGTTATGTTGGCGGAATATCAAGTGTGCCGTTAGTTTTGCCGCCCATTACTTTCCATTCATAATTCTCATCTATCGATTCAGCACGCTCTTTAATGTAACTGATAACCGTGACCGTCGATAAAAACAAAACAAAAACGAAATAAGAGAAAAAAAAAACACAAGACAATTGAAGAAATTGTTCTGAAGTCAAATCAGCGAAGCCGGAATATTTGCAAGTCATGTTGTTGCAGGTTGCGTTTATTAACCATGGAATGCAGCCGACACAAGAAAACTGAACCATATTCAAATTCGGTGTGCTGCTATAATCAGCTCAGTGAACTTGTAAATTTCATCGTCCTCCTGACAAGTTCATTTATGAATTACATCATACATTGTTCTGATGTTTATGTGAAAACCAAATATATTCAAGAACAATGACATAGAGTTATATATACTTTCACGTGAAAGGGATTAAATTATGCTTTAATTTTTAAATACGTTCCTATACATATATAGAGGACTTATCAAAAATACTTTTACAAAATTTGGGGCGGGTACCTCACACCAAAACAAGGACAACAGGCCATATAAAAATAATCCTGCAAATCCAACGTTTTTTACTTACTAAGTTTGAAAAAGCTTACAGTAGATTGAGTTTTGTCATGTAGACTAGATTATATTTGTCAGTGGTGTACATTTTGGACTAGTCTGTTTTCAACGTTTAAACTGTGTAATAGTGAGTTAACTGAGAAGTGTTTCAACAATAGCAGGATATTCATGATATTTACATAAAGACGCGCAAATGGTAATGGACGGGAGGTTGCACGACAGTATCATATTGCGTTTCCAGATCAAAGACAACCGAATCACCCAAAATTGCTACTGTTTATTGTGGCGTTGCTGAGACAGGATCAGGGCCATCACAAGGTAGTGATCAAGAGAGGATCAAAGATAAGCACACGTCAAGTGGACCCAGCATATCGTACCACTGATAGTACTGCATAAAACGTCACTCAGGAACAGCCCCTGTATCCATTTCATTTGCAACATGTGCAGAGTTTTTCCCCTTCTGATCTCTCACTACGTGATAACTTTCGACGATGGATTATCTCTCAAACTTACGATCCGTTGTTTTCTTTTCAGTCTTCTCTACGGATGAGGCATCATTTTGAAGAGATGGAATAACAAATGTACACAACCATTATTTGTAAGTAGTTTGGAATATCTATGATACAATACAGGGTAGACACTAGCATCAGTTTACGATTAATGTGTGAGCTGGTATGTCCATATGTTTTCCCAGAACATCATACAGGAGCTATCTCCAGGGACAATATTTCAAATACCCATCCCGACCTGCTAGAGGATACCCGTGAATACGAAGAAGCATATGGTTTATGCATGATGGGGATCCGGCACATTTTAATCACATTTTTCGCAACATGTACTACATTTTAAGCACATTGTCCGCAACATGTACCTTATTTAAATCACATTGTTCGCAAAATGTACCTCATTTTAGTCACATTGTTCACTGACATCTACCATGAAAGGGAAGGATGGTTCTGCACAATTATGTTTATATGTGTTTATTTGGTAGTGTGTATATATATATATATATATATATATATATATATATATATATATATATATATATATACATACATATATATATTAAATAAATAATTATATATATATATATATATATATATATATATATATATATATATGTATATATATTCCACCATATACACACAGAAATATAATTTGACTGCAAATGACGCATCTAATATGTAGTTTCAAGTATAATACAAATCTATATACGAATATTAATGTTATAACCACATATACAAATATAGATCATATAGCCACATTTGGTAGGACTTGTAATTCTCTCAGAATTACTTCGCTGTATAGGTTGAATAAATCCGATCAGAAGGCAAATCTTTGTCTTACAACACTTTCTATTTTTTTTAATTTTTTACTGAATTAATTTTCTATGTGTGTGTAAGCGATTTTCTGTCTGTATAGTTTATGGATTATGCTAATATTCTTTCCAAATATGTCATGTTTACCTAGCAGTTCAAAATATGCTTTTTGATGAAATTTTTCAAACGTTTTTTTTTGCATAGTCTATAAAACACAGTTATATATACCCGTACATTTGTATCACTTATCTAATATCTTTCTGAGCATTTATTGGTACACACAAGATTTTAATGCCTGGTTGCGCCATCACAATTTTGGAATTCCTAGGTGTACATGAATCGGACGTGACTCTTTATATCGGTTACTATTTTAAGATATATGGCATAAAGTGAGCAGACGCTAGATTGATACATTCTCTTGCTATTAGGCCTATATGTTTAACTGTTTGTCTTTACAACCTACCAGCGGACTTTTCCTTAAAATTTTACAAGAAATCTCACTTTGGTCTTTGGTACAATGCTTTCGCATATGACTTAATTTTCTGCTTTAAGTCCAGTCACAACCCTCACACATGGCATCATCCATGGGATCTATGTTGTTTGAAATTCCAAGTCAAAACTATTTCAAGCAATTCTTTTCAGCATTTCTTTCACAATAAGAGAACTATTGAATGACCCCTTTCTGTCTCCCATATGCATGGCTGATACCGACCCCCAGGAGAGTGATTTGCTACGCCTTCTCAAGCTAACATTCTCTTCTGACATGAAGTGTAAAGACTAAATTGAATTCTATGCTATGTCAGCTGACAAGAATGTAGGTTCATTCTATTGTGCAAGAAAATGGACGCTATGTTTTAAAGAACTACAGGTCTACCATTCGTCCATGCTTAGAATATTGTTGCCACATATTGTCCGGTGCTCCTGCTAAATATTTAGAGATTCTTGATAAAATCCAAAGAATCAGCAATATTATAGGTCCTGACTTTTCGTCTGGCCCTGAGTCACTTCCGGTCTGACATAAAGTTCTTACACTGTACCTTTCTATAAATAATTTCAAGATAATTGTTCTTAAGAGCTATTCGATGTGGTACCTAGTCTTTATGAATTTTAGCACAATACTAGGTTGGCAACAAAGTTTCATCAATTTTCACATGAATTGGCTAGATGTAACCGTAAGTTCTATACTAACAGTTTCTTTTCTCGCCTTTCCTCTACTCCATGTTTTTCCAAATATCTTTGATCCTCGAAAATTTAAAGTTAATGCCAATATTTATCTACTGATTACCCTTCTATTTCTCTCAATCCCTCATATTGGTTCTGCTTTCTAATTCCTTTACACCCAGTACCTTTTGTGTTTTCGTGGATTTACCACATTATTTGTGGTACAGCCGATCAAACAAAGGTACCATTCTACTATGAATTTACTTTTGTTCAGATAATTCACCTAGAAATCACAGTCATATCTAATGAACTTTGCAAAATTCAGTGTTTTTTTCAGTCAACCTTTATAACACTTGTGTCGCGTATGGGTTGATCGCTTTTCTTCGGCCAGATCACCATAAAAAAGTTATTTTGGAACCATGCACTCAACGTAACCACTCAAACGCAGCATATATGTTAGAATTGTTTATTCTATGTTGTCAAAAGTGGCTTATCTCAACCACTACTACATCACTGAATTATTTATCCAGCTGAGTAGAAATATAATACACACACACACACATATATACGTGTGTGTATATATATATATATATATATATATATATATATATATATATATATATATATATATATATATATAGGCCTGACGATTGCATCTAGCATGGAACAGACTGTCGCCTCTAAGTGTTGACTTCAATATTCACTTCTATATTTACACACGCTCTATCTCTGATATTGAGCACATTATCACATAAATATAGCAAACATTAAGACCATGTATGTACACACACACACACACACACACACACACATATATATATATATATATATATATATATATATATATATATATATATATATATAATGACAATTTCAGTGTGTCAGATTTTTTCAGTTAAAAGAGAAACAACTCTCAGCATAATTATTAAAATAAAGAGACACAGCTGCGTAAATACCATCTCTTTCTTCTACATAATAAATGCCAATGTTATTGTTTCATTATACAACACGTTTCAATTAAAGGGACAAAACTCTTATTAGCTTATCTCCTTCATCTATATAATAAATGCCAATGTCAATTTGTCACATGTTTTCAGTTAAACGGCTAACAACACTCAAAAGCTCATTTCTTTCTAAATTATCAATGTGAATGTCACTGTGTCTGTATGTTACATTTTTCCCACTTTACTCTTAGAGTCCTAAACCCAACATATACAATTTGGGAATCAATCCAATTATTCCGTGAGGAAATTAAACTCATTCCGACCTCGCAATCCTGAAATTTGGGATTCCCTAGTTTTCATTACTGCGATTGTTTTCGGCGATTTCCTTACGTAATTTTTTTGCCAGAATGTTTTTGTACGGTAACATTTTTTATAACTTGGAAATATGGACCAAATAAGAGCCCTTCGCAGGAACTAACTTAAATGCCGCCCGATATAAGCTAGTCTATAAAATTTCGCATTGAACGCTGTCATATGTGATCTATTTTTTTTTTCCATCAACCGTGAGGATTGTATTTCATGAACAGTTGTTTTGTAATCATGCTGTAACACATGTGCCCAACATAACCACCCAAACGCAGTATATATTTTAGAATTGTTTCTTCTATGTTATCAGACTGGCTTATCTCAACCACTACTTCATCACTGACCTGCTTTCTCCAGCTGAGTAGAAATATTCGCTACGGGCACTGTTAATGAAATCGCTGAAAAAACTTCAGGTGATCGCAATAGAAAACTTTTGTTTCGTATGCACACCATAACGAAGTTAAGACAAAAAGAATGATACACCTGAAACTTGCTAACATTCGAAATACACGCTTTGACTATAATTGCTATTCCAATACAGCGAAGACATTACTGAGTTTTGAATTCTCCTCGCATAATCACTGTTCACCGTTTATTTCTCATTCGAGTGCTACCAAGATTAACACAATTGTCAACCACACCTATACGCTTATCGTATACAAATATATCTGGCGGTGGGTTTCCCAGTGCACGCTGATACATCACTACACTTTTAAACTTATAGTAAGTCCCAAAGCAAGTGCATGTTATTACGAAGGCGTCTATTAGGCGTTGTGTATCATCCTACTTTGAGCTAAAATATAGTAATCATCTGTTTTGTAATTCATTTCGCCCCAAAATAGGCAATAAAGCCACTAAGACGCTGAGTGTTAGAAAATATGTAAAAATAAAATATAGTATGAAGGAGAAAACAAAATAAAAGAAAAGGAATTAAAAAGGGGGATGATAATGATAGACATTGCATTTAAATGTTTGAAGATCAAGAATCTACAAGAGATTTCCACAAGCGAGACCTCTAAAAGAAACTATAGACAGAAGAATCTGCATCTATGTTTTTCGATATGGTTACCAGATGTCATAGTCTTGCCCGCATTCTTCTGGTATCAAATAGAATTACAGAGTTGCAGTAGTGTTTATAAACGTCATCATCACGACCATTGAATGCCATATAAAACAGCATTGTAAATTTTTAAACATAACATGCTGGTAAGGACAATAGTACCTCCCTGCCTCACTCCATTCTTTACTTCAAATGTTGCCAAGAGCTTACACCAACTCTCTCCTACAATTTTATGCATAGATCTAAGTTGATTTTTTTTTCTTAATAGACAAGCTTTCTCGTCATTTCCTACAGAGAAATCATGTTGACCGTATCAAATGTCTTTGTAAAATCAAGATATTATTCATAAAAACCTGGTATGTATTACATGCCTTTTTCCTGAAATTAATTTAAAGAAAATATCATACCATTCGTTGGTATGACGATAAACTACATCCGGCAGCATGGACTCTGTTCGAAGAATGGTAGGTTTTGACAAGCGTGGAATCTCTTAATTGCTGTTGTTCCCGGGTGAGATGTGGTTATGGGTCCTCGGTAGCACATCTTATGGAACGAGCTATGGTACAACAATGGATCTTCAAACAAAAATAATGCAAAATTATAGCAAAATTACGAGTAATACATTTTATAGTAGAATTACCAACAACGCATTACATTTGTAGTTGACACCATTCAATTACGTTCAAAATATATTTAGTTAAAGGCATAAAATTTTGTTCAAAATATTCAAATCTCAGCATTAAATCATCCACAGAGGTTCATACGCCGCTGAAAAAAAATCAACAATAAATGAAACTCTTTTATGTCATTATTCCCAATTATCTATTATATTTCCTAAAGAAATAAAACTATATTCCAAAATATAACTTCAACAAAACTACAACGTAAAAGAGACATGTTACCGCCTCTAATAATTACGTGTATACAAACATGTATATGCAGAAAAAGTGAGTATCATCTACCAAGTATTCAATTGAGAATGCAAAATAACATATTTTTGTTACTGCAACGCTCCCAAAAGAAATTAAATTTTGGCATTAAATAACCCATAAGTTGATATGCCGTTAAAAGAACAATCAAAAGATCATATTTGTGGTACCTCGGTCTACTGAAATGTTACCCTGCGATTTAATATTATCCTCAATCAAACTTTAACTGCGTCAGATATAAGAGAAATACATCTGTATTTATAGCCATTATAATTATAACAAGTTCTACTTTGAAAAAATCCTCACCCACTGTAGAAGGACGCCTCAGCAGTTATCAAAATGGTACTGCAATATTTTCAATATTAAATTGGGTGTATAAATAAGCGTATACCAATCTTTGATTAAAAGTTGTTCCGTGGTTGTAGCACCTGTTAGGGTCCAAGTAGTGACCCTCCAAACAAATGCAAAACACCACGAAAGTAAAAAGAAAATATCAGTTATACAGTATAATGAGAATACCATTAGTACAAATTTATAGCAAAATTAGTAAAAAAGAAAAATACATCAATCAACATGAAATAACTTTCATGACATTAATCCATAGATCCTAATTTTTTTTAAATCAAACTTTATTCAGAAATATAACTTCAAAATAAAACATAGACATCGTTGCCTCTTGTAATGTCCACACAAATATGTATATGAACAAAAGCTGAGTATCATCTACCATGTATTCAACTGTGAAAGCAGAATAACAGGTAATATATTTGTATTATTTCAATGTTCCCAAAATAATTAAGTATAGGCATTAAATGATCCATAATGAGATTATATGCCGTTAAACCAATCAAAACAAATCAAATCGAAGTAGGCCCGCTTGTGACGCTGGATAGACATCAGGGAAAAGCTTTTTAAAGTGGTTTGAATTGTTGCCTGCGTCCGTCCTCTTTTATTCTTTTCCCATTTATTCTAGATATAAAAAAAGGCGAAGTTTAAAACACTTCTGCGCATTCTTGATCTAATCCACCTTTTATTCTGCTGTGTCATCATGCGACGACTTGCTTCGAAACAAACCTGAAAGAGCTTTTTGTTTCTCTTGCAAAATCTCTTTTATCTCTCCATCATCGTCATCGAGGCAATCATCGTGTTTCCTCTCCACGGAATCTAAAACCACGCAGCTTATGGCATAAAAAAGTTCATTAAAAACGGATCATATCTTTTCGGTTAGAATTGTCAAGCCAATCCTCACGCTCTTTACACACCTGTTTATCTCTTAAACACGAGATATTAAGCTTCCTGGAGATGGGTAGATTTGGCGAAAGCATTCTTGATTTAATTACAAAATTTGCCCTGGCAAATACCGTTCGACGATCTGATCAAAAGTTAGCACCCCTCATAGCACGAACACAAAGGACATCTTGAATGTCGCATCTCCTCTGAAGTATATAGTCGTGTAGGTGTCATCGTTTTTTAACCAGCGTGAATCAACATTTCTTTATGCCTCATATTCACTTGAAGAAGCTTCTATAGCTGACACTCATTACCCAACCATTATTGTTAAGCATCTCAATGCCAAGCGTTCCTAGTCTACTCCGCACATGACACCTTCTACAGAGCCTGGCATTAAAAGAATGAGAGTCTATCAGCCTAGAGTTTCATAATTTACATTTTTTTCTCCTTCAGTTGCATTAACGTTTGGTGTATATACACTGATAAATATCAGATAATCTCATTTCATAAGAGTCACTTGCATTGTAATTGATCGATATTTTATACAGGTTGGTAACTATTGACTGTGAAATCTACTCTCGCTTCTCTTCTGATCTTTTCCTCCTCGCCACTCCAGTAAAAGATGTCCAAGCCATCTCTCTCAGATATGTTTACACTAAGCAATTAATCTACTCCTTGACATGTCAACAATATCAAGATTGCATCGTAAAAGCTTCTTAGCTAACATCGCGGTTCACTTTTTTTGGTTTATCAGACGACTCCTTATGAATTAGAGGTCTCACATTCCAACAATCAAAATTTATTAGTCTCATTCCAATTGCAGGATGACTACTGGGCCTACGCTGTGAAACCCTAAGACGCCTATTGCATCAGACGCTTTCACCTTCTAAAGTTCAAGAGAGAAACTACCTTACAGCAAGTTACCTTAATATTTTGATGAGCACTCATTGAATATAATTTCCTTTATGAAGACCCATTCAGCTTGCAAAAATTTCTTGTGATATAAAGCAATGACTCCACAGGAAATGTTTAAAGTGGAAAAATACATTGCGATTGAGTCAATCCCACTCTCTGTGTAAGAACAGCATATACCCCAAAAATTAGAACAAATTGATAATTCAGTTTACGTTCTTCTTGCTAAATACCTTAACGAAGACTATGGCTGTCCAACACTGTCATGAGGCTAACTGCCCTCCTGGCTAGATGTATCTGAATTGTAAAAGAAAATTTACCCGACGACACAACTTCAACACAAATTTTCCGTCATGAAACTAAGAAATTTCCTTTCGTTTGTGGCTCTTTGCTCTTGTTAATCTATATAATAAATTCCAATGTTAGTATGTCAGACTTTTTTAAATAATTAATATCTGTAGGTCATTTCCTTCTATATAATAAATGCTATTGTCAGTGTGACATTGAATTATACATTTTCAATTAAAGGGACACAACTCTCATTATCTCATCTCTTTTCAGTTAAAAAGGAAACAAATCTCAATAGCTCATCTTTTAACTTATAAATGTGAATGTCAGTATGTCACAATTTTTCCATTTTACTCCTATAGACCGTAGTCCAACATGTCTTACCATTTGGGAATCAGGCCGAGTCCGAGAGCATCATTCCGGGATTGATACGGACCTGCAATCCTGAAATTTTGAATTCCCGCTTTTTCATTACTGCGATTGTTTTCAGCGATTTTTTTATGTAAGTTTTTTTATGAGGAATTTTTTGTACGATAACATTTTTTATAACTTGGAAATGAGGCCCAATTAAGAGCCCTTCTCAAGAGCTAGCTTAAATGACGACTGATATAAGCTTGTCCATAATATTTTGCATTGAACGCTGCCGGCTAAAACCTATTTTTGTCCATCAACTGTGAGGATATATTTCAGGAACAGTTAGGATGATTCATTCGCCTTCATATTGGTTCTGCAAAACAAATTACCTTTAACCCAACCAAAGAAAGCATGACTATTTCTTTCATCCGTAAAATTCTTGACGCACTCTAAAACGATGTCTACATATAATCACCTAATTTAAGAAATATCGTGAGTTGTCAGTGTCTAGATGGGTGACTACTTGGTGTTACCAAGTGCTGTAAATTTGAATGTACGGGCGATATAATGGTTAAAGGCGCCGAATTGGAAATATGAGAGCTGGGATCTAATTCCAGTCGGGTTCGTCATATTCACTTTCGCGAACATAACACTTGGAAAATTATGAATCCAACTCTACTTCCCAGTTATGGGTAAAATAGTAAGAATTGTACAAATAAATCATTATTATCTGCAAAAACATTCTTACTATATGTCTTGCTTTACATAACCCGAAAAGGGTTGGCAAGCCGTAAAATAACAAATCAGCCTCATTATTCTTGACAGTAACTCAGTGGATATTAATAATTCTGTCAATTCATCCTAGTGATTTGCTTAACATTTAGGATAGGAATACAATCATTTTCTCTTTTTTTTTTTTAATATGATGTCCGTATTTGTGATCTTAATTCATGTCATCACAATGCCACGTTACATAATAGCTATTTATTCATCACGTGAGAAAAACGAATGAAATTAAAAGTGTATTTTAAAACATGAGTATAATGACAAGAACATTTTTTTTTATTTTAATATCAATTGCGTGTGATGCACAGAGTTACATGTTTCTTTACGAATGCCTGAGCCAAATAATATAATTGGATTAGTGAAATTATTTTTCCCTATATCCTGATGACATCTATGACAAACAGGATTTATATGTAATATCTTTCTCGTTCCACTTTTCTTCTATATGATGCTGTTTGCGTTCTTTCGTTGCTGTTGTGATCCAACTCGAGAGATAAATGAACAGTTCTATGGGAAAGATTTAGCTCCCTTTGATAAGCTTTATAAAAGCCGAAAATGCTGCAACATTTGGAGATAAAATAACATTTAATCTGTACACTCTCTTCGTTTATTTATTACACAGTAGCTTTATTTACTTTTGTCTACTGACCTGAAATTTCGAGAAATCTCATTAAAGAAAAAAATTTCCTCTCCGTGGTTAGAGGGAGCTATATTTAGATCTGGCTGATTTAACAAAATAAGTAGCTGTGTATCATCTTATCAAGTGAGGCCTAAATTGAGCCTTGAAATAAAACTTTTCTTGTCATAGATTTCTCGATTTTTTCATATTTACAAAGTTTCGTAACCAAACTTTAAAAAAAAAAGCGAATTTTAAAAATAAAAATAATGTATTTTGTTTTACTCCGGCAGATTTCTCATCATTTAAACGTTATTTTTAGTGGATATTTGTATCCGTTTTGTTCCTTTTATTTATTAAACAGTATATTTAACTATTTCCGTATACGGGCCTGAATGTTCGAAAAAATCATATTGAAGTAAAATTTGAACTCCTCTGAAAGATCCGAACTTTCGCCTCTTCCCTGGAAGTACACTAACCAACTGAAGTGTAAAGAACTAGACGAGAAACGAGATTAAATACATATACTGTTTGATGAATAAACGGAGGGTATAATCAAACACGAGTATCCACTAACGATATCAATTAAAGTAACTTAAAATATGCCGGATTTATCAAAATAATTTACTTTATATATATATATATATATATATATATGTGTGTGTATGCGTATGTGTGTGTGTGTCTGTGTGTGTGTGTGTGTCTGTGTGTGTGTGTGTGTGTGTGCAGGTATATAGAAAAATAGGAAAGAACACGTTAGGTAAATAATCCAGGGTTCTTCAGTATTTTTGTTTTTATTTAAAAAAAAAAAAAAAAAAAAAAACTGCTCCATACAGAAGAGAAGCTTAGATTATAATTATTTTTGAAAAATAAGATTCCTTCGCTACATAAGAGTTCTCATGTTTCAAAAACGACAGCCGAAACCCTTAATATAATTATTATAGTTAAAATGAAGTAACAAACCCTGTTTAATGCTTAAGCGAAAATTTAGGTATCTTTAATAATTATATTGATGGTTTAGGGTCTGGGTTTTGAAACACGAGAACTCTTACGTAGCGAAGCAATCATATTTTTTTTAAATAATTACAATATATATATATATATATATATATATATATATATATATATATATATATATATAATTGACTCTCCCGTCGGTTTTGACGTATGGGGATCTGACAGATTATTGATTCAGTTATGAATGTTTGTGCGATAATTGTTTACAAAGAAGGCCACATATGGAGCAAGTGTGAGGATTGCGAGATGAGATCAATGTTAGATTCGCTGATCTTTTAGATCTTTCTCTTGCTTCTTGAAGATTATACAGACAAGTAGAGTGAAAATTGCGGAGTCCACTAAAACACGTTGATCTCCATTCTACCCGCTCCACGTCTAATCGCTCAAGGGCGTTATGTGGTATATCGACTGCTGACAAGTTGCTTTTCAGCTTGTCTTTGTATCTTAGCCTTGGGCCTACTACACTCCTGTAGCCCTGATCTAACTGGTTGTGCATTAGGATCTTGGGCATCCTGTCATCAGGCATTCTCAAGACATGACCAGTCCACCGTAACTGAGACTGTATGATAAATGTCTCGATTTCTCTAATATTACACCTGTTAAACAGGTCTCCGTTAGATGTCCTATCTTGAAGCTTAACTCCACAGATTGCACGCAGACAGCTTTTATAGAAAACATCTAATATATATATATATATATATATATATATATATATATATATATATATATATATATATATGTATCCTTGTGCAGGTATGCAGAAAATAGAAAAGAACACGTTGGGTGCATAATCCGGGGTTCCTTAGTATTTTTGTTTTTATTTTTAAGAAGACAGTGCTCCATACAGAAGTAAAGCTTATATTATAATAATATTTTTTGTTTAAAAATATGATTCCTTCGCTACATAAGAGTTCTCATGTTTCAAAAACGAGAGCCGAAATCATCCAAATAATTAATAAAATTAAGTTGGATTGTGGGGTTTAGTCCCGTTTCATCTTCAAGCGAAATTTTAGGAATAAGCTATCTCTCGGTTTACGTGTATTTTTACAGAATTTGTTATTGTGGGAGTGGCTAGACTATTTTCCTTCTTTAAGTGGTCAGAGAGTTAATTCTTATCAGTAGATTCATCATCCTCTGAGAGGTTTTGCTAAGGTTGGGTAGGGTATCTATTTCAAGGCTAATGTTTCCGGTCATCCTTTAGTTGGTTCCCAGTGAAGGATATTTTTATGGCGCGCCTACAGTCGTTATGTGTCTGGAGAATTGTCTTTTATTATTGTCTATCTGATTATCTATTTATTTATTTGTTTATTTAAGTGGATGTTTAATATACAGGTCGCTTTGCATTGAATTTCAGTTTGTTTTTTTAGTTTTTTTGACCACGACAAAAAGGGTTTTTTCTATTTAAAGGTTTGGCTGAGCTTTTTAGAATTTTACTTAGCTATGTTTTTTTTTTTTGTTTTTTTTTTATGCTAATTATCTAATGCGAAAGTCTGTTGATGTCGGCAAAAAACCGTTAACTCCTGCCTATGGTTTAATAATTTTTCATTATTTAGGAATTTAATGATGTGTAGTTTTTCCTGTAAGCATAAGAGGCATGGGTCATCCCAGGTTCTACAGGTTCTTGTTCTATTTACTATTTTCCATTTTACTTTTGGTGTTTTATTCGTTTCCTTTAGATGCCAGAAATATTGGGATAGAGATGTCTGATTTCTATTTTGAATATTGTTGAAAGAGCTCTTGTGTTGTCTCCATCTAATTTTAAAATTATTCTTTGTTGATCCTATGTATATTCTATCAGTGTTAGGGCTCTCAATGGATGAGATAGTGCATTAGTATACCACGGATTTTGTGAGGCATTTATTTTCCAATGGGCAGTTTTTAGGGTTTCTACAATCGCATAATTTTTCGTTATTTTTATCTAGTTTTAGTTTATGTGTTTTATTACTGTTTTGGTATGCGTGTTTTTCTAGGATTTTCTTATTGTGTCTTTTTATGATTCTTTCTATATTTTCAGTGCAGCTGTAACTCAGTTTCAATGTGTTTTTGTTAAAGATGTTGCTAAGTTTGCTATTAGTGGGAAAGTGCTTTTCAATTAAAGCTAGGAACTTATGGCCTAGTTTGGTGCTGACCATTTGGTTGTACGGTGGGGTACACCAGATGATTTTTCTTTTCCTGTTTCTCTTATTATTGGTACTAACGTTTCTATAGGTTATGTCAAAGTTTTTGTATCCGCTGTTTTTCAGGGCTGTGTTGTAAAAACTACTGTGCTGTTGGAATATTTCTTTATTTGCTGAGTTCATACTTATTCTTTTCTCTATTGATGTGGGTATATGCTTAATTATAGATGGAGGGTGGTTTGACTTAGGATGTACATACAAGGGATTAGTGTTAGGTTTTCTGTAAGGTAGGTGAACGTTGTTAGTTAAGTCTAGGGTTACGTCTAGGAAGTTTACTTTTTTTAATTTAGTGTTGACTATTGTTTTTAAATTTAGTTTCCCGAATTCATTGTAAATTGCCTTTCTAATTTTCTCTGTTTTAAAGCTTGTGGAGCTCCTCACTACCATGAGCCCGTCATCTCTGTACAGCCCGATGTCCCCAACATCCAGTTCACGGTGGGCGGTTAGATTGTACAGTATAAATAGACCGACAAGGTCCGAAGATTCTGCAGAGTCTAGAGATCCCATGGTAATGTCAAAGTTGCCAATGACAACTTTGACATTATAATGTTCAATAGATAAAAGAATAAGTATGAACTCAGCAAATAAAGAAATATTCCAACAGCACAGTAGTTTTTACAACACAGCCCTGAAAAACAGCGGATACAAAAACTTTGACATAACCTATAGAAACGTTAGTACCAATAATAAGAGAAACAGGAAAAGAAAAATCATCTGGTATACCCCACCGTACAACCAAATGGTCAGCACCAAACTAGGCCATAAGTTCCTAGCTTTAATTGAAAAGCACTTTCCCACTAATAGCAAACTTAGCAACATCTTTAACAAAAACACATTGAAACTGAGTTACAGCTGCACTGAAAATATAGAAAGAATCATAAAAAGACACAATAAGAAAATCCTAGAAAAACACGCATACCAAAACAGTAATAAAACACATAAACTAAAACTAGATAAAAATAACGAAAAATTATGCGATTGTAGAAAACCTAAAAACTGCCCATTGGAAAATAAATGCCTCACAAAATCCGTGGTATACCAATGCACTATCTCATCCATTGAGAGCCCTAACACTGATAGGATATACATAGGATCAACAAAGAATAATTTTAAAATTAGATGGAGACAACACAAGAGCTCTTTCAACAATATTCAAAATAGAAATCAGACATCTCTATCCCAATATTTCTAGCATCTAAAGGAAACGAATAAAACACCAAAAGTAAAATGGAAAATAGTAAATAGAACAAGAACCTGTAGAACCTGGGATGACCCATGCCTCTTATGCTTACAGGAAAAACTACACATCATTAAATTCCCAAATAATGAAAAATTATTAAACCATAGGCAGGAGTTAACGGTTTTTTGCCGACATCAACAGACTTTCGCATTAGATAATTAGCATAAAAAAAAAACAAAAAAAAAACATAGCTAAGTAAAATTCTAAAAAGCTCAGCCAAACCTTTAAATTGAAAAAACCCTTTTTGTCGTCGTCAAAAAAACTAAAAAAACAAACTGAAATTCAATGCAAAGCGACCTGTATATTAAACACCCACTTAAATAAACAAATAAATAAATAGATAATCAGATAGACAATAATAAAAGACAATTTTCCAGACACATAACGACTGTAGGCGCGCCATAAAAATATCCTTCACTGGGAACCAACTAAAGGATGACCGGAAACATTAGCCTTGAAATAGATACCCTACCCAACCTTAGCAAAACCTCTCAGAGGATGATGAATCTACTGATAAGAATTAACTCCCTGACCACTTAAAGAAGGAAAATAGTCTAGCCACTCCCACAATAACAAATTCTGTAAAAATACACGTAAACCGAGAGATAGCTTATTCCTAAAATTTCGCTTGAAGATGAAACGGGACTAAACCCCACAATCCAACTTAATTTTATTAATTATTTGGATGATTTCGGCTCTCGTTTTTGAAACATGAGAACTCTTATGTAGCGAAGGAATCATATTTTTAAACAAAAAATATTATTATAATATATTATATATATATATATATATATATATATATATATATATAATACCAGGGGACTCGTAATTGAGGATAACCGTGTATTAGTGCTAAATAATTCTTCGCTCAGTTACATTTGTGTTTGTTCAATACATACATACATATATATGTGGTTTATACTGCAACTATGCTGAGCAGACCTTAGAGTTTCTGAGAGAGAAAGTATTATCTAACCCTGTACACGTTTAATAACTTTCATCACGAAGAATATTTTGAACTGCTTGGTAACCATGACATATTTGGAAAGAATATTAGCATAATCCATAAACTAAACAGACAGCAAATTGCTTACACACAGATAGAAAATTAATTCAGTAAAATATTAAAAAAAAAAAAAAAGTAAGTGTTGTAAGACAAAGATTTGCCTTCTGATCGGATTTATTCAACCTATACAGTGAAGTAATTCTGAGAGAATTACAAGTCCTACCAAATGTGGCTATATGGTCTATATTTGTATATGTGGTTATAACATTAATATTCGTATATAGATTTCTAATATACTTGAAACTACATATTTGATGCGTCATTTTGCATTTAAATTATATTTATATGTGTGGTAATCTTAATAATGGAAAATATAAAAAATAACGTGGACATGAAAATCCTTACATGATTCATGTCACTATGTTTACAAGGTATATTATAAAATTTCATAACAATAAAAAAATTTTAAACCAAAGAAATGAATTAATGCCACCATTGTTTGACTTTTACCTTAAAATAGAGGTTTTTTTTTTCATAAATAATTACATATTATCTTAAAATAGAGTTATTTTTTTCACAAATAATTATATATTTTAAATGCGTAGCCATTATTTTATTAGTATATAATGGTCCACCCAAAATTTATTTGATCTATTCAACTCTAATATTGCCATGTTGTAACGTCTATTCACTTATAAAAAAAACTTATATAGTCGTTTCCATATGTTTAATTTTAACTATTGGCCCCTTTAAGAAGCTTCCTGAGTATATGAAATTTAAAAAAAAAGAACATAGAATCAGTTTCTGATAAATTTCTGCCTACTTCAATAAATCTCACTTGGATACGCCAATAATACAATGATATGTTTAAGCCTCAGTCTTCCTGACATGTAATAATAACCTCAACCCTCTGACCTTTATTGTATATGTTAGCGTAGACATGACGTTCATTTGTTAGTCTAGTCAAACCCGTAAGTATATTTTTAATTCTAACTTTATGCCCCCACTTTAACTTAAGAAAATATTTGTTTGTACTATTTTTTAAATTTCGCTAATAAATTATCTTTATATTTAATTACCAAACATCTCCTGAAGAGGTACCAGATTAGTAACGAATCATGAATGTTTTTCTGTAGCGATGAAAAATGTTTTATTATAATTTATTATAATAAAAATGTAATAATAATAATAATAATAATAATATATATATATATATATATATATATATATATATATATATATATATATATATATATATATATTTCCGTTTAGTGGTCACACGAAAGAAGTTACTGAGTGTGAAAGAATAAAAAAAGAAAGATATTATTAAGGATCAAAAGAAATAGAAGAGAAATCAAGAATGATAAATTTAGTAGTAGCTACCCTCCTATGATTATAATATAATATATAATTTATTCCCATAATGTCTTGCAAACTCATTTAAATATAAACAAGATTAAAAGTAGCTAAGGGAACAAGCATGCTATAGATGTGATTGTTCAACAATAATCCATCTAAAACAATAGATTATCTGATAGAATAAGTAGCAGGTTATATCATTTCATTTCATGATATTGGGTGTGTGACACTATTTAGGGTTGCGTGAAAAAAAAAGAAAAGGCGAGAATTAATTTAGGTGATAAAAGCCATCACGAAAAGACACTGAGCGATGTTATTTTTTCTATCAAAGAAAAGTGGTAAAGATTTTATTTTCATTAGCGAAGAAAGTAAGATACCGGATTTAATTTTATTTATGTTACGACGCAATCTGCCCATGGAAATAATGAAAATTTCACGTTGGTCAAGTGGCCTACAAAGCAGAATTCTAAGTTATAAAAATTAATTGGGTCGCGCTCTGACTGAAAAAAAAATGTCCGCTGGCCCACCCACAGAGTACAAAGAAGGAAAATATTAATCCATTAACTATCTGCGGAGATATCATTGGAGAAGAGCACCTGTTTTGTGTCATAGCTGGCTATAATAGAAAACTTATTTTATCGGAACGAATAATTGGCGACAGGGTGCGGAAGATCATTGACCAGCCTCAGTGCTTGTTTGGCGAATGTCACGTTGACGAGTTCCAGACGGCGTTCGGTTAAGATAAGATCGTAAGGGTTTGTTGTCGAGAAGAAGAAAAGAAAGAAAAGAAAAAAGAGAAGAGAATTTTTTTCTTTGAGAGATAATTGCAAACACCCAAGCTGCTGAGCGTTCATTGGCTGAAGGGTGGCGTAAGCGGTAGGCGAAGGTAAACCATGAAGAAAGAGGTGAGGCCTGTTGTCGCCCCCTGAAGGGAACGGTGTGAGATGCCACTGGGAGAGAGAGGGGAACCTGTTGACGCCTCTGAAAGGATTGGTATGAGATACCAACATGAGAAAGGAAGAATTTGGGAGGACGATTCTAAACTAGAAATTAAGGACTTCCAAAATGGAAATTGATAAATTTTCCTGACCGAAAACAAAGGAAATTTTTGATGCGTATTTAGAATTATCAAGGAACCTCAAACACCGACAGGCCCACCCCGGTTTTGGTCGGCGTCCATATAAGCAAAGTAGCAACGAGTAGACGGCAGTTAGTTGGGGTTAGAAAGACAGGCAAGAGTTGAGCTGTTAGCTGTGAGACCCGCCTCGCAGAAAGCTGACTTAAGATCCACGCATTCTCGACCTCAACTTCTAAACAAGAACAATTTATTTTTGAAGGACGACTTAGACTCACACCACCAAAACAAGTTTTAGGAATATCACCTGAAAATACACCAAAAACCAGTTATCGAAAAACAACAAAAGACTCGCCTAACAAACGCAAAGTGTCACGTATCAATATTAGCGGTTTGGGAGAAAGACGCAGCCATGTATTCAGGAACTAGATATAAAATATTGTTATCCTTTTTTTTACGCATTTGAACTTTTCGAGTTGTTACTTTATTTTCTTTTACATATTCTTGTGCGGTATTACCCTTGTTCGGACTCGGCTTGCATTACGGCCCAGCAACTGATTGATTTCGTCTACCTAAGATCAAATCACAACGTGGGTAGGATAGACTAGAAATCAAAACTGTTACTTAGGTAACCAGTCGTTGGAGGTGATCTGGGAACGACAAGGCTGATACAGAATCTAACCAGATTCCCATCCGAATCAGCAAAGAGTTAGAACGTCACATTTGGTGCCGCGACCAATACCAAGTCACATTGGTCGTCACAGGACAGGATAGGACGGCGACGGCGCGGCGACAGACAAGGTGACGTCACAGGTGGAACACGCGGTAGTTTTTAATTAAGAAGCAAACCATTAACGGAAATTGTATAAAATGTTAATGACAATATCTAATATCACAGTCTAACACTACTCAAAAAAAAATAATTTAAAGACTCGAAAAGGCTTGTTTCAAAGGGATCCAACCTTCACCCACACTATTTTAAAACCGTGTGATCCGAAGGAGATATTTGAAAAAAAATATAGATTTGAAAAAATCATTTAACTCCAAGGAAGGCAATATAGCCGCTTAAGACAAAAAGTTATTACTGAGTGTGAAAGAATAAGAAAAAGAAAGAAAATACATTATTAAGGAGCGATAACAATAGAAAAGTAATCAAGAAGACTGTAGATAACGATTGACATTGAATTTACCTTTTTGAATATTAAAGGTGACTGGAAAACATAGAGCAGGAATAGAGTTGCACAAGCGAGAAGTCCTAGAAAGGAAATTCTTAGCATACTACATAGGTTACATCTAGCCAGTTCAACTGTTGATTTAGGACTCCTTGCCGCAAATACGTTATTCATTAAGTCTAGGTAACATATCGAATAGTTCCTCTTTACAGTTATCATGCAAATATTTACTAATATTTACTGTAAAAACACATAGGAACTATATATATATATATATATATATATATATATATATATATATATATATATATATATATATATATGTGTGTGTGTGTGTGTGTGTGTGTGTGTGAACAAATCTGTCAAGAGGCCGGAAAAAGTGGAGTATCTTCAAACAAGTCAAATCGTGCAGAACAAGTAGTAGAATTTGTAGGCTGTGCCAGGAGGAAAAGCTGGCTATAGAAACTTATAAGAACACCAGTATGTTATTAAATAGCAGAATTGAAATAATGTCGATGTGTAGACATTATTCTCGGTCTCTACGACCCCGCAGGAAGAATTTGTTTTTCTCCACACATTCTCCCCACCTTGTGCCATAGTTGTATAATTGTAATGCTTTTAGGAACGCCAGACACATGAAGACACCCGACGGTGAAAATCAAGGAGGTGTGTGCTGACATAAAGTGTTTCGCTCCTTTATATATATATGCGAGTTGAAGTATTATGATATTATTCATACTGTTATCCTCATATTCATGACGATATTCGGAACTTTTCGGACGTTGTACGCTCTGGCCTTCTTCAGGTGTTTGGGATTCAAAACGAGCACTTTACTTTTTTTTTTATTTCGTCCACCGTAGTAGATTGTTCTAGTTTCCCGGACCATGCTTCTTCGGATGTCTCAGTTACTTCCCTTTAGATCAATTACCCAAGTTTTGGTTCATCACTGCAGTGACCTGCTGAAGGCCGCAGCATACAATGGTCAAAACATTGTGAATAAGGCAATAGAGAATGAGGATACCAGTCCGAATAATGTAAGTAATATATATATATATATATATATATATATATATATGTGTGTGTGTGTGTGTGTGTATGTATGTATATATATATTATAAATTAATAGACTTAAAATATGGTTTTTCGCTACACATTTCCAACCATGTTTCAAAAATGGAAGCTATATCCCCAAATTTAATTTTGTAATTAAATTAAAGACATTAGTTCCATTTCATCCTCAAGCAAATTTTGGAGTAACTTTAAAAATTACTGGGTTTTAAATTCACAGCTAAAACAAAATTCATGTTTCCAAGGTTACAGATTAATCTATTTTGCTAGACTAGGGGTTTCTGGGTATTCAATATGTCTATATTTCATTCTTTTTATTAATATATATATATATATATATATATATATATATATATATATATATATATATATATATATATATGATAAAAACATACGTATAAAAACATATACTTGCTGACACTTATATTTCTTCTCGGGTGTGATAAAAAACTGTATCAATGTTACATAAGAGAGAGGTTAATTGCATATTAATGAATATACATAACAGGAACAAGTCTTAACACACAATATTAAATCAACAGCACGAGAAACTTTCGTAGTGCTTAACGGTCATCGAGTTTTCTGCACCCGAGGATTACGTATCCGCTTGAAACTCTGAGTCACCCTATCAACTAAGGTTTATATATATATATATATATATATATATATATATATATATATATATAGATAGATAGATAGATAGATATATAGAGAGAGAAGCTGCGGTAAATATGAATTTTTTATTAATTTTTTTTTAAGAAAAATATAATTATATTTGGTTGGTGCAAAAATACTGACGTAATAATGTCGTTTTTTGACGTTAAAAATACGTCAAAAAACGACATTATTACGTCATTAATTTTAAACCAACCCAATAGAATCTCAGAAAATTACTAAATATTGTGACATTACAACATCATGATTGATGACTGAAACCTATCAGCAACAAATCAATTGAAAGATTAATTCCAAAATATGGATCAGAAATTGTTTGTATTTATTCTGAAATTGTTTTGGGTTTGGGTTTGTAAACAAGTTTTTCTGTATACCTTAAATGAAATAGGCTGTTAGTTTTACATCTGATTATCAAGATGACTATTCTATTGTTCCACGTCTTCCTATACACCTCAGGTCGAAATTAACATTAAACTATTCCAAAACGCATAAATCATAGGCACTCTTAAGCCATCGTAAACTACGGTAATTTATTTTTATTCAACTTACTTTTGCCGCACATTGTGTGTGTCCGCGTGCATGTGTTTATGTCATTGGATTAAAAAAAATCTTATGGAACGTTGGCAATCAGGGATATCTACAAATGGATTTGTTTTTTTTTATTATTTGAATTCACTCACCAAATATGTCAGCCACATACGAATACCAAATAATTACATATATTTATATATATATATATATATATATATATATATATATATATATATATATATATATATGAATAAATATAGTTTTAAGTAGGGCTATATTTATGGGATAAAGTGCTCAATATCAGAGACAGAGCGTGTGTAAATATAAAAGTGAACATTGAAGTCAGCACTTAGAGGCGACAGGTTGTTTCAAGCATTCGTTAGGCCTGACAATTGCGTCTAGCATGAAACACTTCCATATATATATATATATATATATATATATATATATATATATATATATATATATATTAGATTAAATATATTGCAAACATTATATCTGGTTATTTTTAGCATATTCCGTTCATATACACTGATATTTCCCCGTGTGTTACAATCAAATGATGCAAGAAATCCACTGTAACAGTGAAAATTCTTTTTTCATCAAGTATATATATATATATATATATATATATATATATATATATATATATATATATTGATACGATTGACTGAAGCATATTGAAAGGTTAAATGCATGTGGTCAGAGTTAGTTGATGTTAAATGTTTAAAAATTAATAGAAATGGACAAGAGAAAATAAAGTAAAATAAAGAAGGGTGGAGAAATACCAAACAAATAAAAAAAATGCAAACTCGAAAATGGCACATGCATTCTAATTTAGTAGCAAACAACCGGAATCAATTACATTTTACGATATTGAAAATTGTCATCTTTACATGTGCAGTCTCAGTTAGATTCTATGGTGCTATAATAAATAACGGCGACTAAAATTAATTTTTATTTCTAAGAACTTAGAATGCCTTGTGTCCATCGTGATTACTGGCCACTAGACAATATGTATTATATAGGTGCAAAGTTTATATTCCTCCTGTTTTCTGATCAATCTGAGATGTTTGCATCCTCTTCTGATAATGCTGAATATCATGTCCGTTAACTCTAGACTTCACACTTGACTCAACTGGAGTATCACTTCCACGCCTCCCACTTAGAACCGAATCTCTGTTGAGTGATATATATATATATATATATATATATATATATATATATATATATATATATATATAGAGAGAGAGAGAGAGAGAGAGAGGAGAAAGAGTGGGAGAGAGATAAGCCTTCCCATGGATTCTGCTATCATCTCTAACCTACAGCCCCAAAAAGCGTGTGGATCCAATGGTATCACTGTAATAGTCATTAAAAGGTGTGCTCGCGACCTGTCCCCAATTTTCTCTAAATTGCATAATAAATACCACGCTGCCTCCTACATTCCTCTCTGCTGAAATTCATCATCTATCGTTCCACATTTTAAGAACTCTGATGAACTGTCCAACCCTTCCAACTATCGGCGTATTAGCATTCTCCCTCTTTTTCAGAAACATCTAGAGACCCTAAGCAATGTCGAATTGGTTCATCATCTCTCAGTGCAGTTTTTTTTTTTTTCAATAAAGCAATATTGATTTCGTTTCTCTAGGACTGCTGCTGATGTAGTGACGATAATTGCGAGAAGTTTCTAGCATGAAAAATGATAAACCCGGACTGTAGTTTTGGGTATCTCGAAAACCTTTGTCATTATTTGACCTTCAAGTCTTCTCCGCAAGCTAAAAAGACATGGTTCCGCCGGACACTTTTTTGAATTAATCCAGTCTTTCCTATCAAAATCGTGAAATGAAATTTACCTTAAACTGCAATTCGTCTAGATCATTTCGTGCTAACGCGGGTGTTCACTTGGGATCCATCATTAGTCTTAATTATTGATTTTTTTTAATTTTTATTCATGATCTTCAGGATGACATTAGCTCCCAGCTTGGTATCTACGTGTTGGCACAACTATTTACACCTGCCTCAATAGGATTGCTGATCAATTCCACAAGGATGTCAAAAAGGGTCTCAAGTCTGCTATTAAGTGGAGCAAAATATGGCTTATTAAATTAACGCCAGCAAAACAAAACCTCTCTCCATTAATCATCTGAGAGAGTCCTTTCTGACTTCCATTAGCATGGTTGATGCTTACCTCAAGAAAAGTGACATAGCGACTTCTCTCTCAAAATTTCTTGCATGATATTTGAAGACTGTAATGAATCCATTCGAAGGGTGATTCTTATTTTGGGCAATTTTGTGGGCAAGTTCTACGTAGTCTTGTTTGGGGTATGGAATATTAAGCGAAAACAAAAACGAATATGACTTGAATATTAAAAGACAATAAATATCCTCAAAGCATGGAAATCAAAAGGAAACTGAACTGCTCACTGGGATTGAAATTCCAACAATGTTATCGAAAGCAATTCACTAAATTTCTTATGTTTTTTTTAGGGATGATGAACAATGTCGTTGCTTTTAAATTTTCTTTTCCTCATAGTGTATGTAAACTGTGTATTTCCATGTGTGTTCTTAGGAAATTTAGTGCAATCCTTCCACATTAAATTTGCACGCTTTTGAATTCACGGTTTCTTTTTTTCAAGATGGTTTCGCAACCAAATTTTGAAACCCCGATCTGTCCTGGCATTTAACCGATACCTACGAGTAAATCGTTAGGGGTTCATGCTTTTCCCGGGAACATATTAGGTTGGTGCAAAAATTATGACGTATTAATGTCGTTTTTTGACGTTAAAAAATACGTCAAAAAACGACATCATTACGTCATTATTTTTGCCCCAACCTAATAGTATTAAGCGAGTGCAAACACTTCCGTAACTACTCAGCCAATTCCATAATCTAATAAACCATACCACACGGTCATTCATTCAAAGGCAATACATTTAACAATTTTCCTATTTTATCCTTCATAACTTTAGCCCGGTAATATTTTCGTACGATCCTTTAACATTGTAGTTTTTGTCTTAAATGACCGATTTCACACACTGAAAAAAAAAAGATTTATGGACGATAGGCAAAACGTCTGTAACATTATATAGTTTCCACTTTGAAAATAATTCAAGAAAAGAATTGTAAATAATAGATATTATTTGAAAAAATTCTATACACTAGCGATTCGTCTTAAGCTGCTATCTTTTGATATTTTTTCTATATTTCAACGGCAATTTAGTATTTTTTTTAAATATTTGAATAATCGAAAAGAAACAGCATGATATAAATATTTATGTTTACTTACTGACACGAATTCCAAGATAAACGCCAAATATTCTTGAAATTATAATGATTAATCTGTATGTGAAAAAAATTACCGGATATAAAAGAGAAGTGTATAAGTTTGTGCAGATGTCTATGTGAAAATATACGCCTACAGATTTGGATATATATTTATAAATAGTATATTTATTCCTCATACATTTGATTTAGATACGTCTGCTGATTTAGTTAAATCATCCAATGATATTTTGTTCAGCCAACACACACCAACCAGATCAAACAATCGCGTGACTATGATAACTGGGAAGAAAAAAAAAATTCTCGCCTGAAAGTATAAAGCTGAATTCGAAAATGAAACAAAGCCACAAAGTAAGCAACGCCCATCAGAATTAGGAGACATCCCCAACCGTGTTTATAGTTAACCACGGAATTTCAAATTACACATTACAAGGTCTGAACGGCTTACATTTCACACACGCCTCTCGTGATCAACTCATAAAATTACGAAGATGATCACATGACTGAAAGCCATTATATTGTCAGCGGAGTTTCTTGTCTAGACAGATTAGACAAAATATTTCCCGGGTTGATAATTATTTGTAGTGTTTGCCTGTTCGTTTTGTCATTAAAGTTTTATTTTATTTTTTATTTTTATGAACAGGACATTGCACAATTGTGGTTTAAAACGATTTATGAATTCAAACCGATTCCGAGAATCTTCTTTATGTATACCTTTCGTTTAAGAAGGAATGCGTTCGCAATATAAGAGGGTGAGTCAAAAAATGAAGCATTTTTATTACATGATAAATAAAGAACACTATCAAACATATCTTACATCAATTTATGGCTATAAATCACAGTTGAACATCACAACTTCTCAATATAATTACAACCATTTTCAATGTTAAGCGTATAAGGACATGTATCCCAGCTTCCTAAACTTCAGTTGTCTTCTGTTGTAGTCAATTCCTAACAATAGTTTTCACTTTTTCTTTAACATCAAAGTGTTTGCTACTTTATTACTCTTTCATCGAACCAAAGAGTTAGATATATTTTCTGTAAGTTTACCGGAAGTTATCCATCAAAAATGAAAGTAATCCATTATTTCTTTTTTATCTGACGGACTTTCAGTCCAAATGACTGTTATGATGTAAATTCTATTACGTTTTGACTATACTTCGAACCTGCACTTTATATTGCATATTTGATTCAAAAATTGTTTATTTGTACTTGTTATGTTAATTAAACAATTATGCTATTTGTGTAATTGCCACCCTCTTGACAAAGATTCCCAAGCATATTTGTTAAGCGTACCTGATCGCCACAATTTAGTTTGTAAAGAGAAGTGTTAAACAATTTTCCATGTATGTGAAGTGATTAATCAGTTTCAAATCATGTGGACGTTAATGTTGATAAACAGGTAATTGTCAGCTAAATATTCTAATTTTGAGCCATATAGAATTCCTACCATGATTTATTATTTGTAGCATAATGCCAACAACGTACAATAAAACATAGTTGATGGCAGATACTGGAAGAAAACTGCAAAATATCGTAGACAATTTAGTAAAGGAAAACGGGGAGAAAAGACTATCAATTGTAATTAGACAGAATGTATAGTTGACAAAATCAATCCATTATAAAAATGTCAGTCAGTTATGTGCTATGCGTTATATACGCTTAGGAAACAATGTATGTTTTGATACATGACTGACGAGGCATATTTTTTCCCTGCAGTAGGTTGCCATGTGTTTCTGCGGTAGACCAGTGGCTATCCGAGGCTCTAGAATCCAGTCTGTCCTGCTACTTAGCCATGCTGGGGTGAGAAGAAGAGAATTCATACCTTTTCTAATGTTATTTGCACGTAATTGGATATAATGAATTTGACTGCAGTTCGAACTCGACTCTCCAATTTTTTCAGTCCGAGCCCCTATAAAAATGTATTTAGCTGTAATTAAGTAAACAGCGGAAAAAGTGACACCGAAATGCGAACTTGCATTTCTTGTAGTGATCGTAATTTCCTTCCAAGCATTTTGTTCTTTGGCTGTGTGGAAAGTTAATAGCTTACATATATTATTATTATTATTATTATTATTATTATTATTATTATTATTATTATTATTAGTAGTAGTAGTAGTAGTAGTAGTAGTAGTAGTAGTAGTAGTAGTAGTAGTAGTGTTCGAGTTACATACACTACCTGGTCTCTTATGTTGTCGAAAGTGTTCAAGTGATGTGATTTGTTTTTATAACAAATGAGTGTATCCAACTTTTCTTTCATCAGAGATAGGTTAGTTAGTCTATAGATTCCTTTTGCATTCATTAACTGTACCCTTAGCTGTAATATCGATTGGAATGTGTAAAACAATTTTCCTTAAACAGTTTTACAGTTAATTAAACATTTCATGTCCATTGTTTCGATCTTTTGACTAACACAAATTGCACGGTGGTCCTCTTGTATATTTACAGATTCTTGATAAAATTCAAAGAAGAATCAGCATTATTATTTGTCCTGAAATAGCGTCACAGCTTCAGTCACTTTCTCAGCGACATAATATAGACTTCCATTGCTTTTTCTATAAATACTTTCCATGTATTACCCGAATAAACTCTTCGTTATTAACAACATTATTTTATTTGATTTATTGTAAATAGTTTTGTTTTCATATTGAAAAATACTCATTGGGACTAGGTTTTTTTAAATTGTTATTTTATTCCCCTCCCCACACAGACAATGAATTGTACATATGGGAACTAGTTAGAATTTTCTTAGAGACAATGAAGTATTATAGTTAATGTAGTAAGTAAGGTCAGTAAGAATGCGTTGTTTTCGTGTTAGGAATATTGTGGTATGTTTGGCTCAGTGTTTGTGTTAGCTAAGTTTAAAGTTAAGACAGAAGAAGACCGATCTTTCCCCCATTTACTAATTTGGCCGTGTGCCACATTTTGCAAATAATTACAAATAAATATCAGTTATGCTAGTTAGACTTTATGAATTTAAGCGCATTAGTCGATTGGTGGCAATGCCTCATAATTTACAATTAAATTGGTGAGATATAACAGTAAGTTCTATACTAAAAGTTTCTTTTCTCGCACTTCTTGTCTGTGGACTACTCTTCCGGCTTCCATGTTTCCCAGACGAAAAATTTTCATGCAATGTCAAACGTTATCTATTGTCGTCTTGATTAAACTTCTATTGTTCTCGTTCTGTAATGATGTTTCTATTTTTTTTCTCATTCTTTGACACTCAATGACACCTTATGTGTTAGGTTTTTTTTATTGTAATGATTGGGATGATAAAATTTTAAAAAATACCATTATCGGTTAAAATTTAACAGCTTTCTAGTTAAATATTCTGATGTATCATAATATGTGAGGAATAAATAAGCTCATTCTGGCTTTCAAGTCTATAAAATACACGACACATTATCCTTTTACATCGTTTATAGATTTGATCTTATCGACTTTAATTAAATTAATATGAATGTCACTATTCAAAAAATTAAGAGGGTAAAAATGAAAATATTTAAAATGACCAAAATACGTTTATTATTGTTTAAAATATTTAAATAGTATGATTTTCTTACTGGGTAAAATTCTTTGTTTGCAATTGTCGATCCATTTTATACGGTCTCGTGATAAATACTTTTCTTTAGCTTTTCAAAATGAATTCATTTGAAGTCATACTGTCAACATAGATATATTTACATGTTGTTTACAGACAGAAATTACCCGGTATGATCGATTTATTGCGTACTATTATTGATGCATTTAATTATAATGATTTCCAGTCGGCCATGGATGCGTTCATGTGGGTTAATATTTGAGCAGTCAATTTATCTACCATTTATTATCCATCCTATGTGCCACGTTATTTTAAGTTTCCTTACAATAAATTTAAAGAATGTGGACATCAAAGCTGGTAGTTTTTATTGATATAAAACATCATACTGGAAAAGGTGCGCGATATACGGTGATTTTAAATTAATCCACAGGTCTTTAACAGACCTATAATATTTATTAACTAAGTTAACAATTGTATAGCAGTAGTTCCTATGTGTGCCGAAATAGAAAACAGTGAATAGCCATTTTTCTATTCCACTCATTGAAAAATTCCATCTGTAGTCAAATTATTTTTTCTTATTTTTTATTAAAGATCATTAATAAAACAGACGTCTAACAAAGAGTAAAAACTATTCAATTATCGCTACAACATTACATTAATTATTAACAGGCTCGAACTTATATTTAAAATTAAAAATGAGAACTTTGACGACGTGTAACAATTACCAAGCTTGTCACACTACATCAATTACTACCGATTAGTGGGTTTGATCCTCATTAGAATTTTCAAATTTACTGTCTTGTCACGTCCAATCGTTGCTTAGAAAATCACTTCATTTTTAAGAAAACGGCAAATTCTTCTAAGCAATCCTGTTAAATTTTAGACAGTATGTACATTCTTTGTCCCCGATAATTTTGTTTCCACTCCACAAAAATACACCTTTTATCCTTTTTCTTTTCATTCTGTTGAATATAGCTTCTGTATCTTCCATGTCTATAGACTCCGTAATTTTCTTAACGTAAACTTAAGCTAAAAAATAAATTGAAGTGACACTAAGTGCTCATTTTTAATTTTAAATATAACTTCGAGCCTGAAATAGGAAGTTGTCTCTTTCATAGTTTAAAAAATAATGGTATATTTCGGGCTTTGCGCAATAGGCTCCACGTATCACTTCCGGTTGAAATTGATTAAATACAATCCTAAATAAATATATGTTGACCAATATAAAATGAACGCGCCTGAATTAACAACTTAATCGCAGCCGCTTTCAAATTTTCTAACAGTATAGACCTATGTCTAAAAGATAAAGAAAAAACAGGGGACGCACAGAATACACAGAGAAATGAACTCTTACAACTGTAAGTGGATACATCAAAGGCATCTCGGCTTTAACAAGCATTATCACTCCTCACACCTCTCTCGTCATTTTCCTCCTTTTAATTATCTCATACATTCAACCTCCTTTTTCTTATTCAGAGGACATATTACCAAATTAAATTAACATGACTCAAAATCATTTAAGTACTTTTACAAACTCTTGTATTCATTGAACTGTAATATAAAAAAAGAAACATTTTATTTAATCTTATTTAAATGCGAACCTTTTGCATCTATGACCATTACTATTGTTTTTTGTACAACCACTTATTAATGCATATATAAATTATATTCTATATTATATTATACTCTAGACTTAATTGTTCTTGAGATGTGATTTATCATGTTTTATTTACTTATTCATACATTCATTAATGTGGGCTAATCCTAACAAACACAAATCGAACCATACAAATAACAGACTATAAAATAATCCATATATATTTTCCTAGTTTGATTCACAAATTTGCGAGAGAAATATTTACGTTTTTATCTGTGAATAGACCGTTTAATGTTGTTATTTTTTTTTAATCGAAGAGACTCCAAACAAGGTAATAAAGTCACAGAAACGCAACGAGTTACTGGGTGTGGATGAGTTCTAAACAGGAACATTGCCAAGGAGCGAGAACAGAAGAGTAATCAAGAGGACAGCAGATGGCGAATGACATTGCATGTAGATTTTTGGAGATTAGAGTTGGCTGGAAAACATGTAACCAGAAGGAAGGTCGATAAGCGAGAAGTGAAGGAAAAGAATTTGTTAGCATAGAATTAATGTCTACATCTAGCCAGGTCAGTTATATATTACTGAAAATCGTCACGATTCTTGCCCTGCGCTTAAAACCGAAGAGTCTAGGCACCATAGGGAAGAGATAATCCGAATACTTACCATGGAAGTATTTATAGAAAAGTCTAAAGGAGGAAAATATACAGCAGTTAGAAAGTGACTGAAGCCGAGATGTCAGATTGGAGGCAATGGTATTGCTGATTTTCTTTTGATTTTATCAGGGAGGCCTAGAGTTGTACCAGAAGCACTCAACCATATATAACAGCATATATATATATATATATATATATATATATATATATATATATATATATATATATATATATATATATATTCCCAAGAGGATAGAATCCAGGTAGAACTGAATGTCCAGGACAGAGTAAGAATAAAATATAAAAGGCTCAAACACAAATATTCCATGGTTATAATTTGTTACATTGGAATCGTAATCACGATGCAATTCATCAGACCTAAAAATTCAAAAATATTTTTGAATTTGTAGGTCTGATGAATTACTGATTACCATTCTAATGTAATAAATTATAACCAGGGAGTATTAGTATTTGAGCATTTTATATATATATATATATATATATATATATATATATATATATATATATATATATATATATATATATATATATATATATATACACGCGCGCACACACACACACACACACACACACATATATATATATATATATATATATATATATATATATATATGTTTAGGAAATGGATTAAATGGATATTTTTATTTGCAGGTAATTGTCTTTAGATGTTATTTGGATGGATACTCATATTTGGAAGAAACTGTTTTTTTTTAAACTGAAACATAATTTTATTATATGCCTACGTCTACCAGTTTGAATATTCCAGAAATCTTATCAGAAAAATATGCGTCCTCCAGCAGACCATTCTAATCCGTCCTGTCCGTGGAATTGTTCTGTCCGTGATATAGCAACACTGTTAGAACAATTCCAATAAGGGGAGAAGTATAAATGTAAGAATAAATATTTCTTTTTACTCGCTCCTTTTAAACTTAGTAATTATAGAGTAATGTTACATATGAGAAATTAAGCATCGCGTTATCACGTAATGCTAGAAAATAACGTTAAAATAATATTTATTATTAAAGCGACGAGCACAACAAACATGACATATAAATTGATATGTGAATTTATAGTGCCTGTTCAAATCGGAGGTCATTTCGCTCGACGGAAACATATCGAGGAGTAATGATATTTGCATTTCTTTCGTAAGTATTTCGTTGTTTATTGTCCCTTGAATCTCATATCAAGCGTTTTCTAAATGATGTACAGATATAACAGCTAAAAAAACTCAGATCTCTATATTTTGAGTGTGTTTGGAAAGCGTGCTAGACTAGCGTGCTAGACTAGCGTGCTAGACTAGCGTGCTAGACTAGCGTGCTAGAAGGTGAACTTTAAATTAGTGACAGTCTTGACAGTACAGTTGAGAATGAGAGTATCTTGGTGTATCTTGGTAAGAACACAAATCAATCAAGAAGGTCAATAGAAAAAAACTAATGCGTGACGGAATACCAACGAATTCGAAGACTGCAATTCATTGAGCTCATTTGGAGATGTTAACTAGGGGTCTATTTTGTGGTAGTCTAAACATAGAAAATGGAGACCGACTAAAATATGTCGGTCAATATAGAAACGAGGCTGCTTTGAATATTGAAGAACTAATGAAAATCATTGATGACATAGAAGAATGGAGGAAACTAGTCAATATTTTAAAGTTCGCTCGTGACAGGAAAAAAAAAATGAAATAGTTATCGTTTCAAAAATTGGATTCGGCAAGCAGGGTTCAAATTTCAAACTCCTTAAGATCTAGCTATTTTTTAATTTTTAACTAACTAAATCGGTAGGTCTTAAGGATGAGTCCCCTACATAAACCTACATGTCACTGAAAAAAAGAGCAGCATCATTTTGCGAGGTCTGGTTGTGACTGCTACTTTCCAGAGAGTTTCTAAAGGATTCAAATGATGTAAACGAAGAACGCAATGCCACTAATTTAGCAAACAGAAATGTCTAGCTTCCATTGACATCTCTTCGTTGCCAGACAGATTACACAAAGATCGGTTGACTTAACTCTTAATTCATTCTACTTAGTAAATAACCACTTGGCAGTTTGTGCTAAATGCGTTCAAAATACATCGCCGTTTTATTCCATTAAGTTATGTTTACATTAACTTCCATGAAGATCGATACTTTTGCCAAGCTGAAATTGTCACCTATTGCTTATTTTCTCTGAAAGAAAGAGAAGAAAAAGAAACAGAATAATTAAATAATAATTCGTACATTATTTACCTATCTTGACAATACAGAATTGCATTTTCTCATCACCTGTGTCACATGCCTCTAAAAATGAATTGATCTAGTATATTCACGTTGATGATTTAATCAGAATGACGGTAATGTTCTTCAATGTTCTCTGAGTTTAAGTGGCATTCAGATGTTCGTAAAAACAATTTCCAATGTGCGTGTGTATTTTTTTTATTTATATACTAGTGTACCCTTGCTGCAAAAAAAATATTAGTAAGTTTTAATAGTGAGATGTATATAGAATATAATTTATATATGAATTAATAAGTGGTCGTACAAAAAACAATAGTAATGTTCATAGATGGCAAAAGGTTGGCATTTAAATAAGATTAAATAAAATGTTTCTTTAGAAAAAAGATCGTTGAATATATTAATTAAACGGTTTTCTCGGGAATGTTTTTTTTTTTTCTAAATGTAGATAAATATATTATTTTTACAGATTAATAATACATCAACCCATATGACGTTCAGCCCTTCAGTATACCCTTCGTGTGGATTTCTTTGCAAATTCCGTCCAGGATTGTTGTCTCATACGAAACATAAACATAGAAATTGAACTGTAAGACACTCATACGTCGAAAACGAAGGGAGAGTCCACCATCATCATCACCTGTGTATACTTTTCTTGTTTCAAACGATACAAGTCTTTCTGGAGGTAAATATGACTTTTCAAAATTTTGCATAATTTTTTTTTTTATATAATTACATTACAACAAGTTAATGACCTAACAATTTATTGCAACTTTCAAATGCTTGACACGTACTGGCTTATTAATAATATTGAAATTATGCACGCTAATTTTATAAATTCGTAAATTCTACAACACGTGAAATGTAAAACGTAGACGCTTTGAGAAGCAAATGAAATTCAATTATTAAAGCATAATTGCTCCTTGGCATTTTGTTAGTTTAAATGTTTCCGCTTTTCGAATACATAAATAACTGCGTTATTTCTCCATTTCTGTATTTGATCCTTATTTTTTTAAGGATCTACGACTGCGTTTTATCCCCTCAAATGTCGCATACAATCCAGGATAAAAAAAAATGGATTTTAATATTATTTTAAAAGAATTTTGAAATATGATGGTGATATAAATTATTCTTTAAAGCTTCAGCATAAATGGACCACTTTCTCAACTAACTGTCAAGTATTACGTTCAATGAGACATAATTGCTAATAGTCAAGTGGTCCTCTTTCCAATGATTTTTAGCAGAATTTTTAAACGTTTAAATTGTGAGGCAGCGAAAAATAGATGTCATCATATTTAATCAGTCTTTCCATTTGCTCATCATCATCGACTGCAGGCCTGCAATACCGGGTGAATCGAGAAAAAAGTTATGTGATAATCAATTTATGTATCTTATCTTTGTATCAATTGTGAGCTATTAGATAGCACATGAGACGAAACAACAGGCTGTAATTCTTGTGGTACAGGCAAAAATGCAGCGATGTTGTGATTGCCCGTATTTCAAAAGTTAGCATGCCGGGAAGGAAGATGAGAAAGATACAGAAACCACCAGCGGGAATGTGTCACCTGTAGGGAAGAACAAAAAAGACCTAACATCATTCGTACAGTAATTGTACACCACAATTCATACAACAGGTGGAGAATACTATCGATGTGAATCTCGGAACGTCCATGAGTGAAACTGACAGAGATTTTCATGTGTCCGCAATGCATTGGATGGGGACATTTACTACGCGATGAAGAGCGGGTAGTGACTGAATGAAAATATTAGGTTGGTGCAAAAATGATGTCGTTTTCTCACATAGTAACATATGTGAGAAAACGACATTATTTTTGCACCAACCTAATATAATGACTTTAGTGAGGAGACGTAATAAGAAAGGACAATGAAGGAACAGCGGCACAGATATAGCAGCAGTATTAAATGTGCGGACGAATCATAGATTTGTTTAATGAGCAAGATGGATTCTGACGGGAAAAATTGTTGACTCAGCACTGAATTTACTAGCAGTAGATCCAGCAATTGATTTAATATAAGTGTCCGTTAACATCTCAGAAGAAAAGATAAGCCCAAGAAGGCGCTTCACTCCACATTTTAGCTTCTCTGTTTTCCAAACCACATTGCATCTTTTACACACAACACCTTCAGCAGAGATTGTACTAGTTCGAATTTTCTTTAGATTATTTTTGCGCACAACACTCTGTGTGGATGTGTCTATGAATGTCACTTTGATATTGTTTCCCCTTACACTACGGTAAGTAGTATAACCCTCAAAATTTGAAGGTTTATTTTGCAATATGTTTTATATCTTATTACAGTTTGACATTCACTTTCAGTTTTATCTGAGTGTAGTTGGCCATAAGTGAGTCTGTTCGTCAGTTTTCATTATTCATTTTTGCAATATGATCAGCTTATGTTAATTAAGACTATATATATATATATATATATATATATATGTGTGTGTGTGTGTGTATGTGTGTGTGCGTGTGTGTGTGTGTAAAAGACAGTATATTAAGAATAATTAAAATCGTATATATATATATGTATATAAAATTTATATATACAGTATATATATATATACATACATATATATATATATATATATACAATATATATATATATATATATATATAATTATTTATTTTTAAAGAAACAAAAATTTATAACATAAATATGTTATAAAATCACTACAAAAATAGCCATTTTGTTTCAACACCTACGGTGTCTTATCAAGATAAGACACCGTAGGTGTTGAAACAAAATGGCTATTTTTGTAGTGATTTTATAACATATTTATGTTATAATTTTTTTTTTCTTTAAAAATAAATAATTATATCTGCTCTACTTTGTATTGAGCACTCTTTTAAGAATAGTAATTGTTGGTTATTGGAATTCATTCCATATACACCAATCATATACTTGGATATATATATATATATATATATATATATATAAGCAAATATATGGATATAGATCCGATAGTATGAAGAAAAATATACGGAAAAAACAAACAAAAATCCTAATATGCAATTATGCTGTTTTAATGTTAATATAATGTCAACGTCGGACGTTTCGGTATAATAGACCATCTTCAGTACATATTCATAAAACATAATTAACATTAGACCCTATTCATGTTTTATGGTTTATACACTAAGTATGCTGAGCAGCCTTTAGTAACAGAGAGTGTGTTATCTAGCACGATCAACTATCTGAATAACGCCAGAGTAATCAAAAACTCGTTTACAGTTATCGACAGCACTCCCAAGCTCTCAAGGCTTGGGTCAACCCGTTGTATGTTTTTCAGGCACTTTCCAAAGGTATCGCATGCTGGGATCGCACGCTGGGATCGCCCCCTTGCAGACCGATAACGTCAGGAAGTCTCCTTCCTGACAAAACAACCTTTTCAGAAGATACGCGTTCTAATCACTCGGCTGTGCGCCCATATATATATATATATATATATATATATATATATATATATATATATATATATATATATATATATATATATATATTCAAGCATGTTTGGTTGAATAATTTGAACACATTTTGTCAATTTATTCTTATTTAAATTCTCTCGAATTCTCCGATCGAATTCTTAATGTTGATGTAAAAGTCATTATGGAAGACGCTGTATTATTTTTTCTTTACTGAAGATGTTTTCAGTTTGGAAAATAAAGCAAGCGAAAAAAACTACATATATCCGAATGAAATGAGACCGAAAATAATCTATAAATTCTAATGTGCCCAGCATTAATTCCAAAGAGAGATCAATACTGATATTAGAGCAATAATTATTTATTATAACTTTTTTGATCTAGACAAAACCAATTTACTCAGGACAAATATATACGTTCGTTTCGGTGCATTTAGTTGCACATCCACTGGTCAGAGACAAAATGTATTTTTGTTCTCACCAGTCGAGGTGTAACTAAATGCACCGAAACGAAGTTGCATCTTTGTCGTGTGTAAATTGTTTTTGTCTACATGAAAAAATTATTATATATATATATATATATATTTATATATAGAATATATATATATGTGTGTGTAGTGTGTGTGTGTGTTTGTTTGTGTGTGTGTGTGTGTAAATAAAGCGATTAAGATTAAGAAATTTGAATGCCTTTTCCAAATTTCTGTCGCGTTCGTTACCTTCATTTATTTGTAAATGTTCGCCGGAAAGGTTTGAATACATATCTTCGTCGGCTATGTGTAAATAACTTAATAGTCTGGACAATCTAGCTATATTTGCGTACCAGAAGGTCAACTCTGAATGTATAAACTGAGGAGTATCGTTTAGAGAATTTGAGACATAATATGTCCATATGTATTCCGTTCTTTTGAAAAATATGTTTTATTTGCACAAGTCATCAGCACTACAGTTGAATCCTGTGTGTAGTTAGTTTGACTGTTGTTATTTTTTTTTAAAGATCTTAGCTGCTGAACTCTAGTAGGTCAACAACGATCATAGAATTCAATGTAATTTAGTTAAAAAGTATACAAGTTTCTCCCTCACTCTATATTAATTTGTTCTGAACCCTGGTATATATAATGAGAACGTGATCGCTATACAGGCATATTACGCGCCAAATATCTAAATTTTCATTTCGACCTCTTTTGTCAACAGTATTTCAATAATATCAGGAAAATGCCTATAGCATTTGCTGTCACCCTAACTCTTTCCGGCTTTTACAAATTTGACGAGATCGAACAATAGTTCGATGAAACTTTCGATTGATCGATTAGATCGATCCACACTAATCCAAATTGTAAAACTTATCAGCTTAAAATTCGAAAGTTTAGCAACCATTTTAATCCTCTTCTATACGCCATGCATGTATGCACGTGACACCGAACATGATCACTTAATATACAATGGTTGTAGTTTGGTAGAACCTCAGCGTATGTTGCGTATAAAACTGAATCTTTTTTTTTTTGTTTTACATTTTTCTAGATTTTTATTTATAATTGCTATTTTGATATTTTTTGCATTTTCTGTAGTTTTTTTTTTTTTTTTCTCATGGAGAAACTTGGTTTATATATGCATGTGGTTAATGCGCATGCGTGGGTTATTTTGTTTTCCAGATTCAACTTTATTTCGTGGCATAGGAGATTAGAAAAAGAATTGAGAAGAATAAACGTGGCCTTTTCCCTAGTGTAGCGAAAACGAGGCTCTGGGATTACTTATGCCATCTCAAACATCTTAACGATTACTTAAGATCATTTAGTTTCCTGTTTTTTTAAAAGTGATTTTCAGCTTATCCAAAAGAACGCTTTCTTAATAAGAGAGCCTAGGATCCATCGTTTCCCAATCTGGGTTACACGTTCTTTCTTTACTATGGACATAATTTATGTATTCTTTCTTTCTTTTACATCAATTTATCTTTGTATTTTCTTTTTTCTTTTTTTTTCATTCATGATTCCTTTGTTTGTTTATTTGTTTGTTTGTCAGTTTATTTATTTCCTTTCTTTTTTTTTCTTTCCTTCTTCCTTTCTCTTGTTTGTTCAGTTTTCTTTTCTTTCATTCTTACTATATTTTCCTTTTTAATTTCGTTTTTCTTTCTTTCTTTTTCGATTTACCTTAGTTTCTTTTCTTTTCTTTCTTTCATTCTTTCTTTCTAATTTTCATTTTCTTTTCCTATATTCTTCTTTCTTTTTATTTTCCATTCTTTCTTTTCCTTATTTTTCATTCCATATTTCTTCCTTTCTTTCCTTCTTTTTTCATTTTCCTTTCTTTCATTATTTCTTTATTCTTTTCATAATCCTTTCTTTATTCCCTTCTTTTTTCTTCTTTTCATATTTATTCCTTTTTTCTTTCTTTCTTTTTTCATATTTCTCTCTTTCCTTCTTTTTTTCTTTTCATTCCCCTCTCCTCCTTTTCATTTTCTTTACATACTCCTTTATTTCTTCTTTTCTTTTTTCTTTCTTTCTTTTTCATTCCCCTTTTCTTATTTTCTGTTCATATTTCTTTCTTTTTATTTTCTTTCTTTTTTCTTTCTTTCTTTCTTTCTTTCTTCCAAATCACCTACATATTTTTTTAACTCTTTTATTTGCATTTTTTCACCTGTTTTCGAATTATTATTATTATTATAGAGTTTTTTCATGATATTTGTTTCTATTTTTTCATACGTTTTTTTGTATATCCTACTTTCTATATTTTTTTTATTATTATTATTCTACGTTTATCTTGAATGGTCGGAATGTTTTTACTTGTAATTTTAAAATCGATGAGGCATGTGACAAGATCTATTCGTAAACCTAATCTTCTTTTTAAACTAAATATACAGCGCAAAATAGGGGATGAATGTAAGTGAGAGAGCAGTAATAAAAAGATTTATCGTCATAGAAACTAAAAAAAAAATGATTTCTTTTTTTTTACTGCAGAATGTTGTGCTCAGATTTTTTGGCCAATAAATCAATGTAGATATGAAAGTCAGAAAAGTGCTATTAGACATACCTGATTGTGGATCTATGCACAATTAGGCCGTCGCCAAAGAGCAAGATTAACGTATGCAAAGGTGAAGGTGTATCTATTGACGTACATGAAAGTTTTTTGGCAAACAGGGAGATGGAAAATATATATATATATATACATATATATATATATATATAGAGAGAGAGAGAGAGAGAGAGAAAGAAAGAGAGTGAGACATATTTGAAAAAGTAAAAAAGTATTTAAAAAAAATAAATGCATCTATTTTGTGTTAAATTGTTTTATTACTTTATATGGAATTTTTAATGTATACACATGATTGATATAGACTTATGTTTTAAAACATTACACACACACACACACACACATATATATATATATATATATATATAAAGGTGTTTCTGTGTGTGATCGTGTGTATATACACATATATACACGCAAACACACACAGAGACACGTGTATGTATATATATATGTGTGTGTGTGCGTGTACGTCTTTGTGTGTCTGTTTGTGTGTGTATACTTATATATATATATATATATATGTATATGTATATATGGATATATGTATGTATATATATATATATATATATGTATATGTATGTATGTGTATATATATATATATATATATATATATATATATATATATATATATATATATATATATATATATATGGGGGTGTTGTCGGTGTCTGAGTGTGTGTTTATGGTATGCATTGTAAGTGCATATATGTATTTATTTCGAGATATAAAATCTATATTATCATTGACAAAATATATACAAAAAGCGTTTCGTATTTCATTTCTTCTTTCCCGCCTTTTCGTACCCTCTGCATCAGTATCGAATGCGCCACCCCCTCAATCCCTTTCGCTCTGTCTCTGCCTCCCTCACTTACACATAGAAAACTATATTCCTATAAGAATAAGCATTCATCCACGCATTTATTTTGATATTTAGGTAGCAGGTATGCTTCTGTTTACCTAAGAATTTTTAATAATGATTATTTTGACAGAGTGTCTGCTTAAAGTGGCGACCGAATTCTGCAAGCATTTGATTATATTCATCACTAACTGCCCCATGTGACAGTGAAGATCAAATCAAAACATGATATTTTAATTTGTATTTATAAGGTTGCTCAGCATAATCATAGACAGATAGATAATAGTTTGAAAGTAGGAGAGAGAAAGAGAGAGAGGAAGTGACTTGCGAGAGATATAAACAGGTATATAGATATGAAAGGAATATTATCAATAGATAGATAGATAGATAGATAGATAGATAGATAGATAGATGAATGCATTGCCTCTGACTAATACTAAAAGAGAAACACTTTGACAAAGAAATTGATTATATGAAAAAAATAAATATTTGTTTTCTTAAGTAAATGCTTTTAAATAATTAATTTAATGATATACCAATGTACCTACGCAAAGCTATTTTGATGGATATATCCATCGATTGACAGATAAACTTATATGAAGATGTATACATAGATGTATGTTTAAATCCCAACTCGTCGAGGACTGCTCACTCCTCACTTGCCAGCCTAGATAGAATTTTAAATACTTAACGCAGTATTGATCAAAAGTACATGTTTTCCAATATTTTCCTTTGCACAGATAAAGAATTCTGAAATAGGCTCAATTATATGGCAGTTTTCATGGCAGAGAATATCATTTATTAGTTCCACCAGTCCATAACCTTTGAGCTAGGATACTGTCATGGGACCTTACCTATAACTAAAGAATGAACTCTTCTTAACACTATGTATACTACGCCTCTCAAGAGAGAGGGTCGAATCGAGCCGAGCTTCTCGAAATGTCGGTCGAACTCTCTGCCTCTGAGCAGAGAGGAACCCGGACGAGGCTCCGCCGAAAGGGCAGAGTCTCGTTCGGGGAGGTTGACCAACCCGATCCCGTTTATACGGGTTCTACGGGCATTTTTTGGCCTAGTCTACGGGCTCGGGTAACCCACCTTAAACTCGGCCTTGTGCAACATGCAACTCTCGTGGGAGGGTGGCTAGATACCGAATCAAGCCGAGAAGCTCGGCTTGACGGTCGAAATCTGCCTCTGAGAAGAGAGGAACCCGGACGAGGCTCCACCGAAGGGCAGAGTCTCGTTCGGGGAGGTTGACCAACCCGATCCCGTTTATACGAGTTATACGGGCATTTTTTTGCCCGAGCCTACGGGCTCGGGAAACCCACGTAAAATTCGGCCTTGTACCACATCTTTCCATCGTGGGGTGCATTAAATATCGAATCGAGTCGAGCCGATAGTAGTTCACTCCAAACCAGACTGACAGTCATACTAACACCTTCCACATCTTGTATTATTATTTCGTGTAATATACCTTCCTTATTTCTACTCTTGTGTTCGTGTTGTTCTTCCTTGGTCCTAACCTGGACCATAACAGATACGCTACGCCATTTCCAGAAAGTCAAATCACTGTTATTTCTTCCGTGTTGTATATGTAAGAAGAATGTTACAGTTAAACAGATCTTCCTGTTCCTGTAACAAATTACCTGTGGTAAGAATACACTGTTCTTTATATCGATGTAGTAATTATGCTAATTTCCTTGCGATATTTGTCTTTACAAGAACCTGATTGGACCAATGAATTGAGTAGTAGTGCTCTATCCGGTCTGGAGATTCCCAGGCATCACTTGCATTTTCTTGATATTTAAAGTCTTCTACGCACCCTTGTAGACGACGAAATATTCTGCGCGCTACAACCCTTATGTCAGAGACGAAAGGTCACAAGCTCCTCGCAAATCTATCGTCATTTCCTGGAAAGTGTTCCGATTTGCTGAATTCATTGGTTCCAGCAGTCTTGAGCTTTCCAGCTGGGACCCAACATGGCACCTATACGGGTATGAATCATACTCATTATGTCCGTATTGCATTAGTAAAGAAGAAGTTCCACTCGGACAGCTTTTTCTTAAGGACTACTTCTTTGTGGAATAGACTGACGACAGGATACTTTCCCGATCACTACAATCCTACCCTCTTCAAGTCTATTTTTAACCGCTCTCTTTCCTGTATAACCCCATAAGCAGCACGTCTGGATCTAGCTTAAACTCATGCAAGTAATACTTTCATTAACTAATTTAAGTGGCACTTGAGCGATTATAGTTTCAATATTAGTAATAAAAACAGGTTGCTTCTTTGAAAACATGTCACCCTCTATGGTAAATAGTCATTTTTTCTCTTTTCTCTTCGTCTTAAATATTTTTACTACTTTCTCTTTCATTCATATTCGAGACCTTTTCCTTATTGTCATTTCGATTCTAACTGCCTATCGAGTTTTTTTTTTTTTTGATCCTTCTACTGTGTGACTTTTAGTACAAATTAATACATTAAAAAGACATCTAATTATTATTTTACTAAGAGCAAATTTTAAAAAAGCCCACACGTAATATGACTCGTTGTTAACAAATTGTAAGAAGAACCTGTTAACCATTACGCAGGACGAGGCTGGTTATTATATTGAAATATAAATATTTGTCGAGTTAACGTATCATTCATTCGTGGGTTTGGTTTTTATATAGATAGATAGATAGATAGATAGATAGATAGATAGATTCCTGCAATATCTAGGAATAAGTGATTTGAAATAATTCGAATTAGCGAAAAAGCTACTTTTGGATAACCATAAGTAGGATTTTGATCCATATTATCCAGTAGCTGTAAAATAACACGAGAAGCGATGTATAGTTTCCGGACACCATAGACAAATGATTCCACACATTAGTCGGAGTAGACTTAGGCCGTTCTCTTTTCCTTACATTCTTTTATAACTTCCTTGGTAACATCATAATTGACTGACCGGAGAAACACCATTGAACGGTCAGCATCGGAGCACACAGCCCCACAAAACTTCGCTTTGTAATCGACAGAGATAATGTAGCTAGCAAAGAACTCGTCAGTCTACTGTAGAAGTTGGAGGAAACATCCTCCGGATAAAAACATGTAGACAAAAAATTATGAGAAATAATAAGAAAGAGGGTTTCAAACAAAATTTGGTGGTCACAAGCTGAAACTATGGAACCAATTCAAATACCTTAACTCGATTATTAGAGTTGAGAGATCCGGAATAGAAATGCTGCCAAGAACAGTGGCAGCTGTTGTAAAACTAATAATCATATTGAATGACAATAACATCTGCGTAAAATCAAAGATCATATCATTGAACGCAATGTCCTTATCAAACCTTTGTGCAGACTTGTGATTCTTGGATATTATCAGCAAAAATACAACAAAGAAACCAAGTACTGGAAATGAGGGGCTACAGAACCAACCCCCAGATATCCTATTGAGATTACCTCACAAATGACCCAGTGAGAAACATGATCTAGCAATAAACGGGTCCATTGCAAAGACTTTGTAGTCAGCGTAAAGAAACGGAGGTTGAAATGTTATGGGCACACCATAAGAGCCAATCTCCTTTCCAATATCATCCTACGTGATATTATCTTACTAAAGATAAAGGAAATAGTTATAAATGGGTAAAAACGTTACTGAGCGGATTGAACAAACATTCAGATAGACTAAACACGCGTCAGAGGCAGATGGGGGACGCTAGTGAGGGACACAGCTCCAAAATGAACCTATGACCAAATCCAGTTATACACTGGTGCTTATGAGGAGGCAGATGACGACGATATCTGATAGCACCCTAATAAATATTTTTAGTTCTACGAAGGTTAATTCTTAAACATGTCCTCGTATTGTTTGCCGTATCTTATAGAAGAAAGGTTCCCTGAGTTTTCGTTAATAGATAATACTGTTCAAACATTCTTACTGTCTGTGAGGGTATTCAATAATAGTATTCGCCAAACAGAAGAGATCGCCCAAATTAAAATATCCAGATGTATGGAAGCAATGTATGCAGTCAAATAACACATGGATAGAGTAAGACTTGAAAACGCATTACATTTAAGAAATATGTTCCAATAATGAAATCCAAAAATGTGTCTCAACAATGTTTTCCTAAACTATGTTCCAACAACGTATTCAAAAAATATGTTCCATATATGTGTTTTAACAATGTCTTCCAAAGATATTGCAAAAATGTGTTTCGACAATGTGTTCAAGCTACGTGTTCCAAAAATGTGTTCAAGAAACGTATTCTTAAAATCTGCTCCAACAATGCGAACATTTTTTTGTTCTAATCTAGATCTACTTCTTCACAAAATTGAAAGAGACGTTGAGACGTCAATATTTTTTTTTTTATCTTTGTCGACATAAAGTTACAGAGCGCACGTGGATAAAAAAAAAAATAAGCTAGAAATATTCATAATTTCTTGAAGGGAAACGTGTATAGAAAATGTGGGACAATGTTGGAAAATATTATAATTTGAAGGAAAATAAAAATATAATAATTTTTGAAATCAGTTTCATTATTCTATCAGGTTTTAAAAAAATCCGAGTCTGTTCAAATCAATCAACCAGTCCACTGTGAAATGAATGTACTTTTGATATTAGTTTAAGTATAATGCGACTTAAAGAGAAAATAATAATATAATCAGGATGGAAACATTCGACACTCCATCAAACAAGACGTTTCGAAGGAAGTCCCCATCAGTACTGCAAAGATGTATAACAGTTATTGCACCTTAGAAACCAATATTCTTGAAAGTCTTTTTCAGTAGAAAGATTTTATAAGATTAACAGCCAATACTAATATAACCATTACAGTCTCCTCTAAAAAAAAACTGATTATACGAATGAAAAAAAATTACTTATCACAAAAGCCTTCTATTTCTTGGAAGGAAATATATTTCCTTAATTTAGTTTGGTCGAATGGTTGATTCGTTTTCTACGGCTTAGCAACATTTTGCAGGTTATTTAGAGCCAGAATATATTTTTTGATTGTAAAAACTTTGGGGGAAATAATAATGGTTTAATGATACATGTCTTACTAATTATATGTGGGAAGAGCTAGATTAATACCTTTCCCAGGTGTATTTGCGCATAAGGGAATATAACCAAGCCAACGGGAATTGAAATTCGGATTTCCGAATAACAATTGAAGGCCATTATCCATTACAAAACGTGCTCATCTAAGCTTACAGCATCTGATTTTTCCAAAGAATCACCTATCTAGGTAATGAACAGGTTCGACGTTGCTTAATTCGATGATCATATAGCTATAATTGGTTATCATTGTTACCATTATATCTGGTCTATGGAATTGATTCCAAGTATTACACAGTAAGTCTTCGGATGTTTGATGAGAAGTAAATTTACTTCATTTCTATACACGTTTAATGATTCTATTTTAACTTTTTTTGGTTCCAGCTGAAGGATTACTTTTCAGTCATTACTCATAATGTTGGAGTGAACTTAATTTAATTTATTT
>OZ010586.1:99152405-99199905 GCA_963932145.1 Acanthosepion lycidas | reverse complement strand
AATAATTTCGGTATTTGTATAATTTTCATAATGATTCATCATGTATAGATCCGGAATCCTTAGTACACACACACATGCATAAAAGCACTGGCCTGTTGTTTTCTCCTTTCTGGGACTCCTCAGCAGTGCGCATTCTCTATTGACTGAGAATTGAAACTGGACCTTTACGATATGACGTAAGCATCATATCATCGGGTCAGCGATGGGAGAAACATAACTAAGTTACTAGACACACTAAATTGCAGCTCATCCTGTTTCTGGTGGTGATACTCTTTCACGCATAAATAACTCATTGGCCCCATGAGCAACGACTTCCTTCACCGAGCTGTTCAGTCGAGAGCATTAGAACCTGGGTTTATATAGGTTTATATAACTGATTAGTAATTTCGCGCTTTGTATAATCTTCATAATATTTCATCATGTTGAGACATAAAATCCTCAACACACATATATAGAAATCACTGGACGGTCATTTCGTCCTTTTAGGGGCAAATCCTGTGGGTTATATGCTTGGATGAGTATCACCACCAGAAATAGGATCATAGGTACATACGCTACCTCATTTAACAACCCTTAACCTTGATTGGCTCTGTGGTTTTGTACGTCGGGAACATGTAGTACAGTATTACATTGCGAGTGGTAGCTATCATATCAAAAAATAAGGTTTAGTTGCTTCAAACGTTCGCTAACCAACGCCATTATTTTGCTCCTGGTGTCCCTTTAAAATAATATAGAAAGAAATAAAACACTAAAATGTCGTAAGATCTCTCGCATATATAAGCCGCATATTATGGTTTAACGTTTTACTCTAAGTCAGGGGTCACCAAATTATGACCCAAGGGCCGGATCTGGCCCACAATGCCAGTTCATCCGGCCCGCCACCACACTGTGCCATAATTGAACTAAATATTATTTATATGGTATTATCAATAGATTGTAGTTAAACTTGATATGTAGAAATTTAAAATAAATGTCATTAAATTGCCAAACTCTGGCCAATCTGCATCTCAGAGTAAAAAAAAAAAAAAACGTCTAAGGAAAATCAGCGAAATAAAAATTTGGCGACTATGTATGTCTTTTGATATGCGAGCACTTTGTAATTACCTCAAATGACGTTTCAAAGAAAAGTGGTAAAAGTAGAAGAAATCTGCCTCTGGTAATGTTTGGAACAACTTATGTATTTGAGTAAACATTTTTTTTAAAAAATGACGTATAGAAAAGCAGCACATGGAACGAGGTTGAGTAACAAACAGTTGCAAGCAATTCTCTTGGTTGGGTGCAGTATTTTCAAAGCAAATATTGAAAGGTAACGCCAGTTTCGCAAATGTCCCTAAACCTTTGTGCTGCTTAATTTGTAAGATCCGTATATGAGCGCCCCGTATGTAATATAACTATTTTATTATTAATGTCACATTCTTTGATAATTTTTTTTTTTTTGTAAATAATTGTTTGTTGTCTTTATTTTTTTGTGTATTCAGTGTATTTTATCGAACCAAATGGTTATCCGTCCAGCCCTCATCATTCTCCCAGTTAACTGACCCTCTGTGAAAAAACGTTCGGTGAGCCAACCTCAAAGACTTCACTGAGGAATGTTTTGCAATTTTTTTTTCATTGATTATCTCAGTATATTTTTCTCAGTGTTGTAGAGATGATACATTTTGATTTGTTTTCCTTAGAAAAAAGGGTATTGATGAAATATGTGTTCCTCATTTCAGCTTTTGGCTTCTTGTGCCTGTCTTGATCGAGAATAGCTTATTAATGGCAAATTCAAACAAGTTCTAGTTTTTTAATCTAAGTTCTATTATTTTTTGTGATAGTTGCGTGTGCGTAAATATTATGTTTATTTATTAAACAGTAATGGGTATCCAGCCAACGCTTGTCATTCGCCCAGTTATCAGGCCCTGTGTGAAAGAGTTTTGGTGAGCCCACCTCAAAGACAACATGGAGGAATATTTTGCAGTTTTTTTCCATTGATTATATCAGTATATTTTCCTAAATTTTACAGTAATGGGACATAGTGGTATGTATTCCTTAGTTAAATTTGTCTTACTGTAATGTGCTCTTCATTGGAGCTTTTGGCACCTGGTGACTGTCTAAATCGACAGGAGTTTATTTATAGCAAATTCAAACAGGGTGTTTTATTTTTTAATCTTTTGTGCTATTTGTGTGTGTGTGTGTGTGTGTGTGTGTGTGTAGATGCTATGTTTATTAAACAGTACATATATTTATTTCGATAACGCTTATTTTTCAAATATTTTATTTTTTTACAATACCCATATCATTTCCTCCACAACGTAAGAAGAAAGGCATACAAAATATATAACCGAAAAAAATAATAACATAATCCGCAATAATAAATTCCATGAAAACAGATACATAATACTACCGACCAACTCTGTCATGTCCACTATCCAGAATAACCTACCCCATCTAAATAATCTTGAAATAGTCAGAAACACTTCCAAAACCATTCTGGATATACTCAGATCCTCAAAAACAAATAGCAATAATATTTCTGAAGCAGGCATTTATAAAATAAATCGCCACTACTTTTTCTCCCAATATATTGGAGAAACAAGTAGAAATTAAAAAAAACGCATTTATGTGTACAAAAGAGACCATACAAAAAAAAAACAACTTAGCTAATGCACTAGTCATACATAGAAATAAATTTAACCACAATTTTGATTTTAAAAATGCTACACACATAAAAAGAAAATAACTCACTCAGAAGGAAAATCCTCGAGTGTGCCGCCATTGAATATTACCCAACTGTTAAAGCAGAAAAACAAGTAGTTTCAAAGCTCCCAAGAAAATTAAATTTCGGCATTAAATTAACCATAAAACTTTGATATGCCATTAAACAAAGAAAATCAATCTAAAAATATATTTATAACATTAGGCATCTTTTAATTCCCGAACAGTTAGCACATTCTGGCTGTGATCGTAATTAATTTAAGAGTTGTTTTTTTTTTTAATTGAGTTAAGAGTTGTTTTTGTTTTTTTTAATTGAAACTGTTGTTATTATTATTATTATTATTATTATTATTATTATTATTATTATTATTATTATTAATTGATTTCTACATATAAACGACAATACTATGTTGATGTATTCTACGAGTATGTTGCAGGGTGTGATTCATGTAAATGTGCCCTATTCGAGATATGATCCGAGAGGTGCAACATAAGTTTTCTTGATGTAGTTGTATGCCCGATGTAATTATTATTCATGAATGTCTTTTCATTAGGAACGCTAATTAATAATTGATGTTTCTCATATGTAATTTGCATATTCCGTGTGAGGTGTTATTTTTGACGATAAGGATTGACGTTTTAAACATGTTTATAATAGATTAACTTATTCATCTATTTCTGGTCAGCTGGAGCTGCTTAATGTTTTTTAAAGTCAAATTCTTCATTCTTATAATTAACATTCATTTAATTTTTATAGAAAATCTTAATATAATTGTTCTTTGTGTCCAGTATTACTTACTTTAGAGAGAAATAATATAATTTAATTAACTATAAGGTCATTCGAAAGGCTGTTATTAACCAACATCTAGTTAACGTTCCTGCGTTCTTTTAAAGAATAACGAACGAGAGGACAGATTTCTCATGGCACATCTTTATATCGAAGTGAACATTTGCTCACCAATTTCAGATGGTCAGAGATTTTCTTGTCTTATTTTTTTAACTAAGATCGTAAATTTAAAAGAAAATTGTTTTGTTTTCAATATAGGTTTAAAATTTTCGAGTTCTTTTTCACTTTAAATAAATACCAATATTATCTGCATAGCGGACATATATTTTAGGCTTGTAATTTTTTCAAATAAATTTTTTCAGCATGATACATATTTGAGAAGCACAGCCTGAGTCGACTTCCCATTATTTTGAGTATAATTATTCCCTTTTTGAAAAAGGCTTTACTTCTTCAGGTGTGCAGTAATTTGATGAGAATATCAGATTTCATGGATGGATGCAGAAACTAAACCTAATCTTAGAAACAGAGTTACAGTTTATATCAATATCTATATCAAGTGAGGAAAAAATTCGTCGTGGTTATGTTGTTTTAAGGATTTGGAGGTAAACATGAGTAGATGTTTGGTTTGGTTTGTTTCGTTTTACGGCATATCATCACCTCAATGGGTCATTTAATGCCGACAAATTTTTTTCTGGTTATATTTGTCTATTGTCAAAAATCTATTTCTGGTAATATTTTTTTTCTCAAAAATGTATTGCTGGTAATATTTTGTTTTTCATAAACGTATTCCTGGTAATAATTTTTCTAGTTCCAAAATTTATTTCTGGTAATAAATTTTTACAAAGTAATTTCGGGTATTAAAACCTAGTTTTACGTTTTTATAATGCTTTTTACCTCAGTTTCGGGGTTAACTATTTGCTCATAACTGGGACCCTAACAGGTGCTAACACCCCGGGTCAGGGTGGACCTGGGAACACCAGCAATTAAGAGGTGGCTCCACGCTCCTCAAAACCCCCTGATCAGAGACATTGCTGTTGGACGTAGTTTATCGTCATACCCAGGGACGCATGAGTAGATGTGATACTATATTTGTTAAATAGGTATGGTTAGATACTATCAATGATGAAGTTCGATTAATAAAATCTACATATTTAGCCAAACAAATCAAATATCCTTGATAATAACTCATGAATTAGCCAAAAGCGTTCGAGCTAAAGATCATTTGGGCAATTGTTACACCCTCAATAGACATAAAACTTGGGCACCCCGAGGCCCTGTAATAGCTTGTCTGGCTATATCAATTACGACTGAGTAGTGAGTTTGATCCTCACTTAGTGCCCCATAATTTCGGCCTTGGGTGACATCTAAGCTACGCTTGGAAAATCACAGGGCAAATCGATGCGGTGTAATGGTTAGCAAGCTTGTCCCGCTATATCAATTACGACTCAGTAGTGAATTCAATCCTCACATCATCATCATCATCTTGCAGCCTCAGCCGAGATTGAACTCACTACACCTCCCCAGTATTCCCTATCTGTCATAACACCTAAAAGATCTTCCTTAGGGATCAATGTGTCTCGTTTTATCCTATCTGGAAAGGTTAACTTGCGTGATCGATTGTCAGATTATGGGTGCCTCCAGAGTACAAATGATGACACAAGTTCATCTGTGGCACGTGCACAATGCCCGGCGAACTGGACACGTCTCTTAGAAACTAAAGTTGATACTCTCGGCAAGTCACCATATATCATTTCTAGAGTTGGCTGGTTTCGCCATGAGAGATTAAGCACTCTTCTTAAAAGACGTGTATAACATCCATCTAAATGGCGGTGTTGTTTTGCTGAGAGAGTCCACGTTTCAGAGCTATAGAATAAGATTGGCTCAATAAGTACGCGGAAAAGTTGGATTTTGAATTGACGAGCAAGAATGGATTCCCAGATCTTATCCATTTTGTTACAAGCAGTCCATGCTATGCCTTTTCTAATGTTGAAGTCTTTCTCAGAGTTCTTGATGTGTGATCCTAGATGCTTGTAGTCTTCCACACATTTGAGGATGTTATCTGAGAGTGTTTTGATTTCGTGATTGTTGCGAATGTTAATTGGCATACACTCAGTTTTGTTTTCATTTAGGTGTAGATCTGCACAGTTAGCTGCTGATTCAAGAGAAGAAAGGAGTGCTTGGGCACTAATGAGGTTGTCAGACAACAGTGCAATGTCATCGGCAAAATCAGCATCGGTGATGTAAAGTGCAGGATGACGTGAGCTTCTTCTAGGCTGATACATCAGTCCATTTTCTTTGATTGTATCCACTGATGTATGCATGATGTAGTCTATTACAATGATGAAAAGGAAAGGTGCAAGTGTGTCACCTTGGAGAATGCCAGCCAGAATATCGAAAGGTTCTGTTTCTCCATCTGGGGTCAGGACAGTGGCCTGTGTGTTGGTGTACAATACTTTGATTGATTCAATGATTTCTACTGGCAAGCCGTAGAGTTCAAGAATTTCAATTACAATCTCTGAGTCGAAAGCTTTGCTGAAGTCTACAAAGATAAGAGCTGCGGTTTTATTGCAGAATGTGATTTCCTCAGTTATTCTACGCAATCTGAGGATTTGTCCAAGAGTGGAACGACCTGGGCGGAAACGATTTTGGTTTTTGCGTAGAATGGGTTCAACTTCAGCGCGAATTCGATTTAGAAGAAGCTTGTTATAGATTTTCGCAGCTATAGGAAGCAACGAAATACCGCAATGATTGGTTGGTAATGTCAAATCACCCTTTTTGGGTGCCCCATACTTTCGGCCTTGGGCCACATCTAAGCTACGCTTTGAAAATCACTATGGACATAAAAATCAATCTCTTGTACGCATGCAGGAAAACTATAATAATGTGCTTAATTGCAGTGACTTGTCAATAATCCTGAATTATTTCAATTCCGTCTTTATGCTTTCCAACCAACTTTAATCTGCAAATATTTAAATGCAATGCCAATCGGTATCTACTGTCCCCCTGATTACACATTTCTCTTTACATTCATTATTAATGTTTGTATTCCCAATTTATCCGCACACACTGTAACCCCTAGTGTTTACAGACCTTACTAACTTGCATGGAGTGATACCGATAAAAAAAATTAAATAGTATAAAGGAGAGAGTGGTGGCGAAGTACACACACAGACAAATTTGTGTGTGTGTGTCTGTCTGTGTCTGTGTGTGTGTGCACGTGTGTTTATGTGTGTGCGTTTATGTGTGTGTGAGTGTATGCGTGTAATGTATGTGCGTTTATGTGTGTATGTATGTGTTTCTATGTGTGTTTATGCGTTTACATATATATATATATATATACATGTGTGTGTGAGTGTGTGTGTGCACGTGTGTTTATGTGTTTAAGTGTGTGTGTGCACGTGTGTTTATGTGTTTATGTGTGTGTGCTTATGTGTGTATGTATGTGTATGTATGTGTGTTTATTGGTGTATGTGTGTATGTATGTGTTTTAATGTGTGTGTATGTATGTGTGTTTATGTGTTTATATATATATATATATATATATATATATATATATATATATATATATATATATATATGTATGTATGTATGTGTGTGTGTGTGTGTGGAAAGAGATGAACGTCGCATTATTGTAATTAATAATTCATCTGGGGGAAAGGAACTTTAATGGAAGACTGCAAATTTGATTGCATCTAATCATATTGACGTGCTCTATTTGCGTTGAATTTGCCGTTGCTTAGAAAGCTGGATGCGTCCCCACGCAATGCTTTTCTTCCTTTCAAACGCTTCGAGCGAAAGGCATTGCTTGTTTAAAGAATCATCGCTGGAATTTATATGTTTTGAATGAGTAATTGCCTGAAAAGTCGCTCGAAAGCTATGAAAGTTAATAACAATGTTGTTGAATGTATGGGTCCCTGGCCGGGTTTAAAGGACACATTCATGTTTTGCACTGAGGAAACTGTAAAATGAAGCCATATCAATCAATTTCTATAGTAGGAAACGAGAAAGCTCTCACCACGATCATATATATATATATATATATATATATATATATATATATATATATATATATATATATATATATTAAAGAGTTAATTTCTCTCTTTCTTTTTCGATGTGCATTTAACAAGTTGTTTTGGTAAGGGCATTATAAGTGTTCATTTGTTTCTTCAGCAGAGCGAAACCCATTATCCTTTAGAAAAACACACACGTCGTCGCTGTAACTGCTTTCTCTCTTGACTTGAATGCATCAATTAAGTAATGGCCATGCATTCGATTTACAGGCAGTCAATTCGGCGACCTGCACTGACCTTGCAGACATTGCCTCGTCTTTCCTTTGGCAGATCTTCGAGGGGAGACAATCGATATTTCAATAGACACATAATTGCTTGTTCCGCCGGTTTCCGCTATTCTCTCCTTTCCTCGGCCATTACAGGAGACGAGACGTTTCAACGAGAGAGAAAAGGAATAAATCAAATACATGCGATTTAGAGAAGTCATCATTTGTCACAGACGTCTGATTTCTTACAAACATTAAACTTTTAAACAAACAGAGAAGTGGAACATTTTTAAATAGTTATCAATCATTTTCGTACAAGACACTTGTATTTTCATTTGAACAATTGTATTTAAAGCGATAACCTTATAAAAATCCTTGATGATGCAAAATGCTATCTTTACCTATATATTAGGTATAGTTAGTCATTACTATCTAATATCCTATTTCAGTTTTTTATAAAATAAACGTCTTATGATGTATGTACGGAAAGTATAATCGTTATAATAAATAAGGGGAATGCGAACATAGAATTAATCGCTATAAATAATGAAACCATAAATTTACTAAAGCCAGATCAGGCCGAAGTGGACAACTGCTACCAGATCATGGCAGGTGTTTCCCAGGTTTAATTTACGAGACCCTATAGAGTCAAAAAGCGTATCCATGTATGGTTGATGAACTTTTGTCCACGTTATAATTCCTTTTCCACAACCGAAACGTCTCAGGCCTCTCGCCATTTTCATGGAAAATGTTAAAAGTAAATGCATACTTTAATTCCACCATTTCTAGCATTCACAGCTAAGATAAGCCTTGCCGTGACCATCATAGCGAACCATTCACTTCCTATTCTATTGGTCTGATGTAAGTTCCACACGAGCAGATTATTCACACGATCTACTAAATTGTGGGACTGACATCCAAGACAATGCTTTCCCAATCACTACAATCTTATCTTCTTCGAGACAAGTCTCGACCGTTATCTTCCACACATATCAGCATAAACTGTGCTTCTTACACTGTAATACTTTAGCTCAAGTATTAAACATCATTATAACAAAATGCACATCTACAAAATAATCTAGTAATATTTAATTCAAATTTCTGATTCAACATATAGATTTATATAACTGACATTTTTCAGTTGTAGAAGAATTATTATCCTTGTATCATAAAACAAATAGTAGCATTATTTAATTCATAAAATAGGGTTTTTTTTGTAAAGGGCCATGTAACGTTTACAGAATAAATTGTGTAAATAGTTTGCCGTATTATAGATACGTATTTAAAAAAGAAACAAGCTGGAAATATCTCTCTCTCTCTCTTTCTATATATATATATATATATATATATATATATATGTATATGAAATTCAGTTTATATATAATCTAAGTGAATCCTATTAATATAATATAAACTATTAAAAATATATATAATATAAACATTAAAATTGATTCACAGAGAGAGCCCATTTTTTTAACAGAGCACAGATATTATAAACAACAGGAATTGGGATAATATTGATGATGATTAATTTACCTTGTAAATTAAAATTAACGTGCAATGATTTTCAAATCTATCACATTAATAAAAATTGATTCATTGCATGTGTTGTCGAAAACCCCAAACAAATTTATTACTATGAATTCCCGAAGGACTAAAAGCAAGACAAGTAAAACTTTTCTACTTTTTCATACAATTTCTCCTTATATTGTTCTTGATATATATATATATATATATATATATATATATATATATATATATATATATATATATATATATATATATATAAATTATTATTATTATCTTTTTTCCGTATACATTTAATGTCACCCGGGACATTTGTCCCGCGAATAATGTTTGACGGACTCATGTGAGTCTGAGTAAAAAATTAAAACACAAAAAATGGATTTCAAACCAGACGAAAATTAATGCATGCATTAAAACAACGAAATCACATTAATATGTGCATAGTTGAAACGAAAGAAAAACATTCAAAACAAATATTAAGAATGTTTTTGTGACACCATTTAGGGGTGCAAAAAGAAGGAAAAAGAAGGAAAGGAAAAAGAGAAGGAAACGGAAGATGAAGAAAGGCGAGACTTAACTTATAGGATAACAGGTGGCCACCCACGAGAAATACCATTTGAAAATGTTATTTTGATAATGGAAGACACTCGTGAGGGTTCTGTCGGCCATTGTCTTGGGGCTGGCTGGCAGGGTCCAGGTTAATACATTGTTTTGTTTAGATAGATAAAAAATTAACTGTGTCTTTGTGACAGGCGGATTGTCGAGGGGTGGTGGGGTTCCCCGCGAGGAAAATTTTAAAGATAAAGTCACCTACGAGAAGAGACATTTGAAAATGTTGTTTTTATAAATGAAGAATGGTGAAAATTCTTATGGCCATTGTCATAAAGCTAATTGACAAACACCAGGTGATACAGAGTTTTAAATAGATAAATGTTTACTTGTGTCATGATGCTGTCTGAAAACAATTTAATAGGTCATCTGTTGACCACACACAAAGAGAGTCATCTCTAGGTTGGGTCTTTGTCGATGGGAGGTGTCATTGAGAGAAAACACATCTGGGCTGTGTTGGAAATTGAATATGACAGCGAAACAATATTTCGTTGGCGCCGAAGAATGAGTGTGTCTGGTTGACTAGCCTCTTGGTGCTGGCGAAAATCTGATTGAAGAATTCCATATGCCGTGACGTTAGGATAAGAATTGAGATTGTCACTCTACGGGTCGTATTGTCTTCTTGGCGGCCAGGTAAGAAGAGAGAAACAAAAGAAAGAAAAGGAAAAGAAAAAGATTTTTTTTTTCTTTGAACAAAATATATATTTTTTTAAGAACAAGGCTAGTCTAGTCACGCCCACACTGTTGATCGACCATTGGTTGAACGCTAACCAGCCAGGCGGAGGTGATCATGTGACGCAAAGAGGCAGCCGCAGTGAGTAAAAGTATGAGGGATTACTACGAAGAAGTGGGAAAATGTCCATATGAAAATAAGAGAAGGTGGGAGTAAGAGAAGACTTCCAAAAATGGAAATAATGAATTTTTCCTGACCGAAAACAAAAGAAGGGGTTTATGGATTTAGACTTATCAGGGAACCTCAGGCCCCGACGAGCCCACCCCCGGTTTTGAATCGGTGTCCATATAAGCAAAGTCGCAGCGAGCAAAAACCATTTTCAGTTAGAGTTTCAGTTGGAGTTTAGTTTTCAGTTCAAGAGAGAGTTCCAGTTGAGAGCTCTGAAGCCCCGCTACAAAGAGCTGACCAAGATTCGCGCAACTTCCGAAATCATCTTCAAACCAAGAACGATTTATATTTTTGAAGGACGACTCACACTCACACCACCAAAATAAGCTTTGTGAATTGCGTCTGAAAATCACGTGTCACAATCCATATAGCGAGTCGGGAGATAGACGCAGTCCTATGTATCCAGGAACCAGATATAAAGTATTGTTATCCATTTTTTGATACCATTTTCGACTTATTATATTATTTTCTTTTGCCCGTACTTGTGCGATACCGCCCTCATTCGAACTCGACCTTGCAGTACGGCCCCAACGTTGATTGATTTCGTCTGCCTAAGATCAATTCACAAGGTGGGTAGGCAGACTGGAGATCAAAGTAGTTACTTCAGTAACCAGACGTTGGAAGCGAGTTGGGAACGACGAGGCTGATATCGAATCTAACCAGATTTCCATCCGAATCACTTAAAGGTTAGATCATCACAATTGGCGCCGCGACCGGGATAAGACTCTGGATCGGTTTGGGATGTCACAATTGGTGCCGTGACAGCAGGACAAGACCCGGGATCGGCTGACGTCACAATTTGACGTAGAGGCTGGATGTCACATTTTTCTTTTTTTGTGGACATGAACCACACCCACGGCTATGTATGTCCTGTGTGTAAGTGTTCGGTATTCAGTGGAAAGGGGAAAGGAACGCCCAATCCGGGTCCTGATAAAGAATATGATTGATTGTGTGCCTGATGCACTCGTGTGTGTACAGGTGAGAGAGGACATTCATCAGTGAACTGTGAAGAAGAACGTTCCTCATCGAAGACGTTCTCATCTAATTATGCTACATCATGTAGAGCGATGAAGAAAGAAGACAACGAAGGAAATGTTTGTCTGTTTATAGATTTAAACAGCGCCACCTCCGGCGTTTGGCGAAAAAAAATAAGTGTGGTAACCAATCCTATGAATGATATACTAAAAATGGGAATATTTCAAAGTAAATTCCGTTGAGACAGCAACCATCACTGCTGGTTACAAAGTTGAAAATTAATGTATGCAATATTTCATAGTTTTAGCATCATCAATTTTAAGTCTTTTTATAAAACATGTAATATAAGTTAGACTTTAATTAGATAAAAATTATATATATATATATATATATATATATATATATATATATATCGAGACAGAGAGCTATATATATATATATATATATATATATATATATATATATATATATATATATGATCGATATATATATATATATATATATATATATATATATATATATATGGTGGTGGACTGTGCTACCGTGAACGATAAATGAGTGTCGGCTTTAGATGATGTTTTGTTTTACAATTATGCATGCTAGCGGAGGCTATTGTGGAGAAAATCATTTGTGCTCTCTTAAGTGTGATAATAACCCAACCTTGCTGTGGGCGACAAAACCACACTGGCAAATGAAATTTATTTAAGCAGGATTTTATTGGTTTCTCTTCTTCAGAGCTTGACGAAGCTGATCACAGTGCTTCAGTCTACTGTTTTCAAAACCCTGTAACTTAATGAAATGTCTTACGCTACTCCTTTCAGTTTAATGCTTGTGCTAGGTTTTCAAAGCAATATATATATATATATATATATATATATATATATATATATATATATATATATATATATATATATATTCGGCACTAGAAGTACATCTGTGATGCAATCAACAGGATTTGATTGAAAACTAAACATTTCATTTTATTAGCGGATAACATGTTCGTTTTAAAGGGATGTTTCAAATTACAAATAGTTTAATGTCCTGGAAGAATGGGTGGATTGTGTCCTTTACGTATTGCGAATTTAATGTTCGTTCTGAAAATTTTTTGCTTGATAATTTAACGGATATTTCCAGATTCTTTTTTGTCTTCTTTTCGGCTGTTCTGTGTATCAAGGCTGCATTTTTTCACAAATTCGAAAAACATTTATTAATTTCTTACTGCATTTGATATGAGTAATATTTTATAATGGCAATAATAATTATTATTGCAATAACGTGTATTACAAATTTAAGTATATTTAATCAATAATAAAATAATAAAATTGATAATATTGTTATCACATCATATTTAAAAGAACCCAGAGGGTTTATGGATGGTCTATTGCACACACACACACACAAAGACACACACACAGATATATATATATATATATATATATATATATATATATATATATATATATATATATATATATATATATACATATATATATATATATATATATATATATATATATATATATATATATAGTCAATCTTCCTACATAAACAGAAACTTCTATATCATGTTTCAACTTTCATAATTCATTATGATGTCATCAAATAATTTTTTAACATATATCACACAAACTGTATCTAAACAATTTACTACACATCATTCGAGTAATTTTTCTTATGTTTAACACGTCCTTGGAAAGTGAAGACCCCAGGTGGGTGTGTCATTGTAAAACGTAATCTCTATGGCTGGAAAATTGTATCATGTGGATATATATATATATATATATATATATATATATATATATATATATATATATATATATATATATATATATATATATTATTATTATTATTATTATTATTATTATTATTATTATTATTATTATTTGTCTTAATTGTAAGTCCGATAGATTAACTAAAATCAGCCTGGCAGATTATCCCGTGAATTGCATAAAATCTGTTGTTAACCGGCAGAAAAAAAGACATTTGGTAATTTTAAAAACTCAAAAACGAAACGGCCCTTTATTAAACATCTTAAAGGACGTTTCGCAATATTTGTCGTCGTTGCTAGTGTTAATCTCCAGATGAACAGCTCATTGTGCCTTCTTGATCTTACCTTTTTCGACTGGCATGTAGTAAAATTATTTTATTGAAATAAGCGTTTTCCTGTCAACTATGTTCTTCAATAAATCTTAAAATGTAATTTGTGTCGACAGAGTTCAATAAAATAAGTACGTTCGGCCGCAAAACATTAAATACGTAGCTAGTCGCTTATGTAGATTTTATTCTTGGGAAACAGGTGACTGGGTTTTTTTTCTGCTGAATCTAATTTCACTAAATGCATGAAACATGTCAAAATAACACAAGATCAAACTTGTTTCAACATTTACCATTCCATCAGATTTTCCCAAATCTTACTAAAACATACACAAACATATACACACACAAACACACCCATGTAAAGATAACACCATCGTCACAGTTTCCATGTGCAGGTGTGATCGTAGTGCTTTGGGCATCTGAGTTGTTGACCAGATCCATCTCATATCTCGATTGAGTGGAAATATGTCTGCAAAGGATATTTCAGTCCATTCAATCACGTTGTCACTATATTTTCCTGCTTGCATCATCTTTTGCCTGTGATGTTACATAATAGAATGCGATTGCAAATATTGTGAAGTGGCCATAAGATTTCAAATGTATCTTCTTCTTGGAAGTTATGAGGTCTTCCTATGGTCCTGCTTCTTGTGGGATGGAACTGTGTCATCTGTGATGCAGTTTGGTTAGGAGATACATAGAATGGTTCTCTAACATAACATTTGTAATGAATAGAGTCTTAGCTGTATTGTTCTGTTAATGTTAGTAAATGTTTTGACAGAGGGCGGTAATTGAGACCCTGAGGTCTGTAGACGTATAGGGATGACCAAGGACACCTTCCAAAAGCTGGGCAAAGTATTGCAAGACAGAAAAATTTCTTTGGTAACAAAGACAAGGATACTGAACTGGTACATGACATCTGTACTTATTTGCATCAGTGAATGCTGGACGATTTTCTCAAGGATAAATAAGAGACCCGAGGTATGGAGATGTGGTTTTACAAAAGGATCATGTGGATGTCGTAGACTGAGCGTGTGAGCAACGATGAGGTCTTGAAGAGCTTGCAGACAAGGAGAAGGCTAATGCTTAACATCGGAAAGAGGCAGCTGAAGTTTCTGGGACACATAATAAGGGCCTTGAGAATCTGATACTCACGGGTCGAATAGAGGAAAAGATATACAAGAGAATTCAGCGCGTGATATTCCTGGCGAGCTTGAGTAGGTGGATGACAGAACTTAGTCCAGGGAGAGATAGAAGAAGGAAGAAACTTGTTGAGAGCTTCAAGAGATAAAAGGAAGTGGAGAGCCATGATCGCATACGCCCTGAAAGGGCATGGCATATAAAAAAGAAAGAAGAATGTTTTCTGTCTTCTTGTATTCCTGTCAAACACGACTTTCAAATATTTTAAGGTAACTTGCTATTTGTTTTTTCTGAATCCATTTGTTTTATTGTCCTTTCTCCTCACTCAAGTTTTGTCATTTTCTTTCAGTCTCAGTTATTCCTTGCCTTTGGAGGATTAACGCCTTGCTTGATGTGAAATGATTAAAAAAGATTCACAGTCATGCAAAACGAATGAGATGGTCAATGCAGACAACAGTGTGTTCACTGCTCTTCAGGCAGATATATTTATCTTTGCAAATGATCCTTAGTTTTATGACTGCTACAGTGCTGCTCATGTGATAATGGAGCCAATATATTTCAATCAATTCATTGTTATCGATAATCGAATGGGTTGGAGTTTTATTAATTTTTCCCTAGACTGACGTGTCCCAGTTTTTTGCTAGCTAGACTGTTTAAACGGTGAAGTATTGTTATGTTGCGACCTCCGATGATGACTGGTGTCCCTCAAGTGCGTCACATATGGTGCGTTCGAGGAGGATGTTATATCATGCAATTCGTAGATGTATGGAACACTACTACGCCGCTAAACCTAATGGTCTTATATTATATAAATATATTAAAATGTCATTCTATAAAAGGTTTCATAGTAACTGTACTGAGGAGCTTTCTTCTATGCTACACCGATTTTACGAATGTAAGCGCAGTACTAGATCGGCAGGTAGGTCTCAGCGTTTAACATTTGAAATTGGTACATGAAAACATAAATTATACGCAGTTTCTTCTCTTGCCCTTCTTGCTTGTGAAGCATTCTTCTGGCTTTCTGTTTTGAAATTCCAGTATAAATTGTAATCTGCTGTCTCATTGAAACCTGTTCTTGGATTCGAATGCAGTTTTTTTATTATTTATAGCTTTGATAGTTAATGTTTTCATAGATAATTTTATTTTTGGTTGTTATTAATTAATTTTCTTTTTTTTACCTGTTTATCATTCATTTAGTTTACATTTTTTTTATTTCTTTGAATTAGTTGATATGTTTATTTTCGTTTATTTTTTTCGTTTTCAGTCTTCGAATTTTAACTAACGTTATAAAATTTTGATTTCGTGTTTACAATTTTACTATGTGTTTTATTTATTTAGTTTCTTTTGCTCTGGGAAGTGAAGACCAAAGCAAACTACTACAGAACAAATTACTACTATTTTTCTATGTCATAGGTATATAGTCTTGACAGTATCTTCTAGTAACATTTTTGGTTTCACGTTTTTCATATATTTGATATTTAGCACCCCACATAGCAAGGAAGATTCTCAGAACATTGAACCTTACGGGTAATGATAATATTAGTTCTTTCTTAATAAGGAGAAAATTAGCATTCACTGACTAAGCCCAGTTCTACCTCTGGTTGACATTTGTAATATGTATTAGATAGAGAGCTATTTTTCCTAGTACACACACACAGACAGACACACATACATACATACATAACGTTTTATTTTGAAGCATCGAAGTACATTTTATCATGGAAAAATAAGGATAAATAAATCAGAACGATTAAATAAATCCATAAAATTCAATAATTAGTTTGCATTGTTTAATTTTTTTAGGGAAAGAATATTAAATAGGGTATTTTACACCGACTCGTCACTGGCTCTGGTATTGTAAACATGGCGAAAAAATCTGTGACGTCATTGGAGCTTAGAAAAGATAATGCGCCGTGCTACACAGCGAAATCTGTTACGACATTTCTTTCTGAGGAGGATGTTACTGTTATGGAGTGGCCTGCTCAAAGCCCAGACATGAATCCTATTAAGAAAGTTTGGAAGTTACTAAATGAAAGAGCTAAGGAAAAGAATTCTACAAACGTCGAAGAACTATGGATTAATTTGTAAGGAGAATGGAAGGATATATCCGTTAATGAAATTTCTCCACTGCCTTAGCCGGGTATTGAACTCACACTCTCTCGGCCCTGTCACTGGATTTAACTAACGCTTTTATCAATTGTGCCATGTGTTCTTTAATATCAAACCATCTGACATTCAAAAAAAAAAAAGGTGTAGAACTTGGAGAGGGGAATTATCAGGAGATAACTGATAACTGACATCACTTGGAACTAGAACAGTCTACACCACTGAGCAAAATAAAGGATTCAGTTCGAGATTCCAACCACCTGAAGAAGGCCGAAGAGTACAAAGGCCGAAACGTTGCAATAAATATGGCGACAAAGATGACGTCAATAGTGCGAATAATTTAAATAGCGTATATAATATCTCATCTCAAATATATATATAGATATATATATATATAGAGAGAGAGTCATCCACAGACAGACGGTTTCGCTGTATCACAGTAAATCAGTGTGGCTAGACAACTGATTGCCTTAACCCAGTATTGAAACCCGACTCTTTTATCACCAGTCATAGGTTTTTCCCTTAAGCTATCAGCCTCCAGCAGAGGGGAAGGTGAATTTATACGTATTAATTTTTGAATAAACACGCCACTAACTGAGAGTGCTCGATTCATAGAAGAATTTTGTATTATCAGCACTAGCTGTTTAAAAATTCGCTCTTTCCCTCTACAATGCTTGACCGCGGCTTTTTTTTAGACGTCGTATATATTGTCATCCAGACAGACTGTTTCATCATGTCATATACATATGAGTCTGTGTGTTTGTATATATATATATATATATATAGATAGATGTGTGTGTGTGTGTGCGTGTGTGTGTGTGTGTGACCATTGAATTCAACACTGAGAGGCGAAAGACTGTTTCATGCTAGACGCAATCTTCAGGGTTGGTATAGTTTATATTTACATACGCACCAGCCTTGATATTGAGCATATAAATATTGACATTGACCATATAAATATTGATATTTAGCATATATACATTGATATTTAGCACAGAAATATTGATATTGTTCATATAGTTATAGCCCGCCTTACAACTATATTTCTTCACATATATATGTGTATATGTGTGTGTATGTGCGTGAGTGAACGTGCGAGTGTTTGTGCCAGAAAGGAATTGCTCACGTATGTAAATATTTGAAATTAGTTAATTATCATGATTTACTTTAATTTGTATTAAGTTATTTAAACACATTTTGAAAATAGTAGTAGGCTTTAGGCAATAACCGCTGACCAATCGCACTCTGATTTTTTGATTTGTGTTCTGTTGAGAAATAAATAAATATGTTTCCATAGAAAGTTACAATCAGGCCGCTTCATGTATATTCTATAACGCATAATTTTATGTCATTTTCTAATTTGGTTTAATATTGCCTCATATTACTGTTAAGAACTGAGAATTCAACCTTACCCCTGTGTCTCTAATCACTAATTCTTATATGCAAACAATTACATGTTTAACTGTAGAATATCGAGTTTTCGTACCAAAGTCTGTTTGGATATATATATATTTTATTTTTTATTTTGTTTTATATCTATATTCCTAGAGTATCTTCAGTATTAAAAGAGATGCTTCCATTGATATTTTTGTAAACATTGTCAGAAGACTTTGTAAAGCAAATTGCTCAGATAACTACTTGTGTGCAATGTTATATAGTTGTCTATTTCACTGAATTTTCTTTCTTTCCTGTCATAAAACGCCGTCTCCTCCATCAGCCGTGTCTGGAAATACATTTTTACTGTTTTCTTTTTTTCTTGACTGCTTCAAAATGTTTGAAGCCATCAGTGGTTTTTACCGATCTAAGCATTTCGTTCTTTTGATAATTCTAAGAAGGAAATTGACATCGCTCAACAGGAAAGTGTCTAGACTCACTTCAGTGTTCATCTCGCAATTTACAGCACCCAGTAAAAGCTATTGCGCGATTTTCGGTCTTGTCGGAATTTCCTTTTAAAAACGGGCGGCTTTTTTGGCCAAAGAACGAAGAGCTAGTGTTTCGGGATTGCTGCGATAAGCCGGGATAAAAAAGAAACGATGAAAAAGGTCGAGCTTGATAGGCACTCAAATGGCGTCGGTGTGTTGTTCAGGGTGGGTAATTTTTTTCAAAGGTTGTTGTTTTTTTTGCGTTGCTGTGTCTAAACCTGTGAGAGTAAATTGTTCCATGCGTCAGTAAACTTGTTTCACTAAATAAAATGTGTCGCCCTAAATGTTCTCGCTTACAAATTGATCTGCATGAATATGGAAATGACTGTGTATTCTTGTATCTAATGATGAGAGGTTGATTGTCAAAGCGAAAGGATGCGAAAGAGTGTTCGAAATTCAGAACCTAAACATTTTTTTAAATCCTGCGAATGTTTTGTTTAAGCGATATTTCAAAATAATCCATTATTTCTCAAGTTGCCATTTTTAGAAATCTGAATCAGGGTTTCTGACAGCTCGCCTCGTAATTATTTAAATATGGCAGCGAAATCCGTTTAATTAATAGCAGACAATCCATTATTTTCATTTTAAATTATTAACCTCATCACTTTATTCGAAACATCCTGAAGGAATCTTCCATATAGTTAGAAAGCGTTACATGGAGTTTTCTGTAGATTGCTAAATTGTGAGTCCGCCTAATAAACGCATCCGTAACACACACACACATGCAGGTAAACGCACAGAGACAAGACAAACTGAAACATTATATGTGCGCGTGTGCATGCATGACGTTATATGCGTAAAACATTAGAGGCTGTAGCACATATCATATATATATATATATATATATATATATATATATATATATATATATATATATATATATATGGCGTTGTGCGTTTATTTAATTTAAATAATTAAACGTTAGGAAATTATTTGTTCTGAATTGTGTAAAGATACAGAAAGGTGGATTTCAAGGTGGCGTATTCGGCTGATGGCCTAATTCTTTTATATATATATATATATATATATATATATATATATATATATATATATATATATATATTATACAAAAAAAAAATGTCTGTTTGAAGAAAGTTAAAATAAAAATACTACTGTATAAACAACTCGTAAATCATTATGCGCGTGACGGACAAACCACTCAAACACGCACGCAGTCACACACTTTAGTATTATATATATACATATATATATATATATATATATATATATATATATTGCAAAGAAACATTTATATATATATATATATATATATATATATATATATATAGAGAGAGAGAGAGAGAGAGAGGGAGAGAGAGAGAGAAATATTTATATTTTGCTTGGAATAGATATTGTACGATTAAATTTAGATCTTTCCCAGTCGATGATAAATTAATATCTTTCATTCTTCTACTCCCTATATGAAATCACTATTCTCTTTATTAAATCTAAAGTAAATTTTTGCATCTTCATTTGGTTTACAGGTCTGAGGATTTGAAGCCATTTTGTGTCAGAATCAAGTTAATAGAATAAGAAATAAATGTTTTTTTTAAATGTTTCTTTGTAATATATATATAATATATATATATATATATATATATATATATATATATATATATATATATATATATATAGGGGTCGAAACGATCATGTCATAATATAAAAAATAACAATATACGATAATGTGAAAATTAAAATAAAGACACAAAAAAAAAAAATTTTACATATAAAAACTGAAAAGGAATAGTTTTAAGCAGAAATATATCTTTATTTATAGCAGCAGCCAGAAAAGTGTCATACGTGATATATCCTTTTGGTATCATGTATCTTTCGATTCATGATTGATTTGTGAGAATATTTTCACGCGTAATTCTGCCATGTCTTTCAGTAGTCGATTGATTGCTAGCCAAAATTACAGGACCCAGTGTGTCCTATTATTCAACCCGTAACTGTGTGGAGAAGTATGTTTCATGCCTTCCCGAGGGGTAATCTTGCGTAAGTAAATATAACTATTCTGGCTGAAACTTGAAGTTTGCTAAATGAGTTTCAGTTCGGAGCTGATATCCATAATACAACGCACATCTGCAACTATAGAACAATATTACTATAAAAGACCCTTTGGGAATCATTGTACATGTGCGTATGCATGTGAATCCCTGTGTGTATCTACGCAGTATTTACGTTTATTCATTCCCCCACCCGGCACTCCTATGTGTTTGCCGGATTGTATAATTCGAGGAAATATCGTAACTGTATAAAATCAAATCGGAATGTAAAGTATATAATTACGTTGCTGTGTTCCTTTGTGTGCGAAGATGGCGGCGTTTTTCAGTTAAGCGCCGAACGGAGAGTTGACATTAAAGATGCTCAATTCGAATTGGTCGCATTCAGAATTTTGTTGCATGTTGATTGGCTCAGTATAAAGGGCGATATTGGAAGAGATTCAAGTCAGATCCGAAAGGTTAATATGACCTGACTGCGAGGTATGAAAAAAAAATGACAGAATCCACCAAACCCAGGCAATAAACCGCAGAGACTCAAGGGAGAATATAAGTCAATCTACATCGATACAATGAAGCCCCCTCCCCGCGGGCGCGCACGCACACACACACACACACACATATATATATATATATATATATGGGTCTATATTATTATTTTTTGTTTTATGATTTCAGTTTGCTTCCTAGACTAGTTTCGGCCAGCATAGCGATCACCAGGAGAAAAAATCCCTGCTTGCTTGTAGCAATGCACGACACTAGGGAATCATATATAACTACTGATATCAATTTGTGTTGGGGTTTTGTTCAAATACATTCGGCTCTCTCAATCATTTTTCGTGTATGTCTTTAAAATACCTGTCTTCAGGTGGTATTCGTTGGAAATCTAAAAGAGTGAAATTATCGGAGGTGTCCGGTGTAACGGAGGCACGCCACAAAGATGTGTTTTTATGCTATATATATATATATATATATATATATATATATATATATATATATATATATATATAAAAGGAGGGAGAATGTGTGTACATGCGGGATGATATTAAATATGTTATATACACTTCAAGAGACTTTTATTTGTTATTATTATTATTATTATTATTATTATTATTATTATTATTATGATTATCACCAAGCATTTTCCTACTCTAAACATTGATAATGTGGACATCTCTAGATGAGAGGCTGATTGACAAAGGAACATGATGGAAAAGAGAGTTCGAATTTCAATAAAACAATACATCAAACAATCAATGAATATATATATATATATATATATATATATATATATATATATATATATTAACATGCTAAAAGTCCCCATCTCCTTTCATGAAGGAATGAAAGCTAATATCGTGTTTGATGGTATGATGTCAGAATCCTTTGATGTCACAAACGGCACCAAGCAAGGGTGCGTCATGGCCCCTCTACTTTTAGCCCCTTTTTTCTCGGTGATACTGACATATGCACTCTGGTGGACTCTTCAGTCATCAGCACTTCAGAGCCAAGACACCCCTTCGTATACAAGTTATCCGTGATTGCTAATGATGCTTCTCTTGTTGCGATATCATTTGAGGAGGTCCAACATCTAATAAATGTTTTCTCTGCTGCATGTAAAGCCTTTGTTCTTATGCTTAGCATAAAGAAATCTGAAGCACTGCACCAACATTGTCTTACTCCGAAGCAATTCTCTGGTGAGAAACAAAAAACACCAGTCTGCAAATTTCCATAGAGACCATTGAAAGTAGAAGACAAAACCCTTAACAATGTAAAGTCTTTCACCTATCTTGGTAGCAAAGTCAACTACAGTGGAACTTTAGATGATGTAATCGGGTTGCTAAGGATGCCATTTCTTTCGGCAAACTTCGCCATCTCTTGTAGAATGAGCGGGGTATTCGACAGCATACGAAAATTCGAGTTTACAGTGCCTTTGTCCTTGACATCCTTTCCTATGCCTCAGAGTCTTGGTCTCCATACAGATACCATATACGTCAGCTGGATGTTTTTTATAAAAGCTGTCTGCGTGCTATCAGTGGAATTAACCTTCAAGATAGGACATCTAACCTAGACTTGTTTAACTGGTGTAATGCTGGAGGAAACGTGACTTCTCTAATTACAGTCTCAGTTACGTGTATTGAGAATAACTGATGAGAGGATACCCAAGATCCTAATGTACAGCCAGATAGATCAGGGCTACAGGAATGTAGGATGCCCATAGCTAAGGTACAAAGACAAGCTGAAGAACAATTTATCAGCTGTCAGTATACCTCATAAACCCTCAAGAGCTTAGCATTGGAGTGGGTAGAATGGAGATCAACGGGTTTTAATGGAATCAGCAGTTTTCAATCTGCTTGACTGAATCCTCTTCAAAAAGCGAGAGCAAGATCTAAAAGGTCAAACAATCTAACTGTGAGCTCATCTCACAATCCCCACTCTTGTGCCATATGCGTTCTCGTTTGTAAATCAATAGTGCGGCTTAAGTGCCACTTAAGATTATCGCACAAAATTTCATAACTGAATCAATTGGTTAAGTTTTCAGATCCTCCTACCTCGAAACCGACAGGAGAGTTCATTATTATTATTATTATTATTATTATATATATATATATATATATATATATATATATATATATATATAAGATATAATCATACAAGGAAGAAATTAGTAATATTATCATCATTCGCTAAAAGACATTAAACTACTAACAGCTCACTGAATAACGCGTTTCTTATTCATGTTTAAAAGATGGATTTGTTGCAACGCGAGTAATTTAGAAAATTTCACATTTTGCAACACCAAATCGATGAACCATGATGACCACAACACTTAACTAGTTAACAATACCCCGATGATGACATTATGCTCTGCTGAAAGTACTCGGATAATAAATATAATATGAATCAACACGGTTTTTCCTCTCGTCCTACAGACATAAATATGAAAGGATCTTATTTAGAATAAGCAGACGGAACATGTCAAAATAATTCCACGAAACCTATCTTAATGAAAATATATTAATACAAGTAGGTGTTTTAATATAAAATATCAAAAAAGATCGATCCATGAAGAGAGATCAGTATTTTTCTATATAGCGCAATAAAATATATGTCAAGAAGGATGAATTTGACATATCATCAAAGAACCCGGCAAAAAATTTGTTTTGAATGAAATTTTTTTTATAACATGCGTCATCAAACCGAAATTACATAATGGTTTCAGTATATCCAGACAGTCTGTTAAAAATTAAATCACAATAGAAAAGGAAATAAATGTCTAATGTAACTGATTTAAAATAAGCGAAAAAACATATTTTAAATCAGTTAATTCATTATATAAATTCTTTGTAAATTTACATTTAGCACTATTTTGTAAAAATAAAAGTATCAATAAGAACACCGGATTATATATCTTACTGTTCTTACATTTTATATATATATATATATATATATATATATATATATATATATATATATATATATATATATGTAATGAAAAACAAATCACTTTAATGTACCATTACGATAATTTATTTCACCTAAATCCTTTTTTAAGGATTCAGGATCATCAGGTAAATCTTCCAACAACGAATTGAGAAAAAAAAATGGGATTAGAAATTGGTGGGTAGTGTAATTTTTGTAATTTAATAGAGGGGGTTGAGAGTGGTAGTTAACCAGACAATATAAAGTATAGGGAGGGGTTAATTTTATATCTCTCTTAAGTATGTTTTATATATATATATATATATATATATATATATATATATATATATATATATATATATATATATATAATCAATTAGTAATTTCTCGCTTACGACCATATTTCTATGAAACATCTGTTTCCATACGATCACGAAAGTTAAATAACTTCGAACCTGGTCTGTACCTAAGTAGTTGACCACTTTGGAGTACCAGGTGCTGTAGGTTTTCATTTTCGTTGATGTAATGGATAATGGCTTGAAATCTTTCAGCGGAGTGTTGAGTTCCAATTCCTGTTGGGTTCGTATTATTCACTTACGGGCAAATGCATCTGTGAAGATTATGAATCCACCTCTTCTCCCCAACCATGGATTAATTAGTAAAAATAAAAGATTAATATCCCCAAACTTGAAATGAAATTGCGTATAAAATATTTAGAAATCGCTGTTAAGGATTCATAGTGGCTGATACGCAGCTAAGCAAAAACATCCAATCAAAAATAAGTAATTTCGTATGCCCAAACAGAAGTCACTCATATAATGAAAATATATATACATATATATATATATATATATATATATATATATATATATATATATATATATATATATATATATATATAATCCGTACGTGGTAAGTTTAATCCAAATAGGTCTTTTTAATATAAAATATTAAATCCATGAAGGGAGATGAATCTAATTATATACAAAGCAGTATGATATACGTCAAGAAAAAAACTTAAAACATCATCGAAGAACCCGGTAATAAATTTCTTTTGATAGATTTTTTTTTTTTTTACTATCTGCCTCATCAAACCGAAATTACATAATGGTTTAATTTTATTCAGATAGTTTATAAAAATTTGAGTAAAAAGATTCCTTGACCAAGAAAAAAAATTTCCTGGCCATTGACATTATTGAAGAGAAAATTTACTGACTGTATGCCCACACATCTATTTTTATATTTTTTACATATTCAACCCACCAGCCAGCGAAAATCTCTTTTCCAACCACATCGAAAATGCCACCGCCTTCTCACTTGTACAAAAGTCATAACTTCTTGTAATCTTTCTTATTATAAAACGCAGATTATGTGTACGTTTATATATTGAATCGGATTCCCTACATTTTTCAACCGATTTCAACAAAACTTCACAGGACTGCGTATAATCACCTTGCGGTGGTTCTGTCAGCGCCAAAAATTGAAAAAATACAATTGTTTTTGCACGAAATCAATTTGAAAACACGATAAAACACGATTCTCTCGCCATACTTATTATAAAACCCAGGTTGTTTGTGTATGTGTGTGTGTGCTTTCGTTTATATATGGGATCGGACTTCCTACATTTTTCAACCGATTTCAACCGATCAACAAAACTTCCCTTTTTTTTTGCAAGTAGTGTTTCATATTGTCTTACACACTTTTTTCTTTATTTTTACATTCAGAACACTTTAAAAATTCCATTTACAAGACAATTGTTTATACTAAAATTCTATTCAATCGATAGACTCATAACGATTGAAAATGTGTTTTTGTTTGAGTTTGACCATTTCGTAAAAAAAAAAAAATACTAATTAAGACATGCGTGTCCGTCAACCTTAATCTTTGTCAATTTTATTTTTCAGTCTTTATGATGGTCGATACTTGATCTATCTCTTACTGTTACATCCCCGGGCAACGCTGGGCTCTACTTCTAGTCTAGGGTATTTGCATTCTGGACATTTGCGTCCCGGACAATTGCGTCCCTGGATAATTGCGTATCCCTGATAATTTTTTGAAAATTTTAAAGGTGATTACCATAAATTTTCAAAAAATTATTTTAGTAATCTGAAATTAGTAATCATAAATTTTTGAGAAAAGAAGAAAACGAATAGGATAAAATAAAAATTAAAAGTTTATTTTTATGTAAAATGCAATGACAGTGATGAAAGATCGTCCCCTACATCGCCATTTTTGTTTTATTACCATTTTTCTTACGATAATGGTAGCTTTAATTTTCGTCGTCCACAAATATTTTTCCACATGTCTTGATTTTCGGAACTTAGCAATGGATCCCAAATAAAAATATATAATCTATAAAATACAGAATGTATTAGATGTTTTTGGTACACACTGCTGGAGTGAACTGAAACTGCGAGCTTAATTTTCTCTTGCTTTAAAAAAGAAATTTTTCTCTCTTTTCTATTTATAGTAACCACTTTTCTGCTTGTTTAGAGTAATTAAAGGCATTGGTGAGCAAGTTCCTATATTAAAAATACTTTTAAAAATGGTAACCTCAAAAAATTATCAAAGTTACGCAATTATCCAGGGGTACAGTTGTCAAATTGTCCAATTGGCAACAGTTCCGTACACCAACTTCTTGCATTTTCACTCGAACAGACCTTTGCTCAGGTACTGTCTCATCGGGTAAAACATCGCTAATTCCCTTAAAAAAAATTATACTGGCATTGTTGTTTTGAAATCTGGATGTGAAGTTATGAATAGAATACTGACTTACTAATTTGGACCACAATCCAATATCACTGTACTTGTATTTTGCTAAAGTGATTTAGATCATGGAAAATAAAAAAAATAAAAATTAATTCGTTTTCTGAAGCCAAGAGAAGTTGAGTTGTAATATTTTAATGTAGAGAATATTAACTTAGTGCAATATGTTTTTCTACTTCCTTCGAAAAATGTAATTCTCCTTGCAAGTTAGATGCCAAAAAATTCAATATTTACGTTTGAAATTTGAAAGTGTTCAACTGTCTAAGCACATGCAGAAATACTGTGACGAAAAGATATCGAAATCTGGAAAACAATGTCACATTGAAACATTTCATATTGAAATATCTTTTTTCTCTTTTTTACATCAGAACGGATTTTATAACAAGTTCCTTGACACGCACACACGCGCGCACACACACACACACACACACACACATATATATATATATATATATATATATATATATATATATTAATTATATTGCTGAAATGTTTTGCGCATTGGAGCTCTTGGCTTCTGGTGTCTGGCTTAATCGACAAGAGTTTATTAATGGCAAATTCAAACAAGGTGTTTTATTTTGTAATCTTATGTTATCGTAATATTTTGTGCTAAGACTATGTGTGTGTGTATGTGCGTGTGTGTATGTGTCTGTATGTCTGTGTGTGTAGATGCTATGTTTATTTATTAAATAGTATGTATATTTATTTCAATAACGCATATTTTTCAAATACGTTATCTCGAATATTCAGAACAACATAAGGAATACACACACACACATATATATATATGTGTGTGTGTGTTTGTCTTTGTGTGTGTGTGCCTGCGTGTTTATTGGTGTAATTGAGAATACTATTAATTTCATATTAGCTTAAATTATACATAGAGAAGTCGAAGGCAAGGTGACTAAGTTGGTGTATTTTTCTTTCAAGTTCCTCCTTTAAAAGATATTCGTGATGTTTTATAGATTTGTAAATCTGGGTTTGATTTTGCAGATTACATATTATGATCTCCTTAACTTTTTTAATCGTAGGGTGGATCCGAATGCAGAAGCTAACTCTTTCCCAGAACGGTATATATATATATATATATATATATATATATATATATATATATAAAGGAATTCGGATTACAAACACAGAAAATGTCTCATATCGAGAATATTTAACATTGAAAAACAAAAGAAAAAATTAATTATTTTTAAAAATATGTCGAAATCTCCGCTTTTACCTGAAGACGGTCACGAGACCAGAAACACGTGTAGTGTAACATTGTGTAAAACAAAGCATAATAATATTTTTTTCTAAATAAATCCACATTACAACCAAAAACGTTTACGGCACCTCTCTTCTCTTCTTTTTAATATACATACTTTTCTCTCGTTGGAACCACTACAACCTCTTTCTTTTCTACATATATATATATATATATATATATATATATATATATATATATATATATATATATGTATGTATTGCAATTAAAAGGTGCAAATATAATTTATAAATTCATGAATAATTCATACAAAAACATTAACCTCTATATTTGTGTTTGTATGAATGATTCATGAATATATATATATATATATATATATATATATATATATATATATATATATATATATATATATATATATATATATATGCGTGTGTGTGTGTGTAAATTAACAAGTAATTTGTGCCTTGACAATCATTCACTTGGATCCGGTGTGAGAGTTAATGGCATATTCTATATTCACTTGATCGGATTTCGACATTGGCACAAAAGTCTACACATAGTTTCTGTATAGAAAAATGGAATATAATACAAATGTTTACATGTGTGCACAACAAAGTTACTTGCACGTCCAACACATACTAAATCTCCTTCTACGTGTCGTTCTGATTCTAAACGTGGGCATATTTTGATTCTGATTTTCCTTACAACATCCCCGTTGCTCATAGATTTTTTAGTCTATATTATTAGGGAGAACCCCTAGAGATCTATATCGCGCTTGCTTCAATGCGGAAAATTTTGCAACATTTATTGTCATATAGAAGGATTTATATCGCATATTAGTTTAAGCCTTGAGCACCCCGAGGCGGTGTAATGATTAGCAGATTTGTCTCGCTAGAACAATTACGACTGAATAGTGAGTTCGATCCAGACTGGGTGATTCCTACTTCCGACCTTGCGCCACATCTAAGCTACGCTTAGTAAATCACGATTATTTTAAGCCTTTTTTTTGTTTCTAACGAAATCTCCTTTTTAAATTTAAATAGCTGTTATAGATATAGAAACAGAATTCACTTGTGTCTCCCCCCCTCTCTCTCTCTCTCTTTGTTTTTCACTGTCCACCAGAGACACTGGCGTTTAATATTTGAAAAGACAGCCTGAAGACTTCATGTCATAGCATTATTAAAAATACTTACCGAATGATATCTAAAGGAAAATATTACGATATGAAATGGAAATATTAAATGACATGATAATACTTCTAAATTATCGATCTGTTTTCTTCGGGTTTTCATTGCAGGTTACTTAAAGCCATAGAAATAGTTTTAAATTTTAATTATATTTTTGGGAGTTAATAATTATTTTTAGTTATATAAATCTTACTAATTAACCTATAGCTGGAGGGAGAAGAGGTGGATTTATATATTTCTCAATGATATGTGTGCGTAAGTGAATGCAAAAAAAAAAACAACTGAAATTAGAACTCAGCTTTTCGATTAAAAATTCTTAGTCCTTATCCATTACACAAAATGCACATTTACCAGCGCCTTTTATTCGCAATCGGTAACCGTCTAGATACTGACCAAGCACAACATTGCTTAACTTCGGCGATCGCACGGGATACAGTGATTCAACGACATCAGGTCGGATAATAATATTTCTATAGAATATGTTTCTGCTACTTATATAAATAAAGAACATGCTTTTCGCGGTATCTGGCTACAAGGTTGAATTGAACGGATTCAAATATTTATTGAATGCAATAGATCCAATTAACAATAATATACTCATCCGGATGTCTAAAACGAGTCCATATTAGCGTTCCAGAATAAAATAAATCAGGATTCTTCTGCCAGCAGAAATTTTCATATCGTCAAGAAGACAGGACTCTGCTGCCGTTCTTTTCGATGGCTTCTGTTATTGCTAAACAAAAGGAGACCAGCCTTCCAGCAAACAAATTAAACTAACTAGATAAACGGTTTCCACAGATTTCTGCAGTTGTAAATGTGTCAAATTATCCAGTTCTTTACGGTTTTGACTCTGTTTTCTCGTTCAATATTTGCTTTCTCAGTTTGGTGCGGTAGAACATCGAAAAAAAATTCCCGTAAATCATCACTAACATTCCTGTTTCTTACCTGTCAGGACAAATAGAAGCTTCCACTGATTATAAATGGAAATACAAGCTCAGCCTGTAACTTCATATGGACTCAAATATAAACATGATATCTGGTAACATATTGACTCAAGTATAAACACGATATATGCCTACTTATGGGCTCAAATATAAACCCGATATATGGCAACATATTGACTCAAGTATAAACAAGATATATGCCTACTTACGGGCTCAAATATAAACACGATATATAGCAGTATATTGACTCAAGTATAAACAAGATTAATGTCTTTGTATGGAGTCAAATATTTACACGATATATAGCAATATATTGACTCAAGTATAAACAAAAGATATGCCTACTTATGGGCTCAAATATAAACACGATATATGTCAACATATTGACTCAAGTATATATGTCTACCTATGGAGTCAAATATTAACACGACATATGTCTACCTACAGAATCACATATAAACATAAATTATGTCTACCTATGGTTTCAAGGATGAAGAGAATATAAGACTACATTAAGAATCAAGTACGGCATAGCACCACATCTAGGCTCAAGTATAAACATGATATATTTCTACCTATATCATTGTGAAAATTAAATGAAACAACCACTTTAGTTTCCTTCCTTTCACCATAAGGTCAGTTTTAGATCCCCACTGAAGTGACAGGGTGTAATGGATTTCTATTGTTGACTCAAAATAGGTCATATTCAGTGGTATGCAGTAATATGAATCTATTTTTGGGATGTCTGATGAAATTTGTTTGGACATGAAAAATATTGCATCATCAGTGATTGGATCAGATTTTTATCAAGCCCAGATACTATTGTCTCAACTGTCGATTAGTTGTCCTACGGTCCTTGTCTGGTATGGACGTTACTCCAGGGAAGCGTACGGAAATTTGTAATGCTACACGAACAAACTGGCAAGCCTTACCAGAGAACAAATCTAAGTACATGACTAGCCCGGAAATCCCCCTAATTTAAATTCAAACGAGAATATGTTTTCAATCTGCAAGAAACGGTTTCAAGGAATGGGCATAGAAGGTATCAACATGTGCACTGGGTCATATTTCATTGAAAAAATACGAAAGGAAAGTAATTAATAACGGAATTATTCGTTTTGTCTTTGTTAATTTGCACAAATTGTATGCACGCAAGTAGGAACATTGTATATGTCCATGCACTCCATTATAAACCCGACATGGACTCGTATAAACAAGGCATATATTGGCTCAAATATAATCATGACATACGCCTACCTATCATTATCCATCATCATTTTATTCACTTCAAACTGTACTGCTGTTGTCAAAACCTTGCTACAGATCACAATTGTGGTTCATGGTGACATTCTAGGGAGAAAAGGGCAATTGTATACCGACTCTTTTTGCACTGAGGATGTTCAAGTTATTATGTCTCTCCTATCAGATGTTAACGGGAAAATATAGTGTTTTGAATTCAGAGTTTTTTTCTACAATTTTTATCAACCAAAGCTATGGTGTCCTGTTTCACCTGCTATTTAAACATAGCTGGGGAAAGAGGTGAATTCATACCTATTCCAGCGGTAAGTGAATGCAGTGAACTCGATTGGAATTCGGCCTTCCGATTGATGTCTCAGATACACTATCCATTACTCCAGTTTGCTCCCTTGTGACATCCTATTGGCTCACGTAGAATTGAGGGATATTTATAACTATAACCCGCACTATCCAGCTATGAATTCAACATATATCTACTTTATTTACATTGTTTAAATCGTTCGGACTGTTTTCCTCATCTGTATTGCCATATTCACGACGGTTCGACCGCTTTACGCTCCGGACTTCTCCATTGATTGGAATTTCGATCTAAATCCTTTATTTCGTCCATCGGTGTAGATTGTTCTAGTTCAAAGTGCTACGCGTCTTCCGGATGCCTCATTTATCTCCCTTTAACTCCACTCTCCAAGTTCTTGTTCACCACAGTAGTAGCCACGTATTGAACTCACAACTCTGTGGTTCAAGTCACTGGATCCAGCACACGCTTTGATCCACTGGCCATGTGTTCTTGAGCTGATAAAAGCATTTGTACAACAGTCCAAGCAATGTAAATAATGTAAACAATTGCAATACTTTATCTCAGAAATATAGATAGATCCTGAAGAAGGTCGGTGCGTACAAAAGATGAAACGTCGTTGATATGGAGTTAAAGATTAGGGTAACAGTCCAAACGATAGAAATAGTGTAAATAATTAAGCTGCCACATCTCAGAAATATAAACAGATATGGCTACCTTAGGTCTAAAGTAGAAACACGACATATGCCTCCCTAAATTATTTAACTTTTACCGACGACGCCAGGTAGCACTGTATGAAATTAGGGTATTATTCAAAGATGGTTACGAAGGGTGATGGGATGAGAGCGAGTGCTTGAAAGAGGAGAGGACAGCACATAATTGGAAGAAATCTCCGATGACAGTCATAATTATTATGCTTTAGACACCATGTGAAGCGTAGTTGGCGCAACTCTAATCACGGTAATGAGGCTGCGGTGTCAGAACTAAATAGTTCCTAATTAGGTAACGAATTGAATGAGTAAACAAAAAAGGAAAAGGGCGTTAGGAATGGGTGTCTCTTTTCGCCGTATACCTTCAATATATGCAGCCAGACTAACCTAAGTGACCTTAAGACCGTGCGAGGATTTATCATTGGTCGGCGCAATCTTAACAAAATAAGATGCTCAAATAACAATCATAAAAAGAAAACTACAAAACTTCCAAGAAAGAGTAGTAAAGAAAAGCGCGAAGAAGGGAATAACTATCAACTGTAAAAAAGCAGAAAGTATAGTTTTTAGCGAAAAAAGCCCCCCCCCCAAAAAAAAAACAAAACAAAAAAAAACAACACAAAATGAAAACTAAAAATTACAGATGTCGACATCAAAAAGTATAAATACTCGCGTTGGGGTGGGGGGGGTTCACTTTACGGAGGATAGAAAAAAAGACGATATCGAAATCTAAGGCGCATCGGATTAGTGAAAGCTTCATTCGGGGGATTGGCGTGATTGCGTCTCGATTAAGGGACAAGCCTCGCGAAACGGAGTGACTCTTGCAGCGTGTCTCACTGTTCGAGGTAATGCTTTCTCCATCATTGCGGCTGGTAGAAGATAGAAAAAAATTGTTTATAGTTACGTTGTTCTGGAATTGTCATGAATGGCCAATTGAACTTGTTTTTTGGAAATAAAATGAAAATAAATGAAAAAAAAAATGAAAAAAAGCTATATTCAAAAAGTTAAACTCAATAATAAGAAACAAGAGAAAAATCCGTTATAAACAAAGAGACAAAGAAACGAGTGTTTAATAGTCATGCCACATCATGATATATGGTGAAAATGCTTAGCAAAATTCTTCAAATACAAAGCGAAAACTGAAGGGAATAGAAATGTGGTTCTACAGGAGGATAATGAGAATTGCATTGCCGGAAAGCAGCAACGAAGATGTATCAAAAGAAATGGAAGCTAAAAGAATATTTATACTCATGTTACATAAAATTATTCGTTTGCTGGAGAGGTTTTTTGTTTGATGTGTTCGTTTTCACAACAAAGCTGCATTCTTCTCTATCGGCAGTCTTCTTACGTAAGGATGTCGAAATTGTTTTGGGTTCGAAGATAAAAGGCATCAGCAAAAGAGAATTTGATTTACTACCTTCGTAAGCACGTCGACGTGTACATTTCTAACTAGCCAGTGGGGTGGCTCTATCAACCCCACTAGGTAGAAAGCCTCGATACACGATTTTAACACGTCCACGTTGTGCGACGTGCAAATCTTAACTCCTTGAAATCAGTTGTTTTGTTTCTAACATTTCAACGTTCGGTTCATCGAGCCAAAACCAGCATCCCTTTTTTGTCAAACATCTCACTTTAAAAGTCAGTCTCTATATGTCTGAGCCCAAATACACTGCCATTAAAAAATAATTGTCTGAAACTAATATTTAACATTCTTACCTAACCATCAAAAAATAATTGATGAATTTTATTTCAACTACATTATATCTAGCACTCATAATCAGAACCATTACAGCTCAAGTTTCTTGGAAGTCTTCGAGAATTGCATCCACAGGGCATATCAAGCGCAAGAAAAACAGAATAAATTAGCGTGCCAACAAGCTGACGAGGTTGTGTAAATGGATGGAGAAACGGAGTGGTGGTCCTAAACAAACAAACGTTGCTAAGAGTTAACTGATTTAGGTGGAGAGCAATGATTCCCCATGCTCTGAAATGATACGTCACCCATGAAAAGAATAATTTCTATCTAAAACGCGTAGTGTGAACAGCGAGTTGCTTTACCCTTGTCTGCTTGTTTTTCAATCTAGAGAACCCTGTATCTAACACAATAACGCTATTGGAAGAGATGGATTTCTGCATTTTCTGTGGCCGTTAGTGCAAAAGATGTAGCATAGCTTAACAAGTATACTTACGCCTGATCGTATATTCCAAGAGTAAATATTAAGGATTTAACATGATTCTCCTATTTATCTAGAGATTCATGGACCAGGATAAGGTCAAAGCAACAAAAAATATATTAATTCATTGATTGATTCTTTTTCTACAGCTTCTCAACCATTTACATAAAATATTTTAGAGTGTAAGAATTTAATTATTTTAGAGGGTAATATTTCAGTGAAACAAGTCTTAACTAATTAATCGATAGCTGGCAAAGAAGAGGCGGATTCATAACTTCCCTAAGGCTTTTTCGCGTAACTAGCTCGACTTATTTTCCATGATGGTACGGAAGCGCCGTTTCAATTGCATATGGCGTTAAGCCTAAAAAATGGGGCATTTATACTGAATGAATTGAATGCATATTTTTAGATATAACAGATAATTTTCTTCCACATTAATTGTATGTATATATACAAGTTTCTAAAAAATTCAACTTTATATTAACATTCCTAAAGTAACAAAACGCGTCGGTATAGAAAAGATTTTCATTTATTTTTTTGTTATTTCATATATATATATATATATATATATATATATATATATATATATATATAATATATATATATATATATATATATTAAGCTTTTTATCTAAATTCTCCTGTGTTCTTACAAGTGTTTACTTTTCTGAACACAAAATTTGCAAAAACAGAACATTCTCGGACACTCTACGAGTCAATTATAAAGAGCGATTTTACTTTTGATTTCTAATTTTTAACTGAATATGTGGACTATTTATGCACGTGTCTGAAGTTACAGGAGCATTTTATCCACTAAACACGATCAGCACATTGTGGCTTGTTTTTAGTTAGTGTAACTGTCTGAGGACTCTTCTTTTTTATTATTAGGACTTCCGTATAGGCATACACATATTCAATTAAAAAACATCGCCGTTGACAATGGCTAGGTATGTGGACGAGGTCGTTCATCTCTTCTGTGCTTTTTGACAGTTCTTGTACATTTCCTATCCAGAAAGAAAAGAACAAACAAACTTGTACGACCACAGGAGGTGTTAGCTAAAAGGCTTAATCATAGTACCTTATCCATCGTCTTTAGCAAAACATGTATAAAGGATGGATTGCTGCTCAAATATATATATTTATATGTATATATCTATCTATCTATCTATCTATCTATATATATACATATATATATATATATATATATATATATATATATATATATATAGATAGATAGATAGATAGATAGATAGATAGACAGATAGATAGGCTGATAGAGGTAGTAATCCGTTGTTATATAGTACAAGTGAATCGTATTAACGCAATATCAAATACTAAAACTAATTTAGACAGAGCTAAATGTGTATTTTTAGTAAACAGAGCAAATTATTTCACACAATCGGAATTAAGATACCATTATGTAAATGATTATTTTCACATTGTAAATTCAAATTTACAGGATTTTTCTAACATTCAATTTAAAAAAATTAATTTTACTAGGTGGAAATGATCATTTATATAATAGTATCTAGGTTATTCTAATGTGGCCCTCCTTACATTGCGAAAAAATCTCTGTCATCCGTCCGTACAGGCGCGCACGAACGAATACACATGTTAAAAACACATTTATTTCAATTATAAAAGTTAAGGATTATTGCCTATTTTATAGATTTTATATAATATATCTAGTTTTTACTTACATAAACAGATTTTATTTATTGATATTTTCTTCTGTGTATGTGTATTTTTATTATTTATTCTTGGAGAATTACATGGATAATTATATATTTCAAACACACACACACATGTATGTGTGTGTGTGTGCATGCTCGTATATATATATATATATATATATATATATATATATATATATATATATATATATTGTATTTCGTTTTGAATACATCTGTTTACGTTTAAATTGAAATCTTTAGCTAGTTTCTGGATATCTATTTGAATATTTTTTTTATTCTTAGCCTACCATTAATGTTAATACAATTTATATTACTTTTTTTTTTTATTTGAATACGTAAGTGTCAAAATCTTAACCGAGGTAATAAACAAACAGATTTTCGAATTTGCACTTAAAATCTTTTTTTTTTTTTTTTTTTCAAAATATTCACAGTTGCTAATTTAATGTAACGATTTTTGTCTACAATCCGGATGTCATTTTAAGTCACCACGTGTGTTAATACAGCTGAGTCTGTTTTCTTCCTCCACTCTACGTACACGATGATAACTTAATATATTTCTTTCTCCTACTCCCTTTATGAAATCACTATTCTTAATTTTTATACCTAAATTTAATTTTTCTATCTCCATTTGGTTTAAAGGTCTGAGGATTTGAAGCCATTTTTTATTGGTTTCAATGAAATAAAATATCATCTATGTTTTTTAAGTTTTTGTTTGCTATTGTATATATAAATATATATATATATATATATGTGTGTGTGTGCGTGTATATATATATATATATATATATATATATATATATATATATATATATATATATATATACATATTAGTGTGCAGCTTAAATTTTATAGCATAAAGAAACAATTTATACAAATAATTAAATAGCAATGTTAACGGGATTAATGGAGAAATCACGTCGCTAACAGAACTTAATGAGACATTAACTTACTATCAATTCCTTGAATAATGAGATCCTTACATTTTGGTTGATGTCCCATGGATGACACATGTCAACTTATTTCGACAGTTTCAAACATCATCAAACACTAAGAGGAAATATGTGTCGAGCGAAATATGATTTTTTAATTATGCTATTTAATGATAGTTGAATATATGTTTTGGAGTGTGGAATTCGATTATACTAAGTCTGTATTCTTTAACAGATGAATATATATAACAAGAAAACTTCGTGTATTTCTAACTTTTCAACATTCAAACAAATCCTCACTTGATCAATAGGAACAAGAACTCTTGCATGGCGGCATAGCACGATCCAGAAAATATTTAACTCTCAATAAACAGTATATTTTTTTTTTAAATCTGTTGGTCTACACATATACCGTCTTATGTATGGGAAAATTGCACCCTGAACATGACAATTTGAAATTGTCGAAAGTATTTGCAATGAATATTCTGGTGAGAAATCGAATATAAGGAACTTATCATTCATGGAATTGATAGGAATAACACATTAATCCTGTTAGCAAAGTTATTTCGCCGTTAATCACATTGCATTGCTATTTAATTCATTGTGAACATTGTTTCTTCATTATATATATATATATATATATATATATATATATATATATATATATATATATATATATAGAGAGAGAGAGAGAGAGAGAGAGAGAGAGAGAGAGAGAGAGAGAGAATCTTAGAGAGCCGGACAAACCTAGCATGGTTTCACTTAAGCGGATCGTCAGGGAAGGCAGATTTCCCTGACGATCCGCTGAGGTGAAAACTTGCTAGGTTTGTATGGTTCTCTAGGTTTAGGTAGGTCTGCTCTACTCATTGTATTGAGCAATTTATTTAGTTGTTTTGGGTACTCGAATCGGTTTTTTTTTCTTTAGTCCTTGAACTCGTATGATGGACGATTATTTTCGGTTAACGTACATGTTCTTGGTTCTTTCTTTTTTATTATACCTGTTTTCCCTGTGGTGTTGGCTTGTTTATTTGCTAATCAATATATCGAAAGTTTTCCGAGCGAGTATATTTTCTTATACTCATAAGATTTCTATTAAGTATATATATATATATATATATATATATATATATATCAAGTATCAATGATTACGATTACATAGTAGTTAAGTCTGACAAAACTAGCAAATTCTATAAATTGACAGCAGATGACTACAACAACTTAATTAAAAAAAAATTACGTAGGATTTATAAAAGGGCTTACAACAACAATATAAATATGGTTGATAGTATTAACAGAACTAGTAAAAAATTACTGATAAATTAAAAATTAGCGATAGAGTAGGCAAACTTGCTGAAAAAAAAATGGTACATAACTCTTAAGGACCACAAACAAGATTTTATGGAAAACTCTACAACAAGAATGATCAACCCAACCCGAGCCGACATCGGTAAGATAAGTAAAAGAATCCTAGAAAGAATTAATTGGCAAATTTAAAAGCACCTTAGATTAAAATTATGGATTAATACTAAAGATGTCATCAATTGGTTTGCCAATATTAATAATAAACCTGATTACACCCTATTACAGTTCAATATTGTGGATTACTACCCGTCAATATCGAAGGATCTGTTCACGACTGCCCTGGAATTTGCTGCCGTGTATTCTGACCTGACAAAGGAAGAAATGAATATAATTCTCAGTGCAAAAAAATCTGTCCTCATTCATATAGATATTAAGGACATTGGGCTGTACAGAGATGACGGGCTCATGGTGGTGAGGACTTCCACTAATTTTAAAATAGAGAAAATATGAAAGATTATATAGAGTGAATTTAGAAATATATAGAAAAAAGAACAGTCTGTACTAAATTAAAAAGGGTAAACTTCCTCAACGTAACTCTAGACTTAATAAACAACGCATACCTACCTTATAGAAAACCTAACACTATCCCCTTGTATATACACCCTAAGTCAAACCAGCCTTCATCCATAATTAGGCATATAGCCTCATCAATAGAGAATAGAATCAGCATTAACTCCGCTAATAAAGAAATATTCCAACCACACAGTAATTTTTATAACGCAGTCCTAAAAATGGTGGATACAAAAATGCTAACATCAATTATAGAAACAATTGTACTAACCGGAAGATAAACAAGAAAAGAAAAATCAATTGGTATACCCCTCCGTTCAAACAAATGGTTAGTATTAAGCTAGGACAGAAATTTCTAGCTTTCATTGAAAAACACTTTCCTACTAATAGTAGAATTAGTAAAATATTTAATAAAAACACCCTAAAATTAAGATACAGCTGCACTGAAAATCTAGAAAGTATAATAAAAAACACAATAATAAAATCCTGAATAAACCCCCATGCCAGAATAGTATCAATAAAAACCCTACACTTAAATTAGACACAAATAATGAAAAATTATGTGATTGTAGAAAACCAGAAGACTGCCCATTGGAAAATAAATGCCGCGTAATATCCGTGGTATACCAATGTACTATCTCATCCATTGAGATTCCTAATACTTATATGATATACATTGGGTCTACGAAGAATGAATTTTAAACCAGGTGGAGGCAGCATAAGAGTTCCTTCAACAATATTAATAAATGAAATCAGACATCTCTATCTTAATATTTTTTTAGCATTTGAAGGAAAGGAATAAAACACCAAAAGTAAAATGGAAAATTATAAACAAAACTAGAACTTTTAAAACTTGGTATAACTCATCCCCTTTATGCCTACACGAAAAACTACACATTATCAAGTTTCTAAATAATAAAAAATTATTAAACAATAGACATGAGTTAACGGTTTTTTCGCCGACAACATCAAATTTTCGCATTGAATAATTAGCATAAAAAACAAACAAACAATAAAATAAAATAATAAATACAAATTTTAAACTCCATAGTCTAAATAAAAAGTTTAAATGCCCTACCCAATAAAAAAAAAAAAAACTTTTATGAAGTCGTCAAAAAACAAATGTTACCAAATTCTGACAGTTTTTATATACGCAAAACCCTTCCAGGAAAAAAAATAAAATAATAAAAACTAAAATAAAATAAAATAAATCTCCATAGACATTTAACCAGACTAGACAATGTCATCTTCCGCTTTGAATTTAGACACCCAAACCTTACCCTGACTTGGGCTCTTTGAATGTAACTGAGATATTGATACAAATTATTAACCCTTACGCCCCATTTTTTAAATAATTACTCTAACCGTTACCATAGTAATTTTAATTTTAATAATGAATGTGCTTATGAAACGCGTAAATTTCAAGAATTAGTAATTCAAAAAAAGAAAAAAAAAAATTCGCTTGAAGATGGAACAGAGCTTGGTAATTTAATTCAAATAATTATATTGAAGTTTTCAACTCTTCTTTTGAAACATAAGAGTTCTCATGTTTCAAAACAAGAGCCGAAAACTTCAATATAATTATTTGAATTAAAACCACACATACACACCTTCTTTTTACAGATACAAATATTTAAGTAAATGCTCTGTTTATAATAAACTGTATTAAACAACATTTACCGACCGGAATGTCCGAGAAATTTTTACAGAAAATATTCGTCCTCCGAGAGGATTAGAACCTGTATCCTATACGGAAGCCGTCATTTAGCATTGTCGTGCCTTTACCGATTTGGCCACGAAGGAGCTTTTGGCTAGCAAGGTCAAATTTACTGTATTTAAACTTCAATCTTCATGAATCTCTCACGTACATTCATATCTGCTCATGGCGTATCAATTGTAAATAAATGACGTCACACATGATGAAATGGACAAAGCCCGACAATTATTTTTAAACATTTTTTTATGTTTATACAATCTTTTTTTAATAGATACAAATATTTAAGTAAAGGCCGGAAAATGTTGTTTAATATCGTTTATTATAAACAGAGCATTAACTTAAATATTTGTATCTATAAAAAGAATGTATAAAAATAAAATGTCTTAAAATAATTGTCGGACTTTGTCCATTTCATAATATGTGGCGTCATATATATATATATATATATATATATATATATATATATATATATATATATATATATATATATATGTATATATTATGGTGGGTAGAGAAAGAGAAAAAAGTTTGTGTGTCTTGTGTGTAATTGAGGAGAGTTATGCGTTTCTTCACTATTTAGTTTTGTATGTCTGTAGTGTTCTCAGTGAGGTTCTAAATCGTAATGGTCTATCCGATAAAACTTGCTAAACATTATTCTAGACCGAGGCATCCTCTATATGTATGTTGACGTATATGTTTTTTTATGTATATTTCTGTGTTTCTTATCTGTGTATATGTAATGCTCTCCTCGGTTTTACGAATGGAATAAATTGAGTCAGTATAGTAATCAGTGAGATTGTGCATGCAAATTTGTATGTAGGCTCGTGTGTGTGTGTGTGTATGATTGTGTGTGTGTGTGTGTATGATTGTGTGTGCGTGTGTGTCTGGGGTGTTTGACTGTATAAAATGATATGATGTCAGTAACATGACTTTCAGTCTGTAGCTTTTAAAAGCTTTGGAATGAATCAATCAATCAAGACACAATATACATATATACAAAGTTTCTGTCTGTCTGCTCGATTTTCTGTAACTCACCGCGTAATCTGTCTACATGTACTCGTAGATACACATATACATATCATTTTTAGATGATTGAACACCCCAATATATATATATATATATATATATATATATATATATATCAGAATCATGTTCGGATATCCGGGATTCTGTATTTATATATATACATATATATATACATATATATATATATATATATATATATATATATATATATATATATATATATATATATATATGTATATATATATATATATATATATATATATATATATATATGTATATATATATATATGTATATATATATAGATATATATATATGTATATATATGTATATATATATATATATATATATATATATATATATATATATATATATATATATATATATATCTACACACACATACACAGAAAATAGCAAGAAATATTTCATATATGTTTCCTTTAATAATAATATCCATTTTTTTATTAACTTCTTTTCACATTAGTTTTTTATGTAAACGTTAAATTCACCAAAGTTCCTGTTTATGTACACACACACACATATATATGTATGTATGTATGTATGTATATATATGTATGTATGTATGTATATATATATATATATATATATATATATATACACACACACACACACATACATATATATATATATATATATATATATATATATATATATATATACGAGGTATTTAGGTAGACAGAATTCTTTCAAATATATTTCGTTGAATAATAATATCCAATATCGTTAAATTTACCAAAGTTCGTTTTTATTCATATTTTACTCTGTATTTCTTTTTATGCTTGGATGTTTTGATTTTTCATTCTATGAAAGTAATTTCATTTCGTTAGTCTCTTTGTATAATTATGAGTGCGTGTGTGTTTGTGAGTGCACGTTATATATCTATTTTGCTTATATTTGTATTTTTTTATGTAAGTAATTGCTTATGTATGTCTTAATTTTTTGTTTTTATTATTCGCTACTTTCTTGTTCTCAGTATTGCGCAGCATGTTTCTTGTATACCGTTTGTATTCTTTTAACTTGAACAAAACAAGACCTGAGTTCTCTATAAACTACAGAAAAGCTAGTCAGAAGACGCGTTGATAAGTGGAAGACTAAATATACAGTGTCTACATCGTTGTTTTTTTTTTTCCAGCAGGTCTTCTCGGAATTCGTCTCTACAAAATTTGACATGAGGCTTCAGCCTTTGAGTAAAAGATAAAGGCAAATAATTCGTTAACATCTCGATAGTTTTGTATTATTTTTACATTTATGTTTTCTGAAATTATGATCATTTTCAGCGTTTTTATGTAGAAATTTATATTTTGATATATTTATCATTTTCGATTCCAATATATTCTCATCATGTAGTGTTTGAGGTCCGATTTCTTGCAAGCACCAACATAACGCTGGTTATTGTTGGTGTTAAAACGAAATCAGAAAACAAATAAGCATCAACATCCAAATCAACCACGGGAGAACAACTCTTTTATTTACTTAAATATTATTAATAATAGTTGCAGACATTGTAAGCAATTACAGTCTAATCCCGAGCAACCGGACTTAGAAGGCTTTCCGGGTATAAGGGAATTGGTTACAAAGTCCGGGTATGAGAGTTTATATTTAGATTAAAATAAAAGAACTGAAATCAGGTTTAACGTTTAATTTCAATGTTTTATATTAAACAAAATAAGATAATGATGAGTGAAATATAGAGGAAATGATTTTAAGGATAAAGAAATAAATTATGTAATAATGAAAATTCATTAAATTAAGTATGCCACGTATGCAAAACAAATAATGTAATGAGGATTTGTTTTAATCGCTGTTGCATGATGATTCTTTCTCTTCTAATGTAATTCTCAACCTTTTCCACATGTCGTTTTGCTTTTGTACTTGAATTTTAAAAAAATAAAAAACAGTTTTTAACTCTTCGTGCGTTATTGCAATCGTCTATCTGAATACTGGCTTTCTTTCCATAAAACTGACAACCTTTCAATAGCTTTTCAATTTCAGTCCCGTTTTCATCGCAGTCATGCATCTCGTCGCTGTATTGTTGCAGATGTGTCTCGCTGTCATCTTTTCCTCTTATTCCCGCCATCTATTGCACCAATGCAAGTAATTATGGTGAAATAAACATAAGCAATTATCTAAAGTTTAATTTCCTGAAAAACAGAAAATTAATATCAGTTACATACCACCCAAATAGTTCAAATATACACATCAGAATCATGTAAAAACCCTGTTAATTACAACCATAATAAGAAAAGAAGATCTAGAAAGATCATATTGTTTACTCCCGCTTTCAATATAATGGTTAAATCTAATTAGGACGTATTTTTCTAAACCTTATCAAGAAACATTTCCCTAACCCTGAAACTAACCGACTTAGTAAAATATTTAATCTTAATACCCTTAAATTTTTAATCTTAATACCCTTAAATTAAGCTATAGTTGTGCAGATAACCTAGAGAAAATAATTAAAAAACATAACAACATAGTCTTTAACAAGTATAGGGATTCAAAAATCTTGATTACTCAAAAGGTGTCTAACAGTGATACTAAATATAATAACACGAATAACAACTTATGTAATTGTAGGTATCCTAATAATTGTCCACTACAAAATAACTGTGGGATTAGTTCTGTAGTACAATCTCGACTATTGAGAATCCAAATATAAAGAAATTTTACATTGGTAGCACAACGAAAACATTCAAAGAACACTGGCGGGGGCAATCTTTTAATAACAGTGACTCCATTATCCAAGTATTTTTTAGAATCTAAAAGAAAAGAACAAAACACCTACGGTTAAATGGACATTGATTAAGAGAGCCCGGACATGTAACTCCCTATATTTCCCATGTTACCTATGTCTTAACGAAAAATTTGAAATTATTAGATTTAAAAACAAGGCTGATCTCTTAAATCAAAGATATGAACTAACGGTTAATTGTAAACACCGTTACAAATTTAACTTAATATAGGGGTCGTATACTTTAAATGATAATGATATGTCGCTGTAAGTTTAATAGGTTATAACTTTTATTGCCTGATGGGCAATCTGACGATATGAATGTGTATTGTATAACTACATAGTGTTATTCATTTTTCTGTATGTGTGTGTGTGTATATGTATGTATTTGTGTGTAGTTATGTGTGCTTGTACTGCGGAATGTGTATGTTTGTATATTAGTGTATTAATATGTTGCTAGGTTTTATATATATATATATATATATATATATATATATATATATATGTATGTATATGTGTATGTGTGTAGATGTATGTGTATATATACGTGTGTGTGTGTATGTATATATATATATATGTGTGTATATGTGTATATATATGTATATGTGTATATATATATATACAAAGTAAGAAGGTAAAAAGGAGAAGAGGAGAAGAGGTTAAAAATATTGATGTATATGTGTATGTATCTGTATTTGTGTATGTGGGTATATGTGTATATATAAGTGTGTATGTATGTGTATATGTATGTATGTACGTATTTATGTGTGTATATATGTATGTATGTGTGTGCATGTATTTGTAGATGTATATATATGCATGTATGTATATATATATGTATATATATATATATATATATATATATGTGTGTATGTATGTATGTGTATGTATATGTATGTGTATATATATATATATATATATATATATATATATATATATATATATATATATATATATATATATGTGTGTTTGTGTGTGTGTATGTGTGTACTATTATATTGTGTACCTAAATTTATATTTACGTATATTTCTGTTTGTATGAATGTGTTTATATATGTATGTTAAGATACATGTATTTTTGTGTTTGCATGTATATGGATGTATGTCTATGTCAAAGTATGTGTATGTATGTACGTTTATATATGTATTTGGTTGAATGTCGTTGTATTTATGTGTATGTACGTATATATGTGTACTAGTTATTATAGATAGGTATTTTTATGTATATATTTTTGTGTGTATATATATATATATATATATATATATATATATATATATATATATATATATATATATATATATATATGAGAGTGTGTTTGTGTGTGTTTACTTATGTATGTTTGCGGTTGTATATGTGTATGTTGACACCTGTTGTATATGAGATTGTTTGTGTGTATGTATGGAAACTTGGGTATGTCATTACTGCAAAATGAGTTATTATATGTGTGTTTATATGTTTATATTTGTGTATTGCTGTGTGTATATATGTATATATGTGTGCATATATGTGTTTATATTTGTGGGTATATATGTATATATGTATGTATGTGTATGTGTACTTGTTATCATGGAGATATATACGTATGTATATGTTTATGTATTTATGTGTATGTATTTCTCTGTGTATGTATGTATGTATTATATATATGTATATGTGTGTGTATATATGTGTGTAAAGAAAAAATATTATATATATATATATATGTGTGTTTGTGTGTATATGTTATAATTTTTTTAAATAAATAATTGTATCTGCTGTACTTTGTATTGAACACTCTTTTAAGAATAGTAATTGTTGGTTATTGGAATTCATTCCATATACACCAACCATATACTTGGATATATATATATATATATATATATATATATATATATATATATATATTACATAAAATATATTATATAAAATATATATTATAAAATATATATTATAAAATATATATCAATATAATATATATATATATAGATAGTATAAAATATATATTATATAATATATATTATATAAAATATATATGAAAAAATATTTTACATAAAATAAATTGACAACACTAGTCTATAATATTTAATGAAACATGTATGAATGAAAAATGCTCTCTAAATACACCCAATTTAAATTACGTGATCCAGAAGCCCACAATACTATCAATACTTGGAATTATAATTGTAGCCTTGGGAAAAGGCAAATTGAAATAGCCAAGTAAAAATTGAACAACCTTAACAGCAACAAACAGGGCATCTACGATAAACTAAAGAATATAACTACCCCGGAACAATTGGAGGAAATTACATATCGACTCACGGACATTATTCACTCATGCGTGCACATGTGTGACGTCATGAGCTGCGGTGCGATTATCGCTTCCAGCGTCTTATATGCACTTGTTTATCTTTGCTTGTAAATCATCCATGTAAACAATAACAGACTATCATCACTGTATTTTTCGTATATTGCTTAATATATTGTACAGTAATTGACATATTTGATAATGGCTTATGTAAGCCGAAAG